>OZ019978.1:29793503-30393503 GCA_963970395.1 Ephialtes manifestator
ATAAACCGGTATAAATGACATTTAAAAATTCTCAAGCCTTAACCAACTAAAGTGCCAGCCAAGAGAACAGAAAAGCAGCAAAGTTTTCGCCCAAGTATTATCCAACCAAGAGCGAAAAGCATTACTCCAGTAGAGGGCAAGAAACTGCGACCATTGAACAAAAGCTTATAAGATAAACAAGCAAAAAAGAAACGAATATCCAAAAGGATCCAAAGACAAAGACTGACGCAATAAAACTGTAAAGTCGTTTGCCCAACAGACTGGGACAAAAAAAATGTCCACCTGTATGCGCTAAATGAAAGAAAGTGAGAGATAAATATTGAGAAAGCAAGGCGACTAAAGGCTACAAAAAACGTCGAGAGAAAGAAAAAAAGGGTTGGTACAGTAGAGATGATGACGCCGCTGCTGTTGCTGCTTCGGATGAACGAACTGGTGTGGCGAGGAAACGTTGACAGAGGGTTGGAGACGATAGATAAAGAAGAAAGGCTATAGAGAAGAACGAGATGAAGAAGCAGAAGAAGGAAGAAAACGTGAAGCAACGGGGAAAAAGCAGTTGCAATGGGTTGTAGAAGAGACGAGTGGGTTGAAGCCAAGGGGAAAGGGTTGGAAAGTAAAGGGTGCGAGAAAGCGAGGACTCTCTCTCGCGATTAATGAGCGGTGTTTGTTGTTAATTGCTGCCGCCATTAGGTTGGCATCTCCACGCTCTTCTTCCCTCCAACCAACTCGCTCCATTGCTTTCGCCCTTCCTCGCTTTCTTCACGGTCTTCCTTCGTATACAGATACAAACTCCATCCAACATCATTGCAAAAGGCTACCACGAAGACCAGCGGCGCACTGCGGCACCACTACAAAAACCCTGATACCACTACGAGCGCCCTCTGCACGAATAGAACGTCAACTTCAGCATCCTACTTGTCGCTACCGCATCATCACGCCAAGTATCAGCGAGCATCGGTAGGACTCCCAGTCCTACCATCGTACGACTTTACCCAACCTCTCTGATATATGCTTCATTCCATATCAAGTGAACCATTGCCATCGCGCCAATTTTTCTATATTTTATAAGCATAATAATGAAAATTCTGTGAAATTTTGAGAAAAATCGGAATAGTCTGTCTCAATGAAAAAAAATATTATGTCTTTATTTTGTCAAAAAATGGCAAAAATTCATTTTGATCGGCTGTAGAATTTTTTAAATTAAAAAGTACATTCAAAATCTTAAATTTTATACTGGAACAAATTTTTTGTACCGGCGGCAATTTTGAATATACAGCGAAATGAAAAAAAAATGATGTAAGAAAAGTCGTTATTAAATTTTGGGGAAATCATAGGCGTTAAAATTCGGAAATAATTTATGCATGTTCGTGATACTCTAAACGACTTTTGAAAAAATTATGAAGACTTTTTGCGATCATGTTAAATTTGGGTGACACACTTGGTATGGAATGATCCATATATACATATCATTGCTGCAAGAGCTTGATATGCTTGCTGTGAGTGAGAAAGGGAAGGATAATACGAGAGGTAAAGCTGTGTGGACAGAGAGGAAAGATGTGGAGTGAACGACGATGAGAGGCAAAGCCAAGAGCTTGTGCTGCTGCTGCTTTCTGCACACCACTGGCAGAGGAACGAGATCTCTCCTCTCGAAAGCCAGAACTTGCGCGCATGTTAATGATCGCCAGGCCTCGCCCGCGACGGCCTTTATCTTTTCCACCTCATTTGCCCGACCATGAGTGTGCCCCGGCTTTCCAAGATTCTTTCTTGCTTTTTTTACCTCCAGTTTTCTCGAGCTTTCCTCGTTTTTCAGGTAACTCGCGCATTTTTTTTCTATCTCTTACTTTGCGCTCGGGTAAGGTCGCATCTCCGACCGGGTTTTCAGCTTTATTTTAAGGCAGACTCTTGCCAACTAGAGACCAGATGTGGCGCTCTGGGATCGTTTCAATGTGGTTGTTCTATGTGGAGTCGAGTGCGTTTTTTTTGGATTGGATTGAAACCATTTCTGAATGTGAGATGGAGCGCTGTGTCGTTGTGTAGAGGCGAGCATCTTTTTTTTTATTGGGGTACAACTTTGTTCTCAGAAATTTGTACAATTTTTGTTCACGGCGTTGAGTCATGTGAAAATCATGGAAATTTTTTTTTGTAACTGTATTTCAACTATTGCACATAAAATATTGATCGTTGGATCTTTTAAAAACAATTTTTTTTACCACTTGACGTCACGTTTTAATTGACTTGCAACTAATGTAATCAATGTTGGAGGTTTATTTACAGTCGGATTTTTATAAATTAATCTTGTTCCAACGAACGTACACAAACTATAAAAGATTGATCTATACAGTCTAATTTTATTAGTCAATCATAAAACTTCAATAAAAAAAATCAGTTGGATTTTAGATTTAAATGATGCACGATGTTTGATTTATCGTTGAAAAAAAATAAGACACCATAAATCCAACCCTCAATTAAGTTTTAGCCATGATCCGTCTAAAAGAGAACCACTCAATAGACTTGAGTCAGTGCTTGAGGCTTTTTTTGTGATTGAAATTGTAAAACAAATGACCTGAAGAATCTAAAAACCACACAATACCAATATCGCGAAATTCTCCCAATAATAATGGTAGAGGGATGCAATTTCTTTTATCCCTCCGACACGAAATTATAAATATGATTAGAGCTGAAATTGAAGTCAATATATCGAGGGAACCTCCAAAAAAATGACAGAACACGATACAAGGTAACTGAAAAAACCGAAGGATATCCGATCGAACAGGGAAAAATAGCGTTAGGGATTTGATGTTCGCAGACCAGCAGAATAAACGTACGAAAGACGGATGCAGTGGAAGGCGTGAAAGGAAACGGGAAAGGCGAGAAAGATGGAAAGAAAGAGAGTGAGAACGAAAGTGTGACAGGACATGCGAGCTACCGCAAGATGAATCCTGATCACGCACGCTCTCTCCATCTCTCTTTTTTTTCGTTTTCTTCTTTCTCGCTCTTTTCTTCTTACCTAGTCCTGCTCATCACATTTTCCATCTTTCTCGCTCCCGATTTTTATTTCTTTTTGCTAGCACACTCTTTTCCGTTCTCGTTCCGCCGCTGAGGTAATTGGAAATCGGATGAATATGAATGAGTGCAAGCTCTCCGAGACCTGTACTTTAATTTTTCTTTCATACACTTTCTCTGTCCGTTTTTTTTCCCTCCCAATCTCCTTCGCTCCTGTTTTTTCTTCCTCTCTGCATCCAACTCGTCCATTTATTTATTTACTTTTATTCGTCCTGCCACCTCGCCTCATGTCTGTGGCCCTCCAGCGTGTTCTCGAACGAAGAACGACAGGTTCCTTCGACTAGCATTAAGTTAGCATTATTCGCTGACCAAATGGTCCGATCCCTGAAGCTATACAAAATGCCAGAGTAACTTGAAAAATAAAAAGCATCAGAAAAATAAGAGAAAAAGTACATGCACCCGAAATAAGAGTAAATTGAAAGTAAGAAGCAATTTTTTATGATGAAAACGAAGAAAGGAGGGAAGTTAATCTTGTTCTTGGAAGACTGCTGCTGTCTACTTCTTTTTTCTAATTCAATTCACCTCACTTCACATCATTGCACTCTTGCCACTTGATTGATTCGATTAACCAGCAAGAGTTCGTTCGAGATAAATTTACAGAATCAACTTTTATTTGCTTTACTTAAATTATCTCTAGCGCGTACTATAATTAATTACCATGGATTCGTAATCGTTATTATCATGGTCCGAGACTTTGCCACATTCTGGTTCACTCCGAAAAATGCTTGGTACTACCAAAAGCTTGGTTAAGAATGTTACCAAGAAAACTTAGGTAGGCCACAACCAAGTTATTGGTTGACATACCAAAAATTTGGTATTTAGTGTGTCTAAGCCATAACTTAATTGCGCCTAACAAATTTTTCTTGGTAACATTTCTAACCAAGATCATCGTATGCCCAATCAGCCTTTTGCTCAGTGTTCTTTGTTGATTGAAAAATAAGACCAAATCAAACATTTTTCATGAGTCTTGCACTTTATTTTTGTTCAAGTCAAACGAGTTGCAGCCGGATTATCTTTGACAATCGCTTCTGATCATTGTTCAAAGTTTGATCAACACATCTGTAAGGTTGGCTTACCGGATGATTACTGACAGTTCCCAATTGCAAGTCTGAGCTTCAGGAAAAGAAAACGCATTGGTGTGGTCGACCCTTGGAGTTTTAGTTCAAGGTTGAACAACGGATAAGAGTGTTTAACAAAGATACTCATTACCTGCAACCCTCAATGCCGTATTCTTTACCAGAAACACCAGTGTAGTTATCACATGAAACGGTGCCTCACAAACAAGCCTTGGATCATCGTTCTACGCCATTTCTTTCCCACTTTTGCGGATGTGGGCTGTATTTCACTTTTCTCAATAAACGAGAAGCCAACGGAATTAAATCAAATAAACGACGAAGAACAACAAGCAACCCCTGCAGATGATGATGACGATGACTGAAAAAGCTCGAGGGTCGAGGACCCGGGACGATGATGACGACAGCGATGAGAGGCGACCAGACAAATTATGCGGAAATGCGGACGAGAGAAGAGTGTACGCAATGAGGTATGCGAGGAAGGGCTGCTCCATTCAGGCAAGACTACCAGTACCAGTACCTACGGATTACACGGGATGTATGGTATGGCGCAGGGAATAAAAGCTGTGCGAGTGAAGAAGAGACACCCCAGGCAGACGCTCTTTACTCCATTCCTTTAATGAGTACAACCGCTTGCAGTGCGAAGAAAACGCTTGCTGCAAATTATTTTTAATCTTTTTTTTTTGTGGATGTATATTTAGGTAGCAATGTTGACAGGAGTGAAAAGTGACATAACCAGAAGCCAACACCAACCTATTTTCCGTGTTGTACATTTTAGACATGAAGTTTGTTTTTTAAAAATGATTAAAACCTAGATCAAGAAATATATTATGCACAATGATGTGCCGACAAGATTCAGTGGGCCATTGGTTCTCTAGAAAGTTCTCTAGAATGAAAACAATTAAAACCTAAATCAAGAAATATATTATGCACAATGATGTGGCGACAAGATTCAGTCGGCCATTGGCTCTCTAGAATTTATAGCTACACTTCATTTTGATCACAAAATGTGTAGCCTTATTCCAAGACAGAAGAATTCGAAGCCCTACTTTGAAACAGAATCAGGAGTGGCGCTCATTGGATGATCAAAGAGATTTTCATAAACTATGACTATCGGTTTACAAGAAAGAAAATAGTTGTTATTATAATTATTCGGTAGCGAAAAATTGAACATACGACTAACTTAGTTCTTGCAACTGTCGTGTTGCTGTTTAAGCGAAATTATTGATAGCACCAACCAACCAACCGGTAAACGAAGGTTATGATGTCTGTCAATGTAATGAACATAACATAGTTCCTTAAAACAATCTGTATCAAGGCCCATTCGTCTAACCTAACACAAAACTAACTAGCTTTGACCGTTTTTAAAGATCTTTTTCATTCTTTGTTAAATCAAGCATGACATCGAATCAGACCCTGGAAAACCATTGCCAATTCTCTAAACACAACTCCTAATTCACTAAAATGAATCCTAAATTTTGTTAGCTTAGTCCTAACGACTACAAGTCGTTTTCGAAGAAAGGACTTGTAGGCAGGATACGCATGTGCTGAGGAGAGGTTTGTTAGGTGTTAGGGATCTGCTATGAGACAGGATGGAAACGGGACCACGGATTTCCACCAGATGGCCAAAGTTGCTTAAAGGGTGGGGGTAACATTGTAATTTCAGATAAGCGTCTCCCGCGGGAGACGGGCATTGTGCGATACCCTCCACCTTCCCTCGAACGCATGGGCTTCGAGCATACCGAACGCACACATGACAGCGAAACGATATATGCTATATATACATATATAGTCAATGTTGTATAACGTGCCATGTATACGCATCAGAACCGTTGTACACGTGCGTCTATCGTCGTAGGTTCCACGTTTGTCGGTAACGTAGGGATCAGGCTGTGCCAAATCAGACCAAGAGCAGGATGGCAAGGGCGTTCAGGATCTCTCGAGCCCTTCACGTCCAATGCACGCATACCCATACGCATGGGGTATGAGGTGGGTTGCTCTCCGATTGGTCCCATGTCCATGCGTTCATTACCTCGAGCGATTCGCGATATCTCGCGCTAGACACCCTTCCTGTTTGTGTCTCACCCTCGATCTGTCCCGGGTGTTGTAAGGATGTCGAGGCCAGAAGAGGAAGGGTCAGAGGGTGGGAGGGGGAGGGAGGTTTTGATTGGCACGTCTCGCCATATCGGTTTCTTGATCTTTCCACGTGGATCTATAATTTATTTTTAGCTTATCTTCTTTTCTTGACTTTCATTACGGAAAGCAATTTTTTGTCTGCAATAACTTCTTGATTCCTTGGTGAAGGATACCACATACATGCATATTGTATGAGCGTTGATAAAGTACATACGAATTGTGAAAGTGGTTGATGTTATGGGAGAAAAAGTTTCAGAATAGGACAGTTGCCCGAGTTAAAATTTAGACCCTCTTCGAAACCTAAAAGTGGCTATCCTGCCGAGTAAATCGAAGGTCATGAATCTCCGCAAAACCTCCGAAAATGGCAGATTTTACCCATTTGGAGTGAACGGAGAAAACCTTGGTCCAAAATATGGATGTCTGGACCTCAAATTAAGTTCTACAGAGTGAGATGAGGTTCTTAGGCCCGTGTATGAACCTTTAAAAGTGGCATATTTTAACCATTTTGATTCAACGAAGGGTGTTTGAAGGGTCTACATTTCAACTCGGGTGTTCACAAACATTTGTAAATAGATACAATGAGTTTATTTTCATTTGCTATGACAATTATTTACAAAAAATATTCTTTTTGTTACTAATGTCGGGATGTTTTATAGATTAAACCGATTTTTTTATAGAATCGGCAAAATACGATCGTTATTTTTTGCCCTCAATCAGTTTTTTCATATTTTTGAACACTTTGGATCGGAATATAGAAAAAAAGACAGGTTCATGAAGAAAAAACGTATCTCTATGAGGAAGTGAAAATATTGAAGCTATAAAAACATCGATTAGATTTTCTTGCAGTTACCAACGGATTTTATGATTTAACTTATGATCTGTGGAATCGAAATAGAGACAGTGGAATCTCCGTTATATAGTATGCATTGACGAACCACTTAACACGGAAGTCAACACTCGTATAGATAAACGGGGGTTCAACAATGTGTTTTCCTGCGCGTTTGGTGGGCGTAACGTGGGCGAGTCTAACCAGCTAGCGCAACCAAGCCAAGAGGCTCTTTACTTATGCATTCCGGTTAGCAACCCCCAAGAGCTGCACTCTAATGCCCGCACTACTGGTACACGTTGAACTTCCTCAAAGTCTACTACACAGCCGAGGTTCGAAGCCTCTTGATAGCTTCATATTTCTCAAGTCTCTTGCGGCGAGTCCGGTTACAATTATCCGCAAAACTGAAATTTATATAAAATTTTCAATGATAGTTAAATATGTATTTTGTGCAAAATTGGTATTGCTTCTAATCAGATTTCTAAATGTCCATCAATCTGTAAGTTGAACATTTATCATAAAATTGACTCAAGTATTATTATTTTGCAACAATTGTCAGCACCTTTAATAAAAATATGTTTAATCCAATAACAATCATGAAAATCATAACATTTCTGTAACATTTTTTGTAATTTTTCTTTACACCCACAGAAAGTGGTATGATGGATTTATTTGAATCAGATACGATATCTATTTCGAATAAATAAAATTTTATTTCGATCAAATAAAGCTTAAATCAATGCGATTTATTTGAATGAAATAAATTCTATTTGATCAAAATAAAATCCTCCTAAGCTAGCATTTGAAAAAAAAAATTATTTAATGGCTGGCCCAATAGGTTTTTCTTTCTATCAAATAGAATTTATTGCATACAAATAAATCGTATTAATTTTTAATAAAACGTATTTGTTTTAAAGAAAAATTCCAATTACTTGAAATAGATCCCATGTTTGTTTTAAATAAACCCATGAGGCCGATTTCTTTCGGTATGAATGGTGACATATATTCAATGAATTAAATTTTTCATCAATAAATTTAAATTTTTTAAATTTTATTACAATTTGTTGTGAAAAAACTTTTTTTAAATAATATAAAGTGCTTATAAAGCTCAGTTTGTCATTAATTAGTTCTGGTATTTTGGGACTGACATACATTTTTGGTTACAGTTAAAATTCGATCCGGTTACGAGTTATTTTTCCCATATTCAATATTCTTAACTGTATCGTAATTTATGTCAATTACATGCGTGAAACGTTCTTGTGATTGGTCCTGTCGTGACGAGACGTGAGGCCCATGTGAGGCCCACCTACATGACACACTCTGCTGCACTGATTTAATTTTTTTTTTCTACATTCCTCCGTCCCCTCAACCTAACCTAACCTCAAACCTACCTACCAAAGCTACGGGTACTGCAGTACGAAACAGTCGAGCCGAGATCTCGTTCTATCGCTCGAAACAAGTCCAAACTACTTCCAAGAGTGTTCTACTCGTAGTAGAAGTGATAGAGAGTGAAAAAACTTAGGGGAAGAGGAAAAGAAAACAAGAAATAGAATAAACATTTTATCGACTTCCAAGCACTTGAATTCACTCATGAATAAATCGGTCAAAGAATTCACTACAGTCGGTGCTCTGTTTTTCTTGTCTTCTAGTAAAGAATTACAACTACTTTGTAAATTCATTTGCATGTCACAGCTATATATAATTATGATGTCCTGAATTGCAAGTCTAAATGGAGCAACATACTTTGCATTTTTTAATCAGTGGTGAAAATGTTGAAAAAATATTAATTTTAATATACTCATATAGGAAACATTTATGCATAAATTGATATTAATTTTAAGTCATATTTGCATATAAAAATGTACTATTAAACCTTGATTTGCAAGTAAATATAATTATAGTAAAGAAAGTCTTGTGTAGTAAACGAAACTAATACGAAGGTTTTTATTAAACCCCAGTTACTCATATTCTTTTGTGCGAAGTACATAAATTTAATTATTTTTAAATTTTCATTATTTGGAGAAATAAAAACAAGCTTGGCAATTTTTAGGATAATATGTCCTGATGCGGTTATGAATACATTGTAAACGACGTTTAGGGAAGTAAAACAATGCAAAAAAACTATTCAATTGAGTACAAATTGTAAATAAATTATTGCTTGACAATTCATTACCATCAAGAAAATGTCTTTACTTAATGAAATTGACACCTTCAATTTGTTGTCAATAATGAAATTTTATTCAATGAAAACTTACAATTTTTATTATCTTTGTTTTTTTTATTTGAAAAAAATAAATAAATAAACGTCGTTTATTGTTCACTTGTAAACGACATTTGAAGTTATAAAAAAACGCAATTTTCTTGGTCAATTGTAAGTGATATTTGGGGTTATAAAAAACGCAATTCTTGGTCAATTGTAAGTGACATTTGGGGTTATAAAAAATGCAATTCCGTGGTCGAGTCGAAGAATTCTTGAGCAGATACCATCGTCCGGGTTGATGGATAGTTGTGCACGGTGCAGGATGGAGTTACGAATGAAATAATGAAATCTGGGTGACATTGGTGAGGAAAGAAGGGAAGGGCCAGGGGGTGTTGGAGACTAAGAATTTCAATCTGCGGTCAGAAGGGTGGCACGCGAAAAAGGGGGATGTGGAGATAGATACCCGGTCACCCTTCGCCCGCACCGCACGTTTTTTAGGGTGCGCACTGATTCCTGTGGACCCTTGAATCTCGAGGGGCGATGAGGTTAAAAAATGATTCGACGAAACCGAGCCCAAATGATTGTCTCACCACAACTGCCATCAGCAGTGGTAAGCCCAGACAATTTTATATTTATTAATTCAATTAAGGTAGTTCCACCATGAACGCGATTTTAACTCTTCTGGTCGACATTTTCTATTTTATTTTTAGGCTGTGGCTCGTTTTCTGGTAACCAAATGAATAATCGTATTTTATTCGTTTATCAAAGGATTAAAATTCTGCGGTTTTTTTAAACTGAAATTTGCACAAATTTGAAAAAAATGGATGTTTTCTATGGAAAAAGTTATTACTTTAGAACTAAAGTAAAGGCGAAAATTCGGTATCGTGAAAAAAAATCGAAGTGGCCTTTTTTACTATAAAAGAAAAATCACTACACAAAATTTGAAACGTCCGAAAATTTTTGCACTTAAATACAAGGTTTGAGAACGAAAATAGAGGTAAAACATCTTGAAAAAAAAATAGAGCGTTTTTTTCATGCTGCTTTAAATACCTCGACAGTAAATTAAAAAATGTAATTATTTAAATTGCATGGCGTGAAGATTCAGGTGACTCCTTTGACACGTTTTACCAAATATTTTTAATGGTGAAAAAATAATAATAATTCGAACAAGTTGAACGAGGTAGCAGTAACCATCGAATTCCGTGAATTTCGTGTGAAACCTTTCAGGACATTAATTCGTCCAACCGGTGAACCGGTGGCACCGGCATCACACTACCACAGCGTTTCGGTCAATCTACTACCAGCATTGGCGTCCTCGCGATGTATAAAAAAGTACCAACGAAAAACGTAAAAAAAAGCACGAAAAAAAAAAAAAACGTGAACGCACGCAGCCGAATTTCGGGTTGTCCACCGAATGTTCGCAATTGGAATGCTGTCGAAGTGACCTGGAGTGAATGGACGAGCTCTGCAACAGCTATCCTCGGCTGCTGGTTCCTGGTGATACGAGCTATCGGCTCGGACCACCGAGTCTCTGCTCTCGCTGTTAGTAAATGTTTTCACTTCTATTACTGCTTCTGTTGCCCTCCGTTGCTCGTGATTTTACATTTCGAATGGTTGATTCCACTCTGCACTTTCACGATGGCATAGGTTTTCTATTTAGTTTTACATCCCACTGTCAAAATCGCTACAACAGGCGACAATTCCTGTGCGATGCAAAATGAGCAGGCGAACTTTCCGTGCATATTTGGATTTTCTCAAATTTAAGTAAAACCGACAACATATTTATTAACAATCCAAAAAAAACAAATTAATTTTTTGTCGACCTTTCAATATAATGGAAAATCTAAGTACTATTGCTATAATGGCTGTACAAAGTTCAAGTTCTGTTAAAAATGATTGCAAATTTACATTACCGGAAATTTTATTTGTCTTCTGATTTACTAAATTTATTATTTATTAAATAAGAAGACAATAAATTTAAGATTTGTTAAATTTTATCCAAGAGTGTAGTGAAGTTACAAATTTTTATATTCAATTTCCTGTTTTTCATAAGATTTAGTAGAAAGCACTATAATTTTCCATCTCACTTGCATATCGAAATTTAATATACCAGTTTTTATAAAGGCGCTTTCTTCGACCCCCAATGGAAAATTACACTAAATATTTTTAACAGTCCATTACCTAAACTCTAAATGGCCGTTAATTTGTCGAAGAAATGAACGAAGAAACAAAAATAAATAGAAATAAAAAGAAATAACAAAAATATGATGAAGCTACATAGTGGACGTATTGCTATAGTTTGTAAAATTAAAAAAATAAACATTCAATCTGTGCACTTGTATAAATAAAATGGCGACTTTACATGTGAGAAAATCATAGTTACAGATACAAATTTTTAATCAAGTTGAAAAAAAATGGGAGATTTTTATTTTTTTTTAGAAAGATACGAATCATTAAATTTTCTCGACCCAAAGTATAAAACCGATGGCGTAGCATATTTCGAAAGGCGTGGTACGACCATTTTCAAAGCCCGATATCCGAGATTCAGAACCTGAGGCTACCTCAGCCCGGATGCCGGCGTACCGAGGCGATCCACCTTAATTAATGAGTTTATCGGAAACTCTGAGCGTTGATGTTGGTCCCTACGTTCTCTCTAACCCCCGCGGGCTGCCGCGAACTTACCGTCGAAGTGTGGACTCGGGTAGGGTGGAAAACTCCCTCTTGCTCCGTCACTCTACGCCATTTTAATTTCTGGAAGAAACTTTCTAATTACGAACTTTTCTGATTAATCACAGTAATTAATTAGTAGAGTCCTCCTTTCCCAACGACGTTGGTGGGTAAAATGTGGAGTCGCAGGGTCGCAACGCCGGTTCAAAGAAGGAGCTTTCTATCGCTTTTTCATCCCTTTTCTTCTCGCTGTTATAGCTCTCTCACTACTTCACACCATCGTTTATCTCAGAATTTTGTTTCCTAGCTTTCTTTTCTATATTTCCTTCAACTTCCAGCATCCTAAATTCCGAACCTTGTAAATTTCTTCATTTTTGCTTCCTCATAGAAGAAACTTTTTTTTTTATATTGGTACCAACAATCATTATTCTAGAAACCGTTTTTCCGCTTCTGATTCCTTTACTATCGTTTGCAAATAGCATATTCTATCACAGAAAATACCGGTTACAAACCTTTTTACCATGATTTAAAAAAAAGTGACTTTTTCCGTTTCTGTTTGCAGAATGCACAGATTCGACTTCCGGTCGGAAAATTCAGCCTAAATTTCTAAAATTGATTAACATACTTCCTCATACAGGAAGCTTTGCAAAAAAACGTAAAATAATGAAGAAGCAAAGTGTTCTACTTTGCATCCTTTTTTTTCGATTAGGGGCTGCATCGACTATTGCAGCTTTATTAAATTACTGAGAAAATTCATTCAAATTTATTTTTTGAATGCTGTCTTATCTCGAAGAAAAAACACCATAAAACCAATTCTAAAAAAAATATTGAAAATCTAAAAAAAACTGTTTGAATTGAATTTTTTTTCAAGCTCAGCAATAAGATAAATGCTTAGGTTTTCTTTTTATTTTTTCGACCTTCTAGAATGTAGTTCCCTTCGTCTTGGCACCCCTGGCATCTCTTTTGGAGATCCACTTGAGAGCCTTGCACAGCGTTACTGGCTGGTGGTAATGAGATGTTTCGATTGGCTTCACCCGCTGCGTTTCGCACCTCGTCGACGCGTAGCACTGATGCCCAGGTAGCCGATGACGCTGCGTTTATTTTCCCGGTGGTTATTCGCTCGCTCATATAGTAGTGGTCTCGAAGATCTCGTCGATCTTCGATTCTACACCTGTAACCTCGGCAACCTGCCCATTCCGTGACCGGTTCTAATTCGGAAATTGCCGGTTCCTTAACAGCCGTAATGGTGTCCAACCCCCTTTTGATTTTATCTTTCTCACTTCGTTTCTACCAGCAAGAAGCTTAGGAATACTCTCTATTTTGACGAAACTTTTCACTACCTAATTTCGGACTACGAAAATATTTTTTATCGTCCAGGTATCGATTTTCAGCGAATAGTCATGATCTCTAACGATCATGAAAATTCTGAAAATCTAGAAATACCATGAAACATGGGTGAAGAATGAAAATTTCCACGAAATATTGTGGTATTTCATCGACCATGAAAAAAAAGTAATACTTTTAGGTAAAGTATTTTTTTTTAAATATTTTGAAAAGTATCACATTTTGTTTAAGTAATATTTTTTTTACCTAACAAATATTCATGAAAACAAATTTTCCTGTATGAAGAATCCAAATGAGATAACGTGTCATGTAGGTATTACTTTTTTTTAAATGTATTTGGTAAAATCCCACTTGTGGAATATTTGAATTCCCAAAGCTTTATTCTCAAGATATTGAGCAGCAATTATTGAAAAATTTTGTACTGTCATATAAGATATAAAATCAGTGTATGAAAGAATTATTATTTTTTAAAAGTACATCACATATTTTACATATAAGATTTAACGCGTCGCAATTTTAAAAAAACTTACAAAAACAAGTCTGCTTACATTTCCAAATATTTTATTATTTATTATCCTTTGCGTGTGCGTATAATAAGACGATATCTCGATTTTCAATTATTCTACCTTGGAATGTAGAAATGGAATGCATGTAAAAAAAAACTAAAAAAAGCTACAGCAAGAAAAAGCGATTGAGTGATGAGGGGTTAGCGAGGAATAAATACTAAAAATAAAAGACGAATAAAAAAATTGACACGTAGCGGTAATTGCTGTGGATCGCTCGGCTCGGCTTGCGTGACAGTGCTGTACTCTAATGATGTTCGTAGAACTCACGCGCGAAGGATGCGCGAGCTTCCACGATGGAAGGGGCGACAAAAAAAAATTAATTAATTCGGGCGTAAACTAGTAAACGTCAAGCAACTTGACGTCCGAACGACGTTTAGGATTGCATAAACATAAGGAATTTATCAAGTATATTGCTAGCACGCGTACCAATTAATTCATGTTCGCCGGCGATTACAACAATTATAGATAATTAACGAGTTGTCTACTTGCAAAATCAGGACTGTAATTTCCATTTATTTATTTCACTAACATAAGTCACAATCGACTGTGGTTGTAACATTTTTTCGCAGCTTTCATTTCAAATTAATTGGTAAAATAAATTTCTTAAAATTACACGGGAAATTTTCGCGAAAAAAAAATGAGGACATATATTAGATGCATAAAAAAATGTATGGCTGTCCATTAAACTTCCATACTTCTTCAAAATGTCTCGCGACATTATTACTCCCTTTTTCCAATTGTAAAAGAAAATACACAAACCTCGGTTTTACAATTAACTCAATAATTATTATTTTGTTCAAACTATTTTTATAATTCCCATATTTGATTTTTTTGCATATTTATATCCGAAATAAAATGTTGAAATGAGTTATGTCGGATCGCAGGGAATTTTTCTTTAAAAAAATATATCTAATATATGTCTCCATAAGATATTATTATTATCTTCTTCCAAAATCGGCTAAAATGAAATATAATAATTTCGTTAGTACTAACCATCGATCGCCCTTAAGGCACATTATTTTCCCTTTCACTTTTCACGTCGGTCTTTTTCTATCTCTCGCTCGAATATTTATCGCTCTCTGCGCGAGCACAGCAGTGAAGTGCGATCGTCGAGTCATCGTGTAATGACGTTCGGGCTGTCAGAAAGAGCCAAGAGATCCGCGTGCCGGCCGTGCGATCGAGCCTGCGGTATTCTTGGCCCGTCGTGTCTCTCTCACTCTGCCGAGGATTCCTCTTCGACTGGTGGCGGCTGTACGAGCTCGCATGTCTTCGAGTCAGTGCTCTGAACTCCAACGGGGAAAGAGTATTAGAGGCGGGCGAGCGGGCAGGCTCGATCGTCCGAGCAGGAGGAATCTCTCTCCTCTCGAGTCACCATCGAACACCAACACCGACACCTCTAGGACTCGATATCTCGAACGTCATCTCATCTCTGGACTGGACACTCCGTGCGGGGTGTATCTTCGGAGTGAAACAGCTTTTGCCTCACTCCCCGCGCGATCTCCTCTTCACGGAATCGAGTGACTCTCCACAACACTCCAATCGATACCTTCGACCATCTCTATATATACATATATCTACATGTGTGTATGTATATATATATTGTGTAGAGTTCCTTCCATTTCCCGGCTCATCTGACCCAACTACTCACGTGGAATTACATACTTTGTATATGATGAGAAAGTAGAAGAAAAATATTGAAAATTAACTGCGTGGTTAAATATTCGTCAATCGGGAAAATTTTATTCGAGAATATTTAACCTTTTAATGGGTGAAAAAAGTGTGTTAAAAGAACACTTTTCTGAGGCACGTTAAAAAATTGCACCATTAAAAAAATGCACTTTTTCATTTTTTTTTTTTTTGGCGCAATTTAGATAAAACACTACACTCAGAGAAATCGGTTTGATGAGTTTATTTGAATCAAATATAGGTTCCATTTCAAAGAAATAATATTTTATTTGAAGCGAATACGATTTATTTGAATGTAACAAATTTATTTAATTTATTGAATTTACTTAATGGCCGGCCTAATAGAATTTGATTTCGATCAAATGGAATTTATTTTATTAAAATAAATTGTATTAATTTTAAAGAAACTTGACTTGAACCAAATAAAATTTGATTCATTTCAAATATATCTAAAATTTGATTCAAAGCCAATCAGACACATTTCTCTAGGTGTATAGTGATAAATATTGAAAATTATTTAACTCAATAGTAGTTTTAATGGGATAGAGCCTTTCGCGTTGAAAAATAAAATTTGTTAAAAGGTCACTTTTCTGAGACCTTCTTGAAAAAAATCAGTCGGTAAAATATCTCGTATTTTCGATGTAAGTATTGTTGTCATTTTATTCGTTCCGTAAATGGCTGTCGTAACAGCGTGAAGTTCATAATCGTCTATGAATAGCTGGCATGTTGTTCATTTTGACAGTTCTAAAATTGACTCACGGCCAGATTGTGATTTGTGTTAGGCAATAAGAAATTATAATTAGAGATGGAGGAGGTGACAAGATATTCCAGTAAGATTCCACAACAAAAAATGACAAAAACGTCGACGATTTTTCCGCGGACTCCGAATGGTCGAACTTCTTTGGTTGATCATGACTATCATAACTAGTACGATTCTAAAATTCACACCATAGGTCTGAATGTTTATTGCGACGAGGGATGAGCTATGATTTATCTACATCGAAGTTCTCTTAAGGGCACACTATAGTTTTTTCAATAATTTCTATGATATTACTTCATGGCAATAATTTCGATCATTGAAGTAGAACGTGTACTTCGCACAACTATTCGTGGCATTTCAATCAAGTATTGATTACGTGATGCGCAATATCGAAATCTATAGTTGAATAAAAAAACTGATTTTATTGGTCGGAAAATTCTGCAAAATTTAACAAAAGTAAAATTAGCTCAACACGAGATAAAACACTGCATGTTCACTTGATTTCTAGAGAAACTTGGACTCTATTAGTATCATTTTTAGATACATTGCCCGTGATAGAACAGTAAATGTTACAACAGAGAAATATTTAGTTGAGGAGGTGATTGCGACCGCTCGTCGTGACAAGTCTCGATTGTTCGATAATTATGCATCGTTAGCGATACGATCGTCTATCTCTATGAGCCAATCTCTTTCCCCCCCTTCAAACCACAAGTCTGTAGGTACGTAACGAATAACGCTTTGCGCGAGCATTACAACGGAATAATTTCTTCCGGGACGTTCTGTATATAGAAATATACGTTTGTCGAGGTGTGAGAACACGTCCGTCCAGCTGCTTCGTTGTTCTGGAATGAAGTTGGTATGTAGATGGTACAATATGGGAGGCAGTCATGATTGCTTGGCTGTTTCTTTGCTTATTCTTCCCACTTCTCAATAAAGACAGATATCAAGTTCCACGAGTACGAATGAAAGAGAGACGGAAGTATGCTGTGTGTTTGAGAATAAGTTGACCATAGTGGTATCAGAGTGAGCAAGAATAACAGAGACAAAAATCGTCTAGTGATCAAAGCGCGGCCGACAAGGTGTCTCGGCCCTGTTGGCATCACTTCACCTTTAATAAAGCTATCTCTCATCTCTAATATCTTATGCCGTGCGCTCTAGGTGCTTTTCTGTCTTGCTCAAGCTTTCTTCCCAGTCTAATGCTTTGCTTTCTTGTTCATTCGAGCTTGTCGCCCTTTGTCGTATCTCGACAGAACTGACTCGCCGTATCTCTTGTTTTGGCATAAACTTTTTTATCATTTTTAACTGTACTTAGCGATCGTTGATGTAATGCTCGTCACAATTAGTTCCATCACTTCACAAAACTACTTATCTATGATATTACAATTCTATTATCGGACAACATTTGAACTGTATCAAGAGACAACCACATTCTGCAAGATTTTTCGAAAAAACTTGGACAAGGTGTGTTCTTATTTATCGAAAAAAAACAGATAGTAGAGCTGACATCAATTTTGACCCACAGTCGCGAAATTTAGGAAGGTGATTCATCTACACTAATTTTTCCAATATACAAAGAGAGCATCTGATAGAAAATGTTGTTTTTATTATTTGGTAACTTTAAGAACGCTGTTGAACTTACCTGCAACTGTCTTTGAATTTCCAGTTTACAACTAAACTTTGTGAAATGGTCCACCAAACAATTAGACATGATTTAGTATAGGGCTATAGATATTTTTAGGTTTCTTTGATTTATTTTCTGTATTTCTGTACAGTTATTATCTAGTAGGGTAGATACACATACGGCGACATTGATAAGTTATCTGGGACATGCATGAATGACAGTTTTTAAAACTACATTCATCATTTACACTTTCGTCAGTATTCATTTTATACATTTGCAATTTCTTAGCTACAGAAATCACATATATTTCGTGGAAATTGCGATTTTTCACGACTGCAACCAAACGAGGTGAAAATTCCAGCTATTAATGTGATAACTAATAATACACAAATTCCCTTTGAATTTCAGTTGTACATTGTGTATGATAATTTTATAATAATATTAAAAAACCGTTATAGTCTCTGAAAATACACCGTGGAAAAAATTTAATTAGTTCTACCGAATGTACGTTTGCGGGTAGCAAAAGAAATATTTTATTGATTGCACGAAATAATATTTATTATGAATAAGAAATTTTCCTATACATCAACCCCTCAACAAGAAAATAAGTTATTAAAAAATCTATGTCATTGGAAGCTTATATAACGAAAAAGAAAGTTATTCTTCATTGACTCTTAGCAAATTCTAATATGAAAATTATATTATATTTTTACCGTAACTAACTTTAATTAGTTACAACAAATAATCATTAACTGAAACCACAAACGTCGTACTCATTAATAGTTGTCAGAACATCAATAATATTTCCAAGTTTTTACATCAAAAAGGTGTTAAATTTGAAAGCGAGTGTATTTTTAAAAAACTGATCACCAGTTTCACGCCGCGTGTTTATGACTGGGATATCCACCTCGAGTATTTAAATTGTACTTGTGACAACCAATTCGAGCAAGCAAATATAAAGTGACTTCCGTTATTCAGAACTTCTCAATATTATTCAAAACTTAAATAATTTTTCCAAGTTTTAAAATAAAAAAGTGTTTAATTTGGATGCAAACATAGTGAAAAAAAGAACTAATCACAAGTTTCACGCTGTGTGTTAATGACTGGAATATCCACCTCGAGTATTTAAATTGTACTTGTAACGACCAATTCGAACAAGCAAATATGAAGTGACTTCCGGTATTCGGAACTGCTTTTCAATATTATTCACACGAATTTACGTGAGAAGAGCCGGTGTAAGGCATCTTGCTTTCGGGGACCGTTCGTGGGTCGTAATTAATCGGGCGGGCCCCGTTTGGATTCACGTGGTTACTCGTGTTCGGTTCGCTTGGCTGGTCCACTGGTTTCAGCCCCCCGGGGTAATTTATGCCCTCGACCAGTCGATTCTCGGGGGGTCCGCAGCATCGCTCGCTTTACGGTCGCAATTCGCCCGCAACAATTAGTTATTTATGGGGCGTTCGCGCCTAAGCTACACCACCGACTACCAGACAGCCGCTAACTCGAAGTCTTAAGGCCCCCGCACAGGCTGCCGTTTTGCGTTTTCGATACTGTCATTTCTTCTGCAACTTCCCAGATGATAATATGCACACATTCATACATACAAGTCCGACTATATTTACATTTATATACGTTCTTTTATATTTACATTGTTGGACATTCGAAAACCAGCTCTCTTGTTACATTTCTTTTTTTCATTTTTTCACACTGTATATTCCTATATTTAAGGCGTTATTCTAGGCCAGCCAGTGAAAAAAAAATCGAGTTCTGAAAATTGCATTTCCTTATAGCTTGGATTCTCGAAATCGTTGTATAAATTATTAACTTTGAAATTCGTTAAATTTATAACTGAGAGTAAAATAATTAAATCATTTTATATCCACTACAATGTGACTTTACATATGAAAGTTTGAACACGATTTACCGTAATCATATTTTTCAATTCAGGTGTAGCTTAAAAAATATTAATCCAAAATAAATTATTTCAATTACATTTTTTTTTCATACCATAATTTATTACAAGCCGAATAACAATCCTATTCATAGATAATTCCATTCTTTACGTCTTTCGATTCTTTTTGCAAATATAATTCCCAAAAATCCTCTTAAATATCGATGTCTGAACTAAAATATCGCCTTAATAACGACTTTTGATGAATTACTATTATTTATTCAGTTATCATCGTTCCATTTATTATTTACTACATAGTACAATTATTAATAAAATTAGACGGAATCTATAATAAAGTAATATATTTACAGTTGAAAATTGTTTGTGAGATTTGTATTTTTTTTTTTCCTTTGTGAGTATAGAAAGAGATGAGCAGAGCTCCTCTTCTTCGTCTCCGGGTGTCCACGCGTGGGTGTTCCTGAATGAGTTTCACGCTGGGCCCTAGTGGATACAGTCTGGGCCATGTTATCTCCGCTACGATCGGGCCTCGCGCGTATTCCATACTACGCATCGTACAAGCAGCACGCACGTATCAGCGCACGCACGGAGACTACACGCAACGCGTATTCCAGGAGCGTAAGCCTCGCTCCCGGAATAATTAACGAGGTGGGCCCCAAACGCGCGCGCGAGTTCTTCGTAGTGGTGGGGAGTTTGGGCCTTGCGAGAAAGTGGAGGTGGAAGCTGAGGCCCACCACGATGACGCGCTAGGGTGGCACTCACAAGTCAGGTGCATCCGTCTATGGTTCTGTGGAATCGATTCTTGGCACACGAGTCTTTTTCGGGAAGTCGTCGTCGGAAGTTTCAGGAAGTCCGGGAAAAAAAAGGCCCACCGCTGTGACTCGCAAGCTACTTCCTGGGTCAGGTGTGTCCGTTTAAAAGGCTTTTTCGAATCGATTGATCATCCGATAATATTTTCTTATCTGCGTTTTTTAAAAATGTGACTCTTAAGCATAAATGATGTAAATTCCCATTACCAGTAAAGGAAAACGAGTCTTTTACAGAAATTGGTATATTAAATTTGATATGCAAGTGCGATATAAAATTACAATACTTTCGACGAAATTCTATGAAAATTAGGAAATTTAATATCAAAATTTGTAATTTTATTTCACTCGTGTATTAAATTTAGTATATCAACTGATGAATTCAATTTCTGGTAATGTAAATTTGCAAACATTTTTTTATAATGTAAGCTTGGGGCCCAAAAAAACAGGTCCATATTCGATTTATTTTTTAGTTGAAAGTATTGGGATAACGAGGAATTTGAAAAAATTGCTAATATTTATTGATACATGTTTCACTTGTTTACCTGCTGATGTCATGTAAAACATATAATCTTTTGAATCCTGAAGCAAATTCATTTTGCTCTTTTTCGTAAGCAAATGAGCTATAGACAATTTATGAGTTTTTCAATTTGTTCACACTTTCTTGAGATCATTTTCTTTCCTGAGACTTTTTCATGTGAAAAAAATATTGAAAACCGACCTGTTTTTTGGGCTTCGAGTTTATTCAGATTCGACCAAGAGAGAATTGTCACCTGACCATCATGAAATCAAATTTGTGGTGCGAATGCTCATAGGAACTTGTGTATTTAAAAAATAGATTGACAATCAGAGAAACTTTAAACAATTTTATAAATGCATTTTTTTTGTAGTTTAGTTCATTAGTGTAAATATTTTTACATTTTCAATTTTTCAATCGTAGTCCCTCAATGGAACCTTCGTTTTGCAAGGTCTTATTCACCTCGTAAAAAATCTTTGTGCAATCCTTTCCTGTATTTGTCAAATGGTATTTTGTTCCGGATACAATACTTCATATGTGCAATTGCAACACAAATTTATTGTCATCATTTCTATACGATTCAGCCCCTTCAACACAGATATATATTTTTATTCAATTGACAGATTAAACAGACAAATAAGGAAATATGAAATCTTTGTCGATATAAAAAAATTGGTTTCGAATATCTTTACTTATTGGTCAATGACAGCTCGACCCAAAAAGTAGTACTTCTTTGTTGCTTGATTGTTTACTAATCATAGGCGAATGCGTTTATTTCCTTTTGGTACCCAATGATCTTTGTTGAACTTTTTGGAAATATTTAGGTTGTTGATGTAGATGACGAAGACCCGTGATCATAGTCTGTTGGCAGTGGAGTGTAATCTTTATGTGTTTGAGGTTCGTAAACAGCGGAATTGGCAATTTGCGTCGTACGCGTTGAGTGTGCAGACATTTCGGCTGGTGATGTCGGTTCGTAGGTGACGTAAGAAGGCGGCGGGGCTCATGACATCGGCGATTTCGGCGAGTAATGGCGAGGAGGAAGGCGACCGGTACCCTCGTTGTAATGATACCTGAAACAATAATAACGAAAACAACAACGTTATTAAAATTCTTTTTATTATAGAAAATATTGTTTGATATCAAACATTAATAGTTTTATCACGTGATATGTTTAAAAATGCATAAAGTCGAGCCCGAATGACCGAAGACAAGACCTTCCTGCGGGAAATCCTTTGGAAAACCATTCCTCATCATCATATTATAATTTCTCTTTATCTTGCCGCGACTCCTGTATACGTCTTCAAAATTTTTTACGTCGGTGTCTCCTTGCCCTTTATGAAAAGGCAAAGCCGAAAGGCTTCCTCTGTTACCCCGAAACCATCCCTTTTCCTGGCCCTTCTATTTCAAGATCCCCTGCCAAGACATTTCAGTCGTGGACTACCTGACCGACCGGACACCACGTGTGGTATTCCATCCCTAAACACATATTAATTAGCCGACTACTAAACAGGAAGACATAACTCCGTTAGGGCCGGCAGATCAGTCCTGCTGTTTATATTCATAACCTCTCATTATAAGTGGAAAAGCCATACAGTTATTGGACACCATATAGTGGATGTACAACCGAACGTGTTTGTCTGAAAATAATGCGACTATATCAAAAGCACTGAGAAAAAGGGTTGGATCGGATGAATTAATTCTGGAAAATATGGATTGTCAAATAAAGGGTAACAATTGATTAAGAATCATTTCATTCAGTATACCAGGGGATAGTCGAAGTTGGCATAAAGATTTCTGCGTTGACTAATCGGGATCGGATCAAGTCTACACCGAACAATTTGACACAATAGAATCTCTACACGAAATCAACTGTATACCGAATAAAATTTTATTGTGTCAAGTTTATTCGGTGTACAGTTGATTTCATGCAGAGATTTTATTGTGTGAAGTTGATCTGTGTACAGTTTTCGGCGTAGAGATTCTATTGTGTCAAATTGTTCGGTGTAGATTTGATCCGGTTCCAAAAAGACAGGAGTATGTATTTCACTGGCATGGTGCGAATATGCCTATTTCTGTCAGTACAGTGATTAGAATGGTAGTCGCAACGATTGGATTGGTTACGTTTACTAATCTCGCAAGAACTAATCATGTGAATAGTTGAGGTTTCTATTCGATATAGTTGGTGTAACTAATTGTTGAGACCTTCCGTACAGCAAATAAGATACGTAGTTATCAGAACCAAACATTTCTTCCCCCATAGAGGAGGTTTCTACGATGGAACAGGGAACAAGGAAAAGGGGAAATGTAAAAGCTTGAATAAGGCATACGGATGTATATAACCCAATAAAAAGAAATAAATTTTTTGTGTATTATAGAGCCGAATTCATTGGACTCGAACAATCACAGATTTTTAGGTATCTCGACTCCCTTGACTCTAAAGTTATTTAGAAACAAAGAAGGTAAATTATCCAGCCAAACTTAATAGACTAGAATACATTAAAAAGAAAGAAAAATGCAGAGATGACAACATTGAGTATGATGGTCTTCACTCAAATTGACGATCACTGTACCCCTTGCTGCGACTAATGTCGCAGTGTGCATCAGTGGTAGTAGATAAAGCTTGAAGACGGTCGGCGTGGAGCTGCGTTTCGCCGCGCGCGTGGTTTCCGAGTCTCGTGTTACCAGGACAGACGTCCCCGGTGTGCCCTCGGGCTTCCCAAAGCAGTCGGCTCTTAGGACCTGCGGGTGGCCCTCGCGGATGGCAGTCTCTATCTCACTTTCTTGTTCCGTACCCGCGGTGTACGTGCGGCCAACGTCGGGGCAAGTGGCAAGAGAAACCGAGAAGTCCAAGACGCACCTCTGCTGCCGCATTAATAACACTGGTAGCCGCTCATATGTTAAACGTCCACCCCGTTATACCTTCTCAGCTTCTTTCGCTCGGACTTCGGTCTTCTTTGGGCGGCAGAGCTGCTGCTACGCGTTGGCTCTTGGGTAGAAGTCTCGAGTCTCGAATCTCGAGAGCGATGAGCTTTGTACCTACAGCGTAGCAAGCCAGGCAAAACTATATGGCATCAGAATCGTGATATACCGTAGCTGCATACCAACACTCTGTATTCTTTAAATGAACCTCAATATCTAAGTTTTGACGCCGTTAGAAACCAAGATCTTTACAGATCTATCATAGAAACCGATCAATGAAAACCAAAACAAGGTTTTATCCAGAGTTTGTTTGTAAACTGGCATTAAGATTATACAGATGTTCATAAGTACAAAGTAATTGAATAACAACAGTTTGTTTTCGAGAAAAACAGAACCGTTAGAAACCAAGATCTTTACAGATCTATCATAGAAACCGATCAATGAAAACCAAAACAAGGTTTTATCCAGAGTTTGTTTGTAAACTGGCATTAAGATTATACAGATGTTCATAAGTACAAAGTAATTGAATAACAACAGTTTGTTTTCGAGAAAAACAGAACTGGAAGATTACGGAATTATCATCTAAAAAATGACTATTCCTGAGTTGTCCAAAAGTAATTTCTTTGTTTTTCAGGTTATAAGCCTCAAAATCAATTGATAAAAAATTGGAAAACAATCAAAACTCAACCGATAGTGATTTATTGCACAATCATTCATTTAAGGTTAGGATCGTTTTTTAATCTGTTTGCATATAGTAAAAAAAAACGACTGTAGGTTTTTACTATCATGAAGATTACTTCAAAGATGTAACCATGCTGCATAAATTTTATCAACGTGCGACCTGAGAAAACAATGCACCTAAAAATAACTGTGACCCTGAAGATCAGACAAAGGGCCATCTTTGGCACACCTTAGCTTCCGTCTTCATGATTCGATAGACTTCGTCTAGGGCTTATTTGATTTGTTATAGAATTATCTAAGTGAGGTTTTTTTTCTTCTTCTTTAAGGTGGTATTTTAAAAACAGTATCGCACGCCATAACGGCTGTGACTCATTGAAAAGATTCTATTTCGAGCTCATTTTGTTCATTATAAGTTTCTGAAAGTGATCAATACTTTTATTCAATTTTTTCCATATTCCTTAAAGCTATGACCCTGGCACGCCATAGCTTTCGTCTTGATTTCGATAATACCTTTCCATAACTAAACATCTACATGATCCAATAAGTCTCGATCTTCAATATGCTAAACGGAAACTTGAACAATTTTTCTCGTCACTTCTAGAGCTCGAAGTTACAGTAATGAATGATAGTTATTTGACAAGCTTATATAACCTGATTCTAATCTTTCGGGAAAGTCGTTCCAAAATCATAATATGATACCTCATCCATACAACATCCTTTCCCGTCTCTTCCTTTCCTCTCTTCCATTCACTCACAGTACCTACTCTCAGTACTCTGCACACTATGTTATGCGCGCCCCTCTATACACCTCTGTCTCTTTCTCACCGTGCCGCAGGATTATAAATCCTTAATACAGATCGGCACGCGATCCTCGGCTCGTTACGGTGATGCATGGCCGACTGTGGTGTCCCGGGGTGTACGGTAGCCGCTGCCTGCGGTTCGGCGCGCGGCGGACATCGTGCCCGGACGATCGCATCCTCGTACTACATACATATCTTCTCTTCCTCTCTTGTAGTACGTGTACATACCTACAGGAGCGTGCGATACGCACCTACACGAGAGACGAGTCGCTCGCTACCGTCAGCCCAGCAGCCCAGAAGCATGCCTGTGCGCCCTCTTGGTAATAATGAGAGATCGGAGATACGGCTCGGTATTAATTGTGCGCATCGAGTGAGCCCTACCGGGTAGCTGCTGCCGCCTGTTTGTTGCTTCGTTCACATCGCCCACCTTCCCTTCGTTCGCATACCCTTCTCCAACCGGTCCCGTTGCGACTGTATACAAACCGATGTGCACATGTGTGTTCTGTATGCTGGACAGCTCGAATGTTCGATAGCAAAAGAGTGAGAGAAAAATCTTGTACGAGCAGAGAACGAGCTGCTACTGGCTTACTCCGTTCCTGCTGTGTGATACTTATGAGGCATTCCACGTGCGTTCAGTCACGAAAAAATATTTTATTAACAAAATTCCGGAAAATTAGATTATTTCGGGCCGAATAATGTAACGTTTCAAAATAATTCGTTTTGGAAAAAAAAACGTGGACGGTTTTTTCGGGTACGAGGAGACAATTCATTTAGATTAAAAGAGTCGTTAGCTGAATTCTTTAATACGAAAGTACCGTTTCCTGTCAAACAGCTGTAACCTACGGCGATTGCGTTTTTCGTTAATCGCTCATTCTTCAAAATTCCGAGTTGCTGACAGCATCTGGGAAAGAAATGATATTTCTGCTAGTGCGCTTTTTTATGTTTAAGCTGTTGCTTTTTTCGAGTGTCTTTTCACGAAATTTGTAATTACTCAATTTCACAATTAAACCGGAAATAAGATCGCCATTTGAATAAAAAGCATGAACTTGTTGGGATGACCTGTTTGCAGGAAAATTGTAGAATCTTTTTTCTTATTACTAAACAGACGTGGAATGCCGCTTATACTTGTATATATATTATCGGTACAGTGTAAATGATATACGCGATATAGGAACTGAACGCCATTAGGTTGTCAGAGATGCTGCAGGGTGTACGTAACATATGTAGGAAATTTATGTTTGGTTGCGGTACTGCATTCATTACCGCAGTTTGAGATTGAGGATTAGAAATGGATTATTAAACGAAGTTTGAAATTGGATAGCACGTTTGATCTATTTTGATGAACCATAAAATTCGTCGATACTATATATATAATTGAACGGAGGGTTGAAGCTTTTGATTGCAAAACTAAAACATTGGTGATAAGAAAAAAAAAGCGAAAGAGGGGCAGCACTGTATTTCCGTGGCTCTATGGGTGCAAGAAAATCCAATGAGACTTCGTGCCAGGCCATAACGGTCGCGAAGAGATAAAGTGAAGACAAGAGAGACCAATCCTCGCGTCCTCCATTCCGACACGCGGACCCCAATGATTGCGAGAAGTAAAGTCGCTAAAGCGATTCGCGAACTGGACAGATTGAGACGGTCTTATAAACCCGCTCCACCTCGACCGCCTGCCATTTCTTTAACGCTGCCATTGCATCCCTTCCTTTCTATTCCAGTACCACCAGGAAATCGTCCTTCCTATCCGTCGTCATCCTCTACTTCTTCTTTTTATCTCCGTTGGCTTGTACATATAGGAGAGACCGTGGCAAGATGGAACACCCGAAAAAAATAATGTCGCTAGATAGTTGCCATAATCATAGTTTGTCGATTTTAAATGAAAATAGCATTTTTACAACAAACCCACTACCATCGATCTCGCCACTAAAATTTATAAATGCATTTATCGGCTGCTCCTAGAATATGGACAATTACACTCAACCTCCGTTAACCAGCCTTAAACAGTATTAAAACGGCAGTAACTATGATGATTCACTAAACTAAGCCACTCTAATAACCCGTCAAACGAATTGTTATACGAAACCACAAAAATAGAATCGATTCCGAACAGGGCAAAAAGACTAAGCATGAAATTTTCACAACGAGAACTAGACATAATGAAACCACTTTGTATGTCAATCCCAGAACACAATACACCAAAACACAATTGTCCAACTCACACCTTGCTTAAAATATTAACTTTACAAATGCCATAGATAGCATTTAACAGCGCATCATTTATGCAGAATTGTCGGTTTTATAATGATTCATTTATTTTATTTATCTGCTATTATAGGAAAATAGACTTGAGTAAAATATGTGACGAAAAAAATGGCCCATTGGCTCCAACAATGTAACACATTATTCAAGAGAAATTTTTGTAACCACACTTGTACATTGTAAAATAATAAAAAAATGTAGCCAATAAAAACCGTTTATTACTACTAACATTTTGACCATTCTTATAGTACGTCCGATTTTTGTGATCTCTTCCAAACAGTAGACTTTTTTCGTGAAAAAACAACTCGCGTAAAGAAAAAGTTAAATTATTGCCGATTTTCAAAAATCGTTACTTTATCCAATTTTTTTCTTACAATTTATCAATTGCTGGAAAATTAAATTTCTCTTTTAGGATCCCTAGATCTTTTAGATTCAAAATACAAATCCGTGAGTGCCGATTTTTTTTGTACATATATATTATTGCATTTTGTCAGAAACCTAAGGAACTGGAGACTCAGCTTTACATAACGGATGAATTTTTGAAAATTATCCTGGTCAATATTAAACATTGTCCAGTGCTGTCCGGATTGTCCGTTTATGCCCATTAACCATCTCTTTACAGATACCTTATCAAAATGGGTTTTTGAAATGGGCACACTATGTAGAAGCAAAGTAGTACACAGCTTGTAGCGGCTTCCTCGCGATTTGCCGATCTCTTCCTCAACCAACTCCACTCTTTCACCCTCACCCAGATCCCATTGCCGATCCATTCGCCGTTGCCCTATACAGGCGGACCAAGGAGCCCTTCCTACGTCTCTTTTCTTCTCTATTTCTCTTTAGCTTTCTCGTTCTCCGTTGCTCTATCTCTTGAATGTCCCCTCGACGGGGACGAAGAGCCACTTTGATGATACGATCTCGAAACAAATTACGTGTTCTGTATATACGGTCTCGGTTCTTCTTCCAGCAACGCGGCCACGATATACACCGTTGGCCAGTCAGAAATTCTCCAACCAGTGGAGAATCCACCCTACCACTTTCCACCACCGCGTCTTCTCTTCATTCCACGCGCGATCTTCTTGGCCCGCCGTTTCGCAGCTGGATTAAAATAATCGAGGCCCGTTAGCGCAACTTGCGAATTCGGGTTATCGCAAACGTATCGCTTGTACAGTGGCCCGCGCTGCTAAGATATCACGAGAAGGTGTCCGGGCATATCGTAGATCCGATCGCAAAAGGCAAAATGACTGCACTTCCGGTTTACTTATTCGCTTTGTACGGTGACACGTAGATTAGAGATACAGATGTGTTACGGTAATATATAACTATATTACAAATGTATAAAGAAATATGGGAAGAGGTTGTGGAGTTTATTCAATTTTAGATTTTTCTTAATCGCTCCCATAGTTCTGTGCATTGAGGTTGGGAATTTAGTAGAAAAGTTTTATTTTTAGGGCGTGCGATAATATTTATAAAAACTCAGAATAAAAATCTGCAAAAAAATATGGAATTCTGCGTGAAAACTATGAGTCTAGGGTGAAGTTTTCATTTTCCATTTTGGAACACCATGGATTCCATCCTACATTCTGGTTGTTGACAAAAATTAATAAACATGTACTTTTCCCAAAACATTCATAAATCCATCAATTTTCTATGTATAGGTTCAAGATCCATTCTCTGGGTAAAAAAACATAATTCACCGCGTTCAAGTGAGTCTGTAAATTTTGGAGAAGGGACGACAAATTTATAGGCGTTATTTTTCTAGCATTGAGTTCTTTAATTCATATTATAGATACATTTTTCTTCATACCTTATCGTGAATGTATGAATAAATGTATATTTTGGATAACAGATGAAACGTGGTCCAAGTCACCAAAAGATGGTGGACAAGACTTATAGCATCAAAGGATTGTAGGCCCGCAATGTCCAAGAACTAGGAGACACTGTAGGGTATCTTTTTCAGATCCGGCTTACCTTAACACCTGCTCGTCCTCCCACCAATTTCGTCCTCTACTATATACTATATGTCATAGCACTACCTTCGTCCTATCTTTCCCGCAGGGCGCAGAATTCCAATTTTCTTCTCTCCGGACTTTCGTCCTTGCTTTTCGGCTCTCCTTCACTCGCCTGGCCCGAGACGACGTGGAAGAGCGAACTCAATCTGTGTCTCGTAGCGGATTATCGGGATTTTCGCGAATGCACGCGTACTCGTTGAGGATGAGGACCGAATCGTGAGAACCCGGTGTCTGAGCCGACTCGCCGAAATCGATCTGCTGTTCCCTTCTTGAGAGAAGATAAAAAAAAGAACTAACGACTCTTTTGATTCGAGGGTCCGACTAAGATTAATGCCGCAGTGAGTTTGACAATCTTTCTGAATCCTAGATGTGTTTTTACATTGTTGGGTGCATCATGTAGTAACAGCGTTGAAGCTACTCTGAGAAAAAGATTGGAATATCCAAGATTTGGTTGAAACTGCTATCAATAAAAAATTGGTAGGGTCAACCAAGCTATTGGTAGGGTTTAATGGATACTTGGTTAAGTGAACAACTATGTTAACCGATGCCTACGGAATTGTTCACATCTATATCTCTCTATATGATAAATAAATCTCGCCGCCGTCAAGAATCAAGAGACTTGGAATAATCCGGTTCAGATGCCGCCACCCAGTCAAGTACTGCCCCTGCGATTCAACCAAATACTGAACCGTAGGCTCACTTTTCACCGATCGCCATGCAAAACTAACATTCAAAGCACCGCTAATCATATGCACGTGTTATAAAAAATATAGCATTCAATAAGGGCCAAAATTGTCGTTTGCGACTTATGTGATTGTAGTTGTCGCTTCCTTCGGGCAACGAATCTCACACTTGTCATAATCACCAACTTTCGACCCTTATTGCACAATATACTAATTTTACTGCATCATAACGTAACGCCGTTGTCCCTATTTAACACTCTCCATATGACAGTTATACTCTATTCCCCATCCGTATATTATTATATCTTTATCCCTAAGACTGGCATGAGTTGGCGAGATTCGCAAAGGGCTTCCCCGTAGCTTTCTTGGAGCTTCGCGGATATGATGAAAAGCTACGTGCTAAAACAAGCAAAAGTTTCCCGAGGGAAAGCCACGAACGAAACACTCCTCATGTTCTTACGACGAGTAGATGAGGCAATCTGGAGTGAGTTGGTACGTTTATGACTAGCACATGTAGAATTCGGGTATCTACACGCCTTTGAGTGTATCAAGAACAGCAGCTGGGTTAGTAGAGCCTTGCTGTAATCATGAATTGCATGGAGATGTCGGGGATTCCCTTTTTTTCATAGGGTCAGAAGGGACAGACAGAAACATGTTTCATGTGCGAATACGTATGTGGCTTGTGACGACAAACCCCTCTCGACACTGTGGCTTCGATGTCGGGCGACATCAAAGCACCGCTAGGTCATCCCTTGATTGTGTGCAGTAGCCGAAGCTTTTCATTCACATCTCCCGCTTTTCTACGCAAATGGAATAATGAAGTGATGCAGAAACTCTAGGTGTGATTGTAGTAGCAACTGCTGTACTTGTATCATTTTTGACAATGCAACAAAAGGTTGTGAAAAGTTAAATTCTATTTTGGATTCTGGATTCTGTTCGATTACGTAAATTTGGAACCGGCATTCTTAGGTTGTCGTCCTGCAACCTAAGAAAGTTGCAGAGCTTTAGAATGCGATAAAGTAATTGTGTTGTAATTAATAATTCCTTTTATACAACAAAAAATATATTTCCTTGAGCTCCCTCTGCTTTTGCTTAAAATCCTCTTAACAATCGACGTTATAAAATAATGATAAACAAATTAACAAATGGCGAATAAAAGTGAGGAAAAGAGATATAAAAAAACCGCATCTTACTAGGTATTCGCTACATCTGTTTCGTAAGCAGCTAATGCAAAAAAAAATAATAATCCTCGAAGATAATTGGCGTAAGAAGCTTTTGCGGGAGCTTCTGGCAACGAGAGAGTTGCCAGGGGCTCTACGTTTTTCCCTTCTCTACGATTCAACATCAAAGGCATCGATGCAGCCCCGTAATCGTGGCCAACCTTTTTATCGTCGAGTGGGTGAGTAATTTTCTATCTTCTTTCTGGGTTCTCGATAGCATCGTTGGACGGGGAAAAAATATATAAGAGGTCGCTGCTGGAAGTAAACTCGGTCGTCATCGAAACTGAAGTCCCACCAGCTCTCGATATCGTCCACGATGATTAATTTTCAATCGGGACTTAATTACGTGGCTGGCTAAGCTCTCGCCTCGTCACCGCGAGCTTCCATCCTTCCTTTACTATCATCGCTAGGATTTTCACTATCCAACTACCTCCATCTTAGTCTATCGCGTGCTCCTTTCAGGGTAAGATAGGTAGAAAGAAAAAAAAGAGAAGTGATAGAACGTCGATTGAAGAGACGGGTCTTGAGAGATCGTAGGGATACCAGTCTTCGTCCAGGACAAAAAAGAATGTCACCGTCGTTCTCTTCCTTCACTCTGCACTTTGACCCCAAGTCCTGGAATAAAGGACCGAGAAGAGAACGAGGCACATTTTGGAACATGACGGATATTGGAAGTGAAAACAGCGATGGAGGTTTTGTGTGGTCGTTGAAGGACAGCATTGAGCATTACTATCCTATCAAATACGATCAACATTGAGTTCGCGAAATAAACATATTTTATCAGATTTAACGAGTAGAAATTTTCAGCGTTTTGTAAAATCTCAACGCGCTCGATATTATTTGAAAAATTTAAGCATGGAGGGTTTCGCTAAAGTTCCTATTTGCTTAAATAGTCGAAAATAATCAGTGGAAATTGCCACTTATGAACAAAAATAAATGTTAAAGGCTAAAAAAACGTTCAATATTCTGTTTTGAAAGGCAAGTTAAAAATGGTTTATTTCTTTTTGGTAGTAGAATGTTTGTGCATTATATGCATGGCAAAAGCGCAAAATTTTAGTGCATGGTATACATTTTATTATAGGTTGGTATGTCATCACATACAGAGCATCACAACAGAAAGCATTGTAATAAAAAATTCGGCCATCATATTATGGTATAAGTACATTTTTTTGTACGCCCTAGATTTCAAAACAAGCCTGCAAAGTAGAACCTTGCAAATTGCTTCCTCATTATTTTTTGCCTTTTACAAAGTTACCTCTATAATGAAGTCTGTTGATTGATCTTGACTTCCTCATAGAGTAAGCTTTGTAAAAAGCAAAAAAAAGAACAATTTAAAAGCATTTGCAAGGTATCTTGACTTCCAAGGTATCTTGAATTGCTTCCAACCTTGGAAACCTTCAAACTTTGCAGGCTTGTTTTAGCTCGAAAAGCATTCTTCCAAAGATTTGCTTCGAATTTGTACTCAAGTACAAAATGCGAAAATTATGAAAAAAAAGTTCACGTGAACATAGTTTCCTCTATAAGGAAGCAAAATGATTAAAAGTTTATTTTCGATCGGCAGACTGATTTCAAATATCCAATAGCACGTGACATTGAAATATTTCAAATTGTTGTTGTACCCCGCGTATACAACGATTAAGATTGTTAATTTTTGTAAATTGTAAATCGAGAGAAATCGATGAATTGATTAGGCATCGAGAAACATTATATAATTTATTTATTTATTAGCAATAAATTATTCCTTCATTCAATTCTTTGGTTGAACTTCATTTGTGTTCCAACCCTTCATTGGTTATCATCTGGTTTTTGCGACATAACATTGTTAACAAATTGTTGTAATTTATTATTTAAATATTATCAAAATGTTATTGTAATATATGAACAATAGTTAATGAAAATGTTTGTATTGACCCAGGCAATATCAAGCTGGCCGATCATTGCTGTGCAGTGACAGGCTAGTTCTGCAGAGTGAAGCTCAATCCAGAGCCGAGCTTTGGATTCGACAGCAATAGCAGCGGCAGTAGACGGATCTGATTGCGCGGAGCGTGCGCTCGTGATTAGATGGCCAGCAGTAGTAGCGGCAATGGCAGCCACCGACCTTCATGGAGCAGAGAGCCGCGCGGAGATTGAAACCACGAGGGGTCGACGGTTGCGGTGGGGGGCAAGAGGAAAAGGGGATGATGGGATCGACCCGTACGAGAATACCACGCAGTGGAGACTATAGCACGTACTATCGTACTATAGAGTGGGGGACCGCTCTGTGGAGACGTAAAAAATGCAATCGGCTCTTAGAGTAATGAAAGCTCTCGTTCTCCCCTGTCGAAGAGGACTTCACCGTCCTTTCACCCCCCTTGTCCCACCCCCTTTTTCAGTGTAGTATTCTGGTCGGTGAACGACAAACCTCTTCCACTAAGAGGGGGAAGGTGAGGCGTGGGTGGATGGGGGTCCATCGAGGGGGGTGTAATTCGGACGAACGATAGAATCGCGGGTCCCTACTGCACCTAATACTCTGTGGCGAAAAGTCTCTCAGGGATTTTCACGAGCATCAGGGACATCGCCTTACAGAAGGGCTTTCTGAAATGAGTTGACGACAGGCAATACTGGCACATTCAATGTTGGTTGTGTTTCGGGTTGTTTCCGGTGCCCGTTGGGAAATGATTTTAGGTTTTAAGGAACACTGAATACTTTTTGCTATTTATTTTTATTCAATTAGATGCAATCATAATCTCAAATACTCCTATAATTTTTTTGCTATTCTGAAGAAGGTTCGTTTTTTATTTAGCAATTTTATCATTTTTTGTAGATATTTAGTTTTTTGTACGGTGTTGGTTTGTCGCAAAATAATAATTTAGTTCATTGACTGATTTTTTAAATTTTTTATTATCCATATAAATTCTTTCATTTTTTTTTACCGCAAAGCTATAAATTATTAAATATTCCAAATGTTATAATTTATTGAGCAAAAACAAAAGTACTCCAAGTCATCAATGATTATTGTAAAGGTGTACAAAATTTGCATCCCTACTAGAGCTGAGAACCCCAAAAAAAAATTATCTAATTAAGAAATTAGGGATGAACAAGATAAGAAACAAGTTGGCAGGGTCACATTTCGTGATTCGAGATGGGAGGGATAAGCCTGGCGAGAAATAAAGATCTGACTGGGTATGTAAGAAAGACCTTAAGCGACAGTCGACAAGATCTTTCTTTCTCGTGGAAAGAGATATGCCGAGCGAAACAGTACGAGGGTCGTCGTGATTCCCGGTGATTCATGGGGCTTTTTATGCCGGGTGGGCCAAAATAATTCACCCTAATGCCCCTGCTAACTGCTCCCGGTTCCCGGTCTTCCCGACGGGGATCTCACTCTCCTCTTCACGATTGTTTATTGCCAAAAAATGTCTCCTTATATATCATCAAGTGGCGTAAGCGAAAAGTGCTTTTTCCTGAAAGAAAAAAAAATCATATTCTTATGTCCAGAAGAACGAAAAATCGTCTACAACTTTCAAATAAACCTTAAACAACTCCTGAAATCTTTTGGCTTATAATCAGCAACCTTGACTTTCTAAAATTAATAAGAAATTAATTTATCAACAACAGAGAATTCCATTATATTTAAACTCAGTCTATTTATTCATTTGTCGCATAAATAATTTAATATTTATCGACTTTCGTTCCGTATTAGCAAGATTCATTTTTTTTATTAAAAAAAAAAGAAACCAATTCTTTTGTCAGGTCAATTTATAAGAAATAATAAATATCAATAAATTTTGCTAAAGATCAATTCTTTTACGATTATCCAAATACCAAATACGATTTTCAATATTTTATTCTGGTCAGAGTAAAGAAAAGAAAAATTGTGGAGGCTCCAGGAAAATTCAAACGCATTCGAATCGTAAAATTTTGCAGTCATTCGAGCACAAACAATTTAAGGAAACGAATAATAGAGTCTGCAAGAGGCATGCAGATGAAGGATGGGACAATTGATAAAGAAGCCGAAGCGATAGAAAACGACAGACAAATCGCCACGGTGTATTGCTTGTGGATGCTTATGGATTCTCGTTTATCTCGAGGCAGGTCCATTCATCGTCATCTACAGCGGCTTCTTCCGGCTCGGCGCGTTACGCACGCAACACAGTGCTATGATATAACTGTACATAGACTGAGTGCTTAGCTCAGAGCATCAGGAGAACTAGAAGCACCAACAGTACGAGCAGAACCAGCAGCAGCAGCAGCAGCAGACGTTGAACGAGCGAACGGAGGTCGTTTCGCATTAATTAGCGAACGTGAAGCGCCTGGAGATGCTTTCAGGGGATGGAGGAGTTGCTTGCTTGGTGCTCTGCTGGCACGAAATCGTTATCAAGGGGAAGCTGTATGTGCGTTTGTGTGTGCGTGTCCTGTAATACCTTCGCTTCTCGCTCGTCAGTCCTAATTGCATTTGACAGTAATTCGGCGCATGGTAAAACGCTACGTTTTCGGCCCACTACCACGGAGGAAAATCATTTGCTAGCATAATGACAGCAAACTTTATTTGTTGGCCTAACAAATAATTTTGCTGGCCTAGCAAATCTTTTTGCTGGTTTAGCACATTTTTCGACAAGCCTAGCAAATAATTTTTGTTAGGCTAAGAAATAAGGCTTTGCTGTCACTATATTAGTAACTGATTTGTTGATGTAACAAAAGTTTTCTCTCCGTGTGTCAACCTACTACGGAAGGGAGTTAACGGCCATTTAATATTTGTATTTTTAGCGCAAAACGTGTAACTTTGACGATTCCACAATGTACATCTTATTTTTTATAAAAAAAATGATAATAATCGAAGGAAATGGCTTTCGATTAAGGGTTTTTTTTAGATTTTTTATCTTACTCGTGGGATGAATTTTCTTGAAGAAGAGAATAAATAAATATGTTTTTTCCCCGACTACGCTAAAAAGACCACATTTCATGAATGCGACGCGGGTGAAAAGTTGTTGATTCTTGACCGGAGGGACGAAAAGTGCTGCAGCGGGCAGAAAAGTACTTTTCTATGTCATAATGTACTATTTATTGATGATACTATTGTTAAAAAAAAGTTGCTTTTCAATAACCTTATAAGTTACAATTGTTCATAAAAAAACAGAATTATTTTGTTGTAACTTCAATAACAGTAAAATAAACAGATAATAACGAGAGCTTCTCATTTTCTCGTTTATCGAACATGTTATTTTTCTCATCATTGTACTATTATTATTACTGCCACTATTACCGTAATACGTGAAGTTTGACGAGACATATCGATATCATCGCCAACCTCCCCATTGGAAAATCGCGAGCTCGGATTACGGAACGTCTGTAACATTTCTATAGTCGAACCCATTAAGATAGTATCGAAGGATCTATATATAGAAAATCTGATTTACTGTCAGTTCCAATTATTTCAATGCAATTGACTTGTCAGTAGATGATTAATAGCCTTGTAAAATATTCATTATTTTGCCGTAATCAATATTTTTTCAACAATTTCAATGGATTTGAAAGTGAAAATAAATTAATAAACAGTCTCAATGAATAAAATATATATTTTTGGTGTAGGTAGAAAATATTTCGTCATCGTCAACTATATTTGATAAACTATGCAAAATGCTAATCATATAATAATTACTTCATTATTTTACCTTGATCAATATTTTTAATAAATTCGATGCATTTGAAAGTGCAAAGAGATTAATAAATGACCTCGAAAGATAATTTTTTTTTTCGTGTACATTGAAAATATATCTTTTGAAGAAGCGACGATATTCACACAATTTCAGTACATCATCACCTACCATATTTATAAGCTATAATGTGCAAAATGCTATATGGTGATATTATACATAGTACCTAATACCATAAGCGAATTAATCAAGCCATTAGCCCAGGTACCGGCGTGGCACACAATGTACCCGGTTACTAGTGCCAAGCGTCGTGGTCCTACTAGCAGTCTGTTAATCATCGATCGCTAATTATGCTAAGCGTCGCGTCGAGCGAGGTAGTATTATGTACACTAACTATGGCTCGTTCTGGCTGCCGGTGTCTGCGAGAACGGCGTGTTCGACGACGCTTCACGAGTTCCGATATCGTCTCCCGCCCACGAGCGAGACGTGCGTCACGAGTTAACACCTGTACGTAGGTATACTATATCGACGAGCTAAAACATTGCCGCACCTCGAAGCTAACTTGGCACTTCGAGCTTGTCTGGCGCTTGTGAATGAATTCGACTGTCTGCGAGGGAGTAAAACATAAATGTAAATAAAAATGTTGAAATTTAATTAGTTAAGAAAATGTCGGTTTTAAATTTGAAATACAAAATTTAAGCGTCTTTTTTTTATTTGGGTGAGTTGCTATCTTGACGGAAAAAAAATAATGCGTTGACGCACTGGGTCGGGGTCAAAATAGCAAATGGCTAAAATAGCGAATTTAAAAAAATTAAGGAACGTCTAAATATTGATTGGCCATCATTATGAAATTCGCTATTTTAATCATTCGCTATCTTGACTGCATTTTAATAAGATGGGGGTCAAAATAGCGAATGGCTGAAATAGCAAATTTCATAATGATGGCCATTCAACATTTAGACGTTCTTTATTTTGAAATTCGCTATTTTGGTCATTCGCTATTTTGACCTCCACTCAGTAATGCAGATTCCTTAAAGAAGAATTTTTATTTATGAAAATATACAATCTTGTAGAGCTTGTCGTATTTTTTTTTCAACCTGCAGGGTTTCATATGGGTTATAATGGCACAATTTTACATTTGTGTTTTTCAGGTGGCTCGATATTCTAAAAGTGTTCTCAATCAAAACCCCTTTTTTTAAATTTCCATTAGAGCTGAGAAGCTCTACTAACTTTGGGTAGAAAACCTTTTTATTATTTTATAGGTGAAAAAAATTGTACAAAAATTCATTGCGATGATTGTTCATAACGTTTTGATCTTCTGAAAAATCCCTAAATCCGCGGATAAGAAATTGCAAAAGAACCTTCGACCTTTTATTTCATTTTTTATATTTTAGAAAAATATAACTCCTACAATCGAGATGTAGTAAGTAAGGGTTAGGGCTCCTCGATGTGAAACGAAGAGTTTTCGAGGAGATCCTGAGTTGGTCTGGGGTGGCGATGTAGCAGCGGGAGCCCAGAGGTGCTGGTGAAGTTTATCTCGCTCATCCTCATTAAAAACCCTCCAGTGCACCCTCATCTTCCTGGCTTGCGCTTCTATCAACCCATACTCGTTCCTGCCTTTCCCCATTCCCTTTCACCCTTACCTTACTTGCACATATTTTTACCATCTCATTCCACGAAAAAAAAAAAAATTAATCGACTATGGGGTCAATTGCAACACCCTTCATATGAATAAAAAATTTTCAGGATAGCCTTTTTCCACATTCGACAAAATATCTTATTTTATATTTACTTGAACTATTTTTGGCAGCATTAATAATAACAATTTCAGAAAAACGTCAAATTTTTTTGGCCATTAATTTTAAAAAATCGATGTAGGTCCACGTTACAAAAAAAATTGTCTCCCTTGAGTGATGTAGAAAACTTCAATCGATATAGGATTGCAATTTATTCGTAATCTGCTTAATAAAACCAATAATTGTTTCGTCGCTTCGAAGTGACGAAATGTTATCTCAAATACTCGAATAAATTGAATTACAAAAATAATTTGAATCATGCATTTTCTTTTTTTACACTTTATTTCCCTTACTTTACTTCTTTCAGCGCGATTACTCGCTAGAGTGCGCACTCCACTTTACTCTTTTCCAGGCTCATCTTTCTTTCCTTCTTTGGAAAAACTACGGGCTATACGAGAGAAAGAAAGAACGAGTCAACGTACTTTCTACGCGAGTACACTGAAGCACGCTCTATTAATTAGAAAAAAAAATGGACTACGCTCGGCAGCAAATGCTGGTCAGCGAGGGGAAAAGGAGTCCAAGAGCTAGGGAGTAAAGTAGAGACTGAAAAAATAAAAAGAAAACGATGAAAGAGAGAGAGAGAGAAGGGTGAAGGTGTGGAGAGAGAGTGGATCCGACTGCGTAATGACGCGAATTGAATATCTTGCGACCCAACGGCTCGCGGGCTTCGTAATTACGACCCCGGGCTACCTACTTTTTTTCCATTTTACTCTTTCCCTCATAGCTTCAAAATATATATACTCTGCCACGATATATATGATAGTAATCCATTTCTTGGAATATATATTTTTCATCGATCTCATATTTGTGTTTCTATCCATCTTTACATAACTTTGTAATATATTGAGTATTTTTTTAAAATCCATACTCCCTCTGATTTATATCTGTTTTTTACATTTTGTTAGAATTATATTAGAACTCTAACAAGTTCTAGTCAAATTCTATTAGAATTTGACAGGTATTTTTAATCTATTTTGACCAAAAATGGGTTGGGAAAAAACCCGGCTATCCTGAAAAGCTTAAGATGCTCAATAAAATTGTAACTCGGTCAATATTGTTTATATATTTTTTCGTTCAAAGATGCGTATGTGCATTTCGGGAAGTAAAAATGGTAAGACCTTATTATCCCCGTATATGTGACTTGAAAGTTAAGGGCGTAAAACCGAAATTGGAATTTGAAGGGTCGGCAAAAGCTTTTCCTTAGTTTTTAAATCCTTAACGTCGGGCCTACAGGTAATTTTATTTAGAACTAATTAAAACCAAGAGTGTGGTCAATAAAAAAAAATATTTCAAACTTTTTTTGGCGTTCAGTAATCTCATTACGATTTAGGGGTAATAATAATATTTCTCCAAAGAATTAACAAAGATAAAATAAACCGGAGACAACAGCTGGTCATAAAAATCCTGCATTATTTTCCGCTGTCCTCAACAATATCAAGTAAAAAAAGTAAAATCGTATAATTCAACCAATTTCCATTAAGCTTCAGGAACTTCTATTTCTTAATTTAGGCCAAAAATACATTGCACAAAATCCAGTGAACTTAAAAACATCAAGCTAGCCAATCCCGATCAAATGCCAACGGTATAAACATATTTTCTTTGTTTCACACAAGTCACGAAGCAGAAGTGTCAGGTTCTTTTTTTATCCGCCCTTAGAGGTTAAGACCAAAATTTAAACGTAAACTAACGTCCTGAGTTTCTTCATTCATTGACAAAGTTTCCTCCAAGCAGATAGCTTCCATTTTTGTTTTTGAGCAAAGGTAATAAGAGCCTTTAGCGCGGGGGTGTAGTATAGCGAAAGGAAGGAGGACCTTGGATGCCGCGTGAGAGTATTGGAGAGAGTTGGCCACCCTCTTCTCGTTCGCCGTCACCTTGGAGACGCTCGGTCGCTTCCCCAAGAGTTTCCGTTGGTCTCCGGTCCGGCGTCGGTCCACGGAAACGCGAGCCGCAGCATAGTCGGCAACCTCCAGGAGTTGCGGGGATAGGGGGAGGAGAAGGGGGTTGCGGGGGTTTGAGCAACCCTCTGCTCGCCAGCAGCCCTCAGCGCACGAACAACCCCTCGGTTTCTCGTGTCTACGTTGACTGTGTAGCGCACAGCTCACACAGGTTTCCCTCGAGAGTGAGTGAGACTGAGCTGAGGGCTGCTCTCGCCTGATTGGCGGCCGTCGACTATCGACCAACCCGCAAGCAGCCCTTTGTTTTAACCACCACCCTCTGGCGCGAAAGCTCGGCCTGACGCTCTGCATCATCCCCTAACACTGCCAGAGTGACGAGGATATATTATAGCCTTGCAGAGAGGGCATTCCTGGAATTCGTAACGAGGCCTCTCTGTGTACCTCAGAATACGATAATTATGACAAAATTGTCAAAATTTAAAGCACATTGGATGGTAATATCGATCTGAAATATTTTTGGACTGAAAGGTTGCACGGAGAATAATTATTGGTTGAACAGGCTCCAAGCGATAAAATTGGTTGGGACAATAAGCTGGTTGGTTATAGAAAAAAATCAATTAGTTGGAGCTACAAATCCGAAATTACTGTATTCAATCCTTTTTATTTAATCGAACTAAAATTTTCTGTCAATCCAGTATAGATTTATTTAGTTTAATTATTGTAGTACATTTGTCCGAAATAGTTTCATTTATTTAAATCAACGTTTAGCAGACACATATAACCCTTTTATAAGTTATGACATATGACAAAAACAAAAAATTTTAATGCATGTACTTGGTCCATATCCCATCTCTGACCAATCACAGCACGAATAAAACGATGAAAATGGTTTCGATAAAATCTCGTTACCCATGAACTTTAATAGGGGAGGATTTGGTAAACAAAAATTACATTTACCTTCACTAACCTCTTTTCCAATATCAATAAAATAGAATTATTAATATTATTGCATAATGCCTTATTCTAAAAAATAGTCCTGTAATCAATTATTAATTTCCGCATTATTTACACGGAGCGTGATAAAAAAATTTATTTGATTCGAAAACAAATTTATATATATTATTTCATTTCAATTACTCTGAAATAAAATAATTTACTTAAAATAAACGCAGTCCCATTAGGCCGGTATTAAAATAAGAAAATTTATTCACGTTAACGAAAATCTACTTTGGTCTGCTAGATATTTTCTCTGAGTGTGGATGTTTATCTTTCTTAACGATATATGATGCAGGTTATTCCACGAAATGTTAATCAAACTACGAAATATCGTTAAAATGATTATAAACAAATTATCACGGAATTTACCATGGCATAAGTTTCACCCTCCTTAATTGGCATATTCGTTTGGTCAGAGTTTTGCCCTTGTCCATGAGAGGGCGGTAGAAGGATGGTAATACAGTATACATCAAAGGAAGTAACTCGGGTCACGGATTTCTCGAGTGCCGTGCGAACGGCTATTCCGGGGACGTATAGTATACATATATAGCTATAGGGCGGTAAAGTTCACTTGCTCGGCGAGAGGATCTCGTTACCGCCTTGCAGCGTGCTACTGCCGAGACCTGGAGAATATTCTGAAACGTCTTCTTCGAGGTAGTGAATTAATTGCCGACTTTACTAAGAGAAGACGGCGACTCCGGCGACACTGAGGACTTTAGGAATACGACGACGACGACGACGACGACGGCTTACAATGTCTTTGCTAATTAGAGGAGTTTGATGGGACTTAGTTAATTAGATGGTTCCGTGAAGCGTCAAGATGCTGTAACGTTCTCCTTCGTATTTGCGATACCGCGACTCGGAACGGCTTTAATACAGTGATTTCTCGATTTACTCATAACAGTGATACTTGTACGTACAGAGAAATAATATTTTTTAAAGTTGTTTCCTTAATTGCTGTTTAAGCTAAAGTCTGATTGAAAAATCATATAAAAAACAAAATTCATAATTATTTTCGAGATATGTATTATTTTTAATTATTTATTTATTTATTTATTATTATTATTATTATTTATTCATAGTCAAGTGAAAAAGCATAAAAAATACTTTAAATGTAAGTAATTGTGACAATTTTCAAGGTTTTTGGATAATTTATTTTACAATAAATTATCATCTTTCAGTAATTCAGGAATTACTGATTTAATGGTAGGGGACTTATGATTAGGAATTGGAATTTGTTCATAGGATTTTTTCTATTTTGTATAAATGAATAAACTAACAAGCAGCTAGTCAAAAATAATCATTCAGTCTCTGTTAACGAGACTCGTTTATTCAACACTTATATTTTTTTGTTTTTATTTATAATACACCTTACATACTCGTAGAACCTACATAAAAACCTTATTAAAACACGCTTAATTATACATAATTTTTTTTGTTCATATAACTTGTCGTTTCTCGCGAGCTCGATGGGGATTTGGGCAGTATTATCACGAGTAAGTTGGGCTGTTGGTGGATGCATTGGTACATGACCTCAGGTTTTCTAAAATCAGAAAATACAAAAATACAAAATTTCCAAAATCTGAACCAAACTGCCTTTACACTAAACTAGATATATTTCCCACTTCGAAATAGTAATATATGCACGATATATTCGACATGTAGAACTTTTTGGCTCTAAACATATATATGTATACATTTTACATATACCATATATATATATATCGCATCGTAAATATTTTTGCACACATATGCAGCATATAGATTTTTTTAAATACCATATATGTTACATATATTTTTTTCTATGTGAGTTTTAGGTACAGAAATAAATCTATCCTAGACACATAATAAAAACTGTATTGTATACTTAAAAATATACTAAAAATAAATCCCAAGTTACAAAAATACGAGAATTGCATTACATGCTTAATAATATAATAAAAATAAATACCAAATTACAAAAATGCGACAATTCCATTGCATGCATAATAATATAATAAAAATAAATGACAAATTACGAAAATGCGATAATTCCATTGGATGCATAATAATATAATAAAAATAAATGTCAAAATGCGGAAATGCAAAATTTGCATGGCATGCGTTATAATATGATAAAAATTTAAATCTGAAATACGAAAATCCATGTGTTGACAATATCAGATAAAGCTCTAGATATACGCTAAAATAAGTAAAAATGGTAATGTCCAGGTGAATAGGGAATTGAAACGAAAAAAAAAAATTATTACGGCCATCGTGAGCTCACGTTTACAATATCAAAAAGTCCGATTAGTCGTTACTCGCGATAGTCGCTAACACTGCACACAGCAGCAAGAGCACGACGATGACGACCATACATGCAGTTATCGTAGCGCAGCAATAACCGTCCATAATTACCCCTCTCCGTAAATTTTACTATAGCAGCCGCAGCAGCATCAGTCCTGCGGGAGTTCATCGTTCCATCGAGTTTCGATCCGAGCCCGAACATTTGCAATTTCACATAAAATCCCAACGGGCAGTTCGACGAAAAAAAAAAAAAAAAAAAAAAAAAAAAATAGAAAAATGTTTTGAAACCACGCTGCATCCGTGCAGTAATACACGTCACATGAAAAAAAAAAGAAAAAGAACGTCGCTGAACGTAACCAGAAGATATGAGAAGGTCGACGGAGAAATAAAGTGAAGAAACCCTTCGAAGATTCGACAACCTAAAAATAAATGTAAACACACATAGGGAGCGCTAAAAAAAATGTGCACCCATTGTTCGAAAGCGAATGGAAGCCGATCGTTCGATCGTTGTCTTCTCCAGCACTGGTGGGACTTGGTCGACGTCATCGAGTGGCAATATTAATTTTTTCGCGGTGGGGTTTTCAGCGAGAAAGAAGAGGATCCTTCGGGAATAGTCGAGAGTACGAAGGGGATGATGAAATGCTGTGGTGTGTGTATACGAGCATCGGGGAAAGAGAAATGCTCGTATTTTTTTACACAGATCGGTGAACTACGGTTTTTCCTCGCTCCCTTTTTTTCGTACAGTGTATTACAGGAGTATTCTCCACCGTTGTTCAGACGCGTCAGTACGGAATGATTTCGCGAATCTGTGCTCACGAATGCGTGAGTCCCATGGGCTCCCATTGCATCTACCTTCACTTCCTCTCGTCTACTTTTGTTTTTACGCGTGTTTTGTTTAATATCTATACAACTTGTGTCTCATGGGAAGAGGGAAATTTTACAACGGATAATGGAATTGTTCGTCAAATTACTCGAGAGGAATTATTGATTAATCAACTATGGAGAATAGGTAATATATCCGGAGGGATGTGTATTGTTAAGTCTAATTATGATAAGGTGGCATGTGGAAATAAGCATTTTGACGACGGATCAGAATGGATTTAATTTAATTTAGAACAAAATGGTAGTCGATATGGGATTTTTTTAGCTTCTACTGCAACAAATTGACTAAGATTTTATTGATTTAAACTTAAAAATGTCCAAATATTTATAAAAAGGTAACATACTCTTCAAAATTTTCAGCTGGGAATTCCAAGTAGTAATCTTGTGATGTTGGACTTTCAAAATAAATAAAAATTGTCTTCTCGAGCGCGTTTTAAAAAAGAACAATCTTTGAGATGTTCACAGACTAAGAAATAATTATTACTAATATAATTAATAATATCTCAAAAAACTTAAAAGCAACTTTATTGACAGCATAAATTTCCTCATACTTAAAGGTCTCAGCAAAATATATCAGGACAAAAAAAAACACAAGGCCAAAAAGTAATAAGAGAAAATGAAACCGAAACTGTCAAAGTGAGTGACAATTCAGTACCATTTTCCAGTTCTTTTGTATTTTCTTTGTGCTAAGAAGCCACATGTTCTCTTAAAAAAAACTTAAAAGCAACTTCATTGACAGCATAAGTTTCCTCATACTTAAGGGTCTCAGCAAAATATATCAGGACAAAAAAAAGGCCAAAAAGTAATAAGAGAAAATGAAACCGAAACTGTCAAAGTGAGTGACAATTCAGTACCATTTTCCAGTTCTTTTATATTTTCTTTGTGCTAAGAAGCCACAGGTTTTCTAAAAAAAAATTTAAAAGCAACTTCATTGACAGCATAAATTTCCTCATACTTAAGGGTCTCAGCAAAATATATCAGAACGAAAAAAAAAACAAGGCAAAAAGTAATAAGAGAAAATGAAACCGAAACTGTCAAAGTGAGTGACAATTCAGTACCATTTTCCAATTCTTTTATATTTTCTTTGTGCTAAGAAGCCACAGGTTCTCTTAAAGAAAATGGTCATCAAGAAAGCAACGGAAACGTCGGTAGGCGATTCAATAGCTCGTCGAAAGCTTGGCCTCGACACGACATGAACAAGAAGACAAATAATGAATTTTTATTAGTACCGATCGGTGGAGCTTATCGAGACCGAGAGATATGGAGGATAGAATTCGAGGAACTTGGTCGATTGGCACAATGGATATCTCCTCCGTGTTCCCCCTTTCACTTTCTGTCTTCTATCTGTATAATCTGAGGGAACTCGCGGCTATATCGCGGTGGAATAGGAGAAGAAAGACAGAAGAAGAAAGTAATAGACTGAGAGGGTGGTTTTCGAGGGTTAAATGAAGGTAAGGGAGGGTGAGGGCTCAGCATGGTCGACAAGGCCATCCAGCTGATTCTTCTCTGTGCTTTCAACGATTCCCTCGCTTACTGGCTGGTAATTATTTTTCCAAGGGCGAGAACTCCTGTCGTTGACAGGCTTCGACTCTCAAGGAGTTTCTCGCTCATAGTACTACACTATAAACACAACTAGTAGATTCTCTGCTACAGCGTAGATAACAGAAGATTCTCATAGAGATACGAGCCATCGTCGCAAGTGTCTGATAGTGAGTTACCTTTGTTAAAACAGTTTTTCGAATTGTATTCTTGCAACACTCAGAGAAAAAGTTTCCTTCATTCAGAGAAATTTCATTAAAATCCAAACCTATGAAATATTTCATTGAAATCAATGAAATAATAATAAGTCTTCAAAAAAAGAAACTCCAAAACTAAAAATTTTTACTTACAGGTGAAGTCGCAAAAAAAAAAAGAAAAAAATATACAAGGTTTTGATTTGTATTCATGTTTTCATAAAATTATCTTCACCAACGACGATCCAAAGAATTCACATGACATTCTTTACATACGAAATTTGCATAAATGCAAATTATTCTGGATAATAAAGAATCGATGTAAAAGTTCAATTTTCAGATTTTTTTTCAGGGATCTTATTGAGTACGGATAATATAATAGTGATAATATATAGAATGTGGAGGGAAAAAACTAAGTGAGTGGACGATAGCAACGCGACGCCGTCGGAGGTGACAAGGAAAAGCAAAAGAGAAGAATGGCATGGAAGGGAAGCGAGAAAAGCGGGGAACCCCCGAGAGGCAAAGGAAATGGAACTGTACGACGTATATAGACGTATATCGTAAGTACGTGGGTACGTAGAGCTCGTCGGGAACGATGAGAAGGAGAGGAGGAAGAGGCGGAGGCTCGCGTTCGCCGTCGAGACAAAGATCCACGTCATCGGCAGCATCTAGAGAAGCGACGGCGCTCGCGCGGTCTCGCGAGCTTCCGAAGAGTGCGAACTCGCGGAAACTGACAGCTCGACAGGGCTGCATGGTTGGCTGGTCTGTGTCGTCGTCCTCGGGCACGCCGTTTTCTTCATTCCCTTGCGATTAAATGGAGAGAAACGTGGTATACAAGCAATGAGTAAATAATAAATATAAAGAGGCAGAAAAATAACGAGGGAATAGCAGATTAAAACATTGCAGAATTTTTCGTTCTGAAAATTAACGCTTTAATGAACAAGTTAAAAAAATTTAATTAACTTTTTAATGTGACGAATATTTTTTTACTTGTTCATTGAAGCTTTAATTTTCATAACGAAAAATTCTGCAATGTTTTAGTCTGTTGTAATAAATATAAAGAGGCAGGAAAATAATGAGAGAATAACAGACTTTTAAAGTGATGAAACTTTATCTAATCATGATAGTACAGAATGGCAGTTTTGAAAAATTTTACGCCTGTGTTTTTTATAGAATATGTTGAATGGTTTCGCTAATGAAATTTTACTGTTTGCAACATTTTTCCAGAATTTTATAAATAAATAAATTTATGTAAGTTTATATAAAATAATGAAGGAAAAAGAGTTGATAACATTGTAGAAATGTTCGGTATGAAAATGAATGAAGCCTTAGCTTCAGTGATCAGTAAGAAAGGAAAAAAATTATTTTTAATATGATGGACATTTTTCTTACCAAAATAGTTCTTTGATAAATAAATATGTAGAATCGATTTCTAATAGAATTACACTATATGCAAAATAATTTCAGAATTTTTAAATAAAAAATTTGAATCGATTATTTGAGAGATAGCTTTTCTTTAAATTTTACATATATGCTACGTTGAATGTTAAAGGCTATTTCAGACATTTTTTTCCGTAAAAAAATAGTTCGAAGTCGCTTAAAGACTCTACAGAGATTTATGTTACTGTTGATTTGAGTAGCCATTGTTACGAATCGAGCGTGCTCGAAGAAGTGAAAAACCCTGCGGCAATGATTTGCCGCTAATTTAATTTGTTATGTCTTTAGTCAAGCTCAATTACAAAGCTATAAAAGGCACGAGCTCTCTATCTTGTCCATCCTCACAATTTCTTACTGAATTTCTTACGGTCTGCCCCTCCATTTTTTAATATTGAATTACAATTAACAGTATAATTATTTTTTCTAATCTTCTGAAATGTATTATTATTTTTTTTAAATTTCTCCAATTTGAAAATAATGTTTTTACAAGGTCACCAGTTTCCATACATACAATATTGAAACAATTTCGTATTCATGATTTAGAAAAAATTATCACGAGTAATTATCATGGGGTTGGTTGATGGATTGTTGGTTGATTCACTCCTTTTTTTGCCCACCCTCGCTTCAGTCATGGGCAATTTCATAACTCGTTTCCCAGCCTGTTGAGATTCTTGCATAATTCTTGTCTCGCTTCGAGGCTCCGGCAGACCAACGACGACTGGAATAATGGACGCGGGACATCGGCTCACTCTCATTGTTTTATTCCCCTCCGGGGGTTCACCAAGGGGGGTTTTAGGGGGGGACTACGCGCTGGCTGAGCAGTAGAACCTACTAGTAGTGGTAGTAGAGAAATACCTCGCACCACCGCCACGACTCAACCGAACCAACGAGCCAGTCACTTTTAAATGGTCTCCTCGACGCGATGATTATTATTAGCGAAACGAACATCTGGCCGCGACGTAGCTGGACGGTGAATGAAAGTGTGATTGAAAAAAAAAGAAAGAAAAAAATAAAGACCCAAACGGCAGGAGGAAGAACGTAAAGTAAAAGAGATGGAAAAAGTAACGCGTCGGTGGGAGAATAATACACGAGTGGTTTAACCGTTAATTTAACACGAACGCTACGTGTACGAACGAATTAGCGATAAGTGCGAGAGACAATTATATGGATGCTCGTTCGATAATTTAATTTATCGAAATTGAGTAATCGACTCACGAGGATTTATTGTACCGCTGTATTGCAGTACCTGTGTCAATTTTTTAAAAGCTCATTAAAAATAATTGCTGTGAAGATAAAGTCTTTTAAGCCTCATATCGAGGGTAAGATTATCTAGTGCAATTAGGCAGTGATAATAGTAGAATTGATAGACAGGCAGATAAAAAATCGACGTCGACTAATTAGGTGTTTCTGAGTTTATGAGTATCTGTAGAAAATGCATTCAAAATTAATGTAGAAAAGAATATGAAATTGGATCGTCGCGAAAGTTAAAATATTATGGAATGAAGTGCCACTTTTATTTGCAAGATATTATTGCAGTGTTTTGCATAGATTAAAGTTTATTTTTACCGCATAGCACGATTTTTAAACATTAGTTACATAAAAAAAGTTTTGTTCCCAAAAACAAAAATTAATAATTGTTGTACTCGAATAACTATTTATATTTATTGAAACTTGAAACCCACCGGTATAAATTGAGGCAGGGCGTCGTTTTTTCAGGATGCAACTGCACATAGAGTTCTACACAAGTCATCCTACACAGCATCGACTTGCCACGACAAGACATTATTAATACGGTACAGTTATTTACGGCATAGTTCTACACGATTGAAATTGTACACAACTGAAGTTGTACACGATTGAATTTCTACACAGGTGAAGTTGTACACGGTTGAATTTGTTCACAGCTGAAGTTTTAGACGGCTAAAGTTGTACACGGTACAGTTCTACGCGACGAAAGTTGTACACGGTACAGTTCTACACGATGAAAGTTGTACACGGTACAATTATATACGACGAAAGTCGTATACGGTACAGTTCTACACGACGAAAGTTGTACACGGTACAGTTCTACACGATTAAAGTTGTATACGGTACAATTCTACACGACGAAAGTCGTATACGGTACAGTTCTACACGACGAAAATTGCACACAGTACAATTGTACACGATGAAAGTTGTATACGGCAAAGATCTACACTGCTGAAGTCATATACGATACATTTCAGCACGACTAAAGTTGTACACGGTGCAGTTCTACACTTCTGAAGTTATATACATTAAAGTTTTACACGGCTAAAGTTGTACACAGCTCTATTCTACACGGATGAACTTGTACACGGAATAGTCCTGCACTATTGTAATTTTACACGGCAATTTTCAACACAGTCTCATCTGTATACAGATTTATCTAAACATCATATAAAGCTATGTAAAGAGGAAATGCATAAATATGGCATTTACTCTTCAAGCGTGTTGCTATGCCGTGCACAAATTCAGGCACAAATAAAATCTATATATTTTTGTCAGTAAGGACTTGTCAAAATTAAAGTCGACAAAATAAAAAGCAAAGATTTATCCGACAATAATGAAAGAAATTTGCACCGGTTCACTAAAGAGGCGAAGGCGACAACAGCGAAAAATAAGTGGAAATCGACATGGTATTTATAAAAAGTGTGAAGAGGTGGATTACACGATTCACAAAATTCACTTCGTCAAAGCAGAAGAGCTCGTTCATTTTTTTTTTTTCGTTTTCTTTCGTAAGTCCACGTCGATGCTCGCTAATTTTTTTTATCAGTGTTTTTTGTTTTTTGTTTTTAAGGATCTTCGTTCTGTGCTGCTGGTCCTTTCGTCGATGTATAAAGAACGTGCCATGCGAGAGGGTGCCCTGCAAAGGTAGAATTTGGTGCTGCTCGCCGATCAGCTACGAACCATAGAGGAAAGAAATAAAGCGCTGGGATGACTCTGCTGGAACCTGACGACTCACTGCTCGACGAAAGTCGCTGCTGCTGCTGCTGTTGCTGGTCCGGTTCAATTTCTGGCGTCAATTAAAAAGTGACGCGGACCGAGGAAAATCGGTAATTAAGGGAGCGGCTGGTACGCGCGCGCTCTCGAACGAACCCGCTTCGCCGCCGTCGTGCATGTGTGCCCTCGCGTCCTTCCTCTTTCTTTTCCAATCGTTCACTTCCTATACGCAGTATATTCGTGTCCATCCCGCTGAACCTTGCATTCGATTAATCTACCCGATCAAATTCGAACGGCCTCGTTCCAATAAAAATCGATGCAAAAATTTAGCAGTTTATATACGGTACACTCTAAAATCCAAGCAAGTTGCGAATGTGCTATTTCTTATCTTTAACATTGTCACGACTTATACATACTTTGTACACACTTTAAGCGTGTTGCATTTTACATACAATTACCAAGTAAAATGCAACACGCTTAAAATGTGTAAAAAATCGTCATAATGTTAAAGACAGGAAACAACACACTTATAACACGCTTGGTTTTTAATGTAGTATGTCGCAAAATAACTGATTGAATTTCACGTACTTCTACGGGAGTTCAAAATGCATAGGGTTTCCATAAAAATGAGAAAATTTTCATTTCGACAAAACCAAAAGGTCGATAATGAAATATTTTTTAAAAATTATTTTACAAAACAACAAAAATGTTGCAAACATTATAATTTCATTAGGAATGCATCCATTTTTACAGGAATCATCACACATAATAATACGCTTACATCGTAAAAAAAAATTAAAAAATAAAATAAATAAATAAATTAGTGGCCCCAAACCATATGAAATTAAAATTTTTCTAATGCAATTGAGTACCAATGAAAAACTAGAATATCTGTTAAATTAATGATTAAAAACCCTTGTACTTGATAAGTAAACAATGTATTTACCAAGTTTATTTCTCAACGTTCGCCACATTTATGTATGATTAATCTAAAGTCGCAATTTTGCCAGGAGTCATCACTGAATTTTTATGCGCGTCCATTTTCAATTTCGGTCTTTCTCGCTCACACTCTGCCTCGTTACTGTTGTTGACTCTCGTGGATATCTCGAGTCGCGAGATGCTTGAATCGAAACTGCCAATTAGAGGAAAGAAGCGGCGGAATCGTGAAGCTGTGTGTGTGTGTGTGCATGTGAACGTCTTCTTTCTTTTTTTTGTATCGGAGCCAAAGAGGGGGTGGAAGAGGTGGTGAGTATTTTCAGGATCGGAGTGAGTTCCCTGAGCATCGTTGGATGCACCTTGTTCGCATCACGAGCTCAGCAGCACCTCAAGTTCGCTTTCGATCGCTCAGGAAGAGGACGATCAGTCTTGCGGGCTCCGTTACAAAGAAGATGAAGCAAAGAGGAAGAAGAAGAAGAAGAGGAAGATGAAGGAAGAAGCAGAAGAAGGAGAGTCAGGCGCGGTGTAGCGCTTCGAAGCTCGTTACTGGCCGTGACTCGACACTCCCGACACTCCGGACCTGTCGTCCTCCTTTGCCTCCTTCTTCTGCGCCGCCTCTTCTCCACAAGCTATGGATAAAACTTCGAGTCTGCTTGATCGAAGCGGCCATGAAACCCTTTTCGTGGACTAGCTCTGTCTCGTCTAGCTCTCAATGTTGGAAAAATAAGAGGGGATAATCGGATAAGAGATTAAATAATTATGCCCTCGCAATTAAAACATAATTACATCGTACTTTTTGCAATAAAATTGTAGAGCGCCGGTATAATTCGTATTTTACGTACCTGGACGTCAGAAAACTAAAGCTTCCGGTGGAAAGAAGATTGCAAGAAATCAAACGCGACTTTTTATTCGTGCAATTTTGAATGAAAAGGTGATAAAGAAGACCTTATTTCATTTTGAAAAAAATGCATTAGTATTCGTTTAATAAAGGTTTACTTGTAAAAATTTATTGACAAATCACAAAATAATGATCCATTATTTTTCCCATCGTCCATTACTCGTAATTCTCTTTTTCAGCATTTTCATACTGATCAATGTGAAAACATGTTTTTCACACACTTCAATAAAATGTCCATACATTTTTTTTACCAACACGTCAGAGTCTACCAAAATAATACTGACATAAATTTATTCATGACACAAATAAACAATACGTAATGTGATGGTCACAACTCTGCTTAACAATCAGGCAATAATATATTATTTATCGATCCTTGATCGAACCCAATACCGACTTTCCAATGAAATATTCAATATCCTTTGTACCGAACATTGAAATTATTTTTTGAGATAATTACAAGTTAGGTGTTCCAGCAGTCTAATACTATAGCGCCTAATATCTTATGTCATTACAGAGTTTAATAGACTTACAGTAGCCGATATGTCGAACAGTCACCGCGAATTCCTTGATTGTCGGTCAGCCCGCAAGTTACGAAACTTGGCGTTGCCAGGGAGAAAGTGTCGAGTAAGTACAAGCGTCGAAGAACCCTGCAGGCGACACGCAAATTCTTCTCGACACTCTTAGCTCCAGCTAAACTGCAAATGTGCGTGCATGACTGAATCCCGTAGATGAAATCTTGAATTTTTATTAATAACACTCCCACGAACTCCAGCAAACTTATCAGGCGTCCACAGAAATAGGAACGAACGTTCGAGGGGTAGGAGGCAAGAACTTTCTAGCGAATTAGCGTCAGGGGTGATCGATCAAGTCGTGGCAAAGTGATTGAGATTCGTGACGGTGATCAGCAGTCTTTGCTCGACGGCCGTGATCAAAACTTTTTGTTCCACAACCGTTAACTGTCGATTTTTGCCTACAGCTAACTGACTCCACTTACTGTGTAACTACCAGAAATACGGCTCTTCCGCTTCTATAAATTATGCGATGAACTCGGTAAAAAAAAAGTTAGACGAAATATTGAACAATGTGATCGATGATTCAGACGATTATTTATTTATTTATTTATTTATTTATTTATTTATTTATTTATTTATTTGACAGTGAACGAGACAAGTCGTTGATATTATAATGAAGTCCTTAAGGGCACTGGAGTCAAATCCCTGCTAATTTTTTTTTTCAACCTTTTCTACATTTCACTGAATTTCTTGATGCCTTCGAAGATAACTTACATAACTGCATATATTGTTAACATATAGAAACGTTCATAGTTATGTAATTGATATAAAAGTGACCAATCATCGCTTATTCTGAAAAACATTTTTTTATCAGAAATTATTTTTAAAAGAATAAATGAAAATGCCTATAATTGTTACAGTATTGGTTACGACGATTTTTATTCAAAATACTCAAAAAAAGAAAAATTTCATCCAATATGATATGAAGTTTATGATATTCGCCTAATACCCAAAAATCGACAATACAGAGAAAGAAACATTTTGTACGCCCTTATTGATCCATTCTTTGATATAATCAATTAACTAGAAAAATCCTAATTTTATTAATTTAAGATAAATAATCAAACCATGAAAAGACATTGCATAAGCATCAAGTCCTAAAAATCGAGATTTCATCGATAATTTTTTTTATAATCGGTACAATTAAGCACAATCGGACAATCGAATCAAACATCAACGAACCTTTCATTCTCCAAACATAACAAAAAAAAAATAATTAATGAATCACTGCATCGAATCAAATTTCCTCTATGCGCGAATGAAGCAATTAATACATACCTTTCTTCAGGAGTATTACATGATATATATATAGACTCTTATGCGTGATTAAATACTGATGATAGTATTAATAATAATGACTATAGGAGTCATATAGTGGTACAGAGAAACGTAGACAGATATCCTCAAGAGTATATATCTCGAGGTCCGCCGTTTAAAGATCACATTGCGTTAACCGGGCATAACGAAGAGCCAGAAGAAGCAGAAGAAGGAGACGAAGAGCGGTGAGGGAATTGAGCTCGGCGGCTCACTGATTGCCTCAAATAACCCATTAGTCCTGAATCCTCGAGAAATTACGTGCGTCCCGGTACGCGAGAGCGTGTCTCGTTCTTTGACGTGTTAATCCCGGTCAATGCTATCCACAAGTTGACTATATAGGTGCAGCCCATGTTGATATGGTGGTGGGTGAAGCTGAAGCTGAAGTTCCTTCAAGCATTTGGTGGATGTGTTGGTTGTGGTAGTCGAGAGAAGCATGTTATAATCGAAGAGCCGAGGAGGACAGAAGGAGCAGAATGGAAGGACGACGTTGTATTCCTGTGCCTCATCCTCATTCTGGGAGGAGTCGTGTTTCCATGAATCAGCGATAATTTAGCCGGTAGACCGAGGAAAATCGACGTGCGCCGACGGACGTTCACGGGCCATTCGATACAGAATCGGGAAAGAGGTTCTTATATCCTTTATTGCTGCTTCTGCATCTCTGTTTTGCTTCGGAAGTTCGGGTCGTGACGAGAGTGATCTCGAGATTGATCTCGGAACTGGATCGACAGGGCATACGGCCTGTGGGAGTCGAATCTTCGATAACATGGAGTCCTGTAGTTTGACTGGTCATGGCCAGATGTAATGATGCTATTATTTCGGAGCGTCGGTTTGACAAAAAAAAATAAGATTTCGGGTCCTTAATTGGTTTGACATATTGATTATTAATGAAGACGTTAATTATGGAAAAGTCACGAAAAAAAATGATTTAGCGACACAACCCGTGAAGAATTCTTATCAGGGTTCTTCCAAGGCCCCGATTAATATTCCCTAATTCTCTTAGGGGCCTTATGTGGAAGCCTTGTAGGGTTTCGCAAATGATGGTCACGTTTTTTTCTTCGGGACCTTTAAAGGCGAAATGTTAGGGGCCTTAAAAGGCAAAATAATGAGGACCTTTTAAGGCTGCCCTATTAAGTCCTTACTAAAATAATAAAGAAATTTAATTTATAAATATATATTTGTTATTATCTAGTTGAGTAATGCTGCACTTTTAATTAGATATTTCGTCTTTCTCTACACGATGGTACATATTAATCGCTGAAAAAACATATTACATTTTTTTTACATTGACGGGAATCGAACCTAGAACCCTCCGGATGGTGTAGTTGCGCTGCGCCTTAGCTCTCTTGGCCATTCAAATCATAAGAATATGCAAATTTTTTGTCTATTTGAATGACTGTAATATGAAATATGAAATAAAATTAATGTAATATAGTCAGAACTTGATAGATTTACATGACTGCGTCTGACGTGTAAAAATAAAAGCACATTCAGTTAGTTTTTTACAGAAATTGGTTATATCGAATACGGTACATTGTATCGTTGTTGTCATCTATAAATATATTCCACAAAATTGCTTGTTTTATCGTTGGCGCGAATTAGTTCGTTTGTATCTAGGTGCGTGACTGTCTGACTGACCTGAGGGCCAATATTACAATAGGTGACTACCTGGCTGACTTTGACGGTCATTAGTTGGATAGGTGACCGACCAATTTTGCCATGGAAACCTCGGATTACCATATAAGATGCTCATCTGGCAAATTTATTATTGATTTTTTTACTTTATACCATGGTTAAGCCTGACTGGGCCTTTAATTAATTAACTTATCAAGGCCTTATTAAACTTCACTATGGCCTTATGACATCTTTATTTGGTAAAATTATGATTAATTAGTTTACTTGGTATCATGATGAAGCCTGACTGGGCCCTTAAGGAATTACCCTATCAAGCCCTTATTGAACTTCGCCATGGAAACCTACAATTGCCTTATGAGACCCTTAGGTGGCAAAATTATTATTGATTTGTTTACTTGATGCCACGATTAAGCCTGACTGAGCCCTTAAGTGATTACCCTATCAAGCACTTATTAAACTTCGCCGTGGCAACCTAGAATTGCCTTATGAGGCCCTTACGTGGAGAAATTATTATTGATTTATTTACTTGGTGCCATGATTAAGCCTGACTGGGCCCTTAATTACTTGCTCTAATATAGCCCCATTAAATATCGGCATGAAACCCTACAGTTTCCTTAGTAGGTCCCTAATTGGGAGTGATATGGAACTCCTTTTTATGGTGCCCACATTAAAGCCCGATAGGGCCCTAATTTATCTTAGGGCAACCCTAATATTTTTCTTCACGGGAACGAATAAATATGTTGAGAGGACTCATTGATTATGCAGATTCTTGTACAAATTGGGTTAGATATGAAATTAGGTAGTTAGGTACAATTGGTTGCACAAACTATGCTTCGTTGGTAGATCAGTTGCGGCAACCAATTAGGGTTGTAACTTAACCTACTAAATTAGTTGATACTGTCATTCAAGTAGCAATTAATTTTTAGAGTTATTGCAAGTTAGTTATCGTTGGTTGATTAGGAGACAACTGCACAGTCAGGTTAGAAAGTTTTTCTTAATACGACTGCTCTCCTTATCTCCAATTGATTTTTTTAGTCGGTTTAGGTGATGGAACTGTCCTTGAGACAGGATGTCTCAGAGAACTCACAGGCTTCAAGCTGGAGGCATATGCGCAAGGGGATTAAAAAGATCAATCAGGTCCTTCGAGTGTCGCAGTCGATCGCCTCGCGACCGAATGATCTGGCGCATTCCGAACCAGTGAGATCCCAACTAAATCCTGCACCAGGATTTTTCATCGAGGTATCAATTTTTTCAGACCGGAATGAAAAAGATTTTCGGGCTGATGAAAAAAAAACCACCAAACGTCGAATTCCAGTTCACGGATCACGTCTGAGACGAATCTGGAGCATGCGACGACCACTTTGATTCTCCATCAAGGATTTTCTTACTGCCCTATCACTATATGTTCGGATATTGCTGCAACTGCTGTGTCAGAAGGACTAGTTTGCTTGATATCGCCTACTTTGTCGATTCGCAGAACGAACGCGGTGTGCAGATCGACTGTCAGGTGAAACTGGAGCAAAACATCGTAGATCAAACTGGCCGAGAGCTAAACCGAGATCGGTGATCGAAGGATCAGTCACGCGGCGTGGGATTCGAAACCGTATGCTACATCATATCGTCACGTCTTAAAACAAAAGTCAAACCGCGACGAAAATAATTAATAAGACAATTGGAAAGCTATGAACACAACATGAATACTTTGTTTTGAACTATCCAATCAATCTCAAAGTGTTTTACTGTTTTTATGATTAGGATTACTTCAGTTTTTCAAGACTTTCTAAAGTGCATTTTGATTTTATGGTGAATACTACGAAAACTGTTCGGTCAGATACCGAAGGAAAAGGAAGAGAAATAAGCCAAGCACAATCTATCAAGTTAAGTCTCTACTCTATACACGCCTGACTGAAAAGAGACTCACCATACTGCGCGAAACGATCAAGGAGCCCGATCCTTGGGTGCTGTTGAGGTAAGAATCTCGGCCATGGCGAAAGGCGCTCACGTTGGCCAGGACTCTTGTACGCGCACGTTGCCCGTCGCGCTCCAGTCCCTGCAACACACACCATAACCACATTCGTCTCAGTCTCGCTAAGTCTTTTCTGTTACGTTTTGGTATTTTTGCCTTTTTACTTAATCGCGAATCGCATGCACCTGTAAGACTTTTCCAGCCTTAGAATAAGTAGCACATTCCGATCTGTATTAAGACTTGCAGTTTACTATTTTTTATCTGTCCTGGTTAATAAAAAAAAAATCAAACTAAGCTGATTGTTGATTTTGTTTTTCTTATATCTCTTTTCGTAAATTTCCTAAAATTTGCGACTGTTAATAGACGTTTTTCACTAGAGACGTCATTGATCAACCTAAGTAGTAGACTAAGTGGACCGAAAATCATGAAACTAAAATTTTGTTCCAAAAACGAAAAACAGAACGAAAAAATGGTGAAGAGTTAGCCCGCAAAAGGAGAGATAGATAAGAAAAAAAGTCGAGGGAACGAAAAAAACTCCAGACAACGATCAATTAAGGACCAAACGGGTATCCCCATATACCATCACGAATTCGGTGGAGACATTGGCCCCATAAGACCAATTTTATTTTTCAATCTGTCCTGATTAATTTTAAAAAATCCAACAAAGCTGATGGTGGATTTTATTTTTCTTATATTTCTTTTTGTAATTTCTCTAAAATTTACGACTGTTAATGAACGTTTTCCACTAGCGACGTCATTGATCAACCGACTAAGTAGGCCGAAAATCATGCAACTAAAATTTGGTTGCAAAAATGAGAAATAGAAAGAAAAAAATGGTGAACAGTTAGTCCGCAAAAGGAGAGATAGATAAGTTAAAAAAAGGCCGAGGGAACGAAAAAAAAACTCCAGACAACGATCAATTAGGGACAAAACGGGTATCCCCATGTGCCATCACGAATTCGGCGGAGACATTGGCCCCATCTCCCGCCGAGCTGTCGCAATAAAGAAGAAACGATAAATAACGCTAAAATCCGGGACAGAGAAGTCCCGCATACAGAATAGCATAGTAGGTGCGTATAGGTGAGAGAAAAAGAAGAAAAAAAAAGAAAAAACGAATTGTGGAAAGATGGCGTGACCCGACGAGCACACGTCCGCGCATTAACCGGGCTATTAATCCTCCTCCGCTTCCTAAGTCACAGAGGGCGCTCGATCGGCACGCACGTCTTGGTCTCTCAGCTCTTGAAGTGTTAAGATTTTGCGTCCTCGTCTTTCTCGCTCGTTGTGCTCCGATTCTTAAGGTGCACAGCAATAGAGGCACACGTAGCCTCAGGCCTATACGTACCTACGGTGGAAAAAAGAGGTTGAGGGCTTCGAGGCCAAGGAGGCGCGAAAGATTCGCTCTAGAAGCACAACGCCAGTTCGCTAAGAGACGCAAGAGAGAAATGGTAAGACGAGCAACGAGCGGGGGAGTCTCTGAAGGAGCGGAAAAAAGTGGCGATTGCATGATGTATGCGACTTCACGTATGAGTCACACGTGTGAAAGAAACAGCCTGAAGAAGGGGCTGATGTGGAACCTCGATATTGAGATAGACGCTCGCGACTCTTCTTGATGTATTATAGAGACATCGTTCCTTCAGGGCTTTAACCCTCTCCGAGTAGTTTGGAACTCTGCATAATCTTTTTCTTCTGGCTTCTTCTTACGTCTTTCATGGTAGCCTTAGGGCAACTCTTCGCCACAATATTCAACGCCTCGGAAGCATTTTTTCGTTTACTTGAATTGTTGGGATTTTTTTATCTGACGGACATTTTGAATTCTTTGCGGGTTTCAGGAATCGCGGAAAAGCATGACTTTGCAAATATCTAATGATGTTTTTTGACTTTGCGAATGTATGCTGAAAATTATCATGAAGTTTAATATCAGTTTTAGACCGCATTAATATAAGACATATAAGTTACCGTAATTTCTTCTAACTTTCAACAGATGGCGACACTGAGGATAGCTATACTTAAACATAACTATTTATACAATCAATAAAAAAAATTGGCGAAATTTGAGAATCCATGGTAACTCCTTAAAAATGAATCCTACATTTTAATTCTATAAAATAGAAAATCATTTATACGTAAAATATGGTAATGTCAGTTTTTAAAAAATTCCATTTTCCCACTATATTATTTCATAAAACTGACCGACATTCAAGAAAAAATCATTTGTTTTAACGTTGAAGAGACTTGAACAAAGATGAACTCATTTAACCGCATTACCAAACATCAAGTATTCTGAAGATTTTTCGTTAAAAATTGCTGGTGAAAAAACGGAATAAAGAATAAAGAAGAACGAAGGATACTATAACTAGAGTTGAGAGAAAAAGTGAATAGTTGAGGAAAGCAAGGGAGATGAAGCATAGCAGCAAAAGTCTGAGAAAGATAGTAAAAAAAAGGGCGGAGGAATGGCAGAGAGGAAGGAAGGAGCAACTGGGGACATATATTTGCTACACTGGGAAACAGCTATATTTAAAGATAACTTTTTTTACATCTAATGAAAAAAATTCTGGAGAAATTTGAGAATTCGTGGTATACCATTATAAAGGAATTCTACATTTTAATGTTGTAAAAGAGATAAATGAATTTTTCAAAAACCCCGTTTCCCACTATGTTATTTCATAAAAGTAACCGACATTCAAGAAAAAAAAAAATATTTGTTTTAACGAGAAAGAGATTTGAACAACGATGAACTCATTTAACCGCATTACCAAAAATGAGGTATTCCGAAAATTTTTCGTTAAAAATTGCCGGTGAAAAAAAGGTGGACGAAGAATAAAGAAGAACGAAGGATACCATAACTTGAGTTGAGAGAAAAAGTGAATAGTTCAGGAAAGCAAGAGAGATGACGCATGGGAGCTAAAGAATGAGAAAGATAGTTAAAAAAAGGGAGTGAGGAATGGCGGAGAGGAAGGAAGGCGTAACTCGCGGCGGCGAGTTGGCGGGGGCGTCGGGCGACGTTATTACACGGTTCATTAGGGACGCGAGCCCCGAGGCGGCGTCGACTATTCGCGGGTCGAAGCGAGTGAGCGAGGAAAATATGGAATGGAAGTGAGAGGATACCGAGAGTGAGGAAAAGCACGACGAGCTTACAGAGCTAAAAGAGGAGGAGAGAAGAGGAAAAAAAAGAAAGAAGCTGAAGATAGAGACGGAGGAAAATCGCGAGGAGCAAGAGAGAAACCTCTACTACCCTTGGTATATCAGCTGACAGGGCCGACCAACCAGACCGACTGAACAGTCGACGCTCTTGCCCAACCGGAGACTTCAGTGCCAACACAAGAACCAAGATAGAGAGAGAAAATATAGGGACGTTCTTAATGAGCGAAGCTCCGATAATGCGGCGGACAAATGAAAAATCCGCTTCCCCTAATAACCCAAGTCTACATTCCGCTCACTTTCGGAATTTCCGAGAGGAGGTTCAACGAGGATGGGCCAAGTTAGTATAAAACTATACCGCTGCCAGAATCACTAGAGCGATAAAAAGTTATTTTCAGAATTCTAACCGATCGCATTAATTCCGAAATTACGCTATTTCTTTATACAAAATTAATTTTTTACAATATTTTCAATGTTCTGCAATATTCTTAAGGAAATAGATATACCTTGTATTAGAAATGAAGGAAAACATAATCTTGTAGATTGTTTTTGAAATGTCATAAAAACGAACTTGCATGCAATTTTTAAATTTTTTTGTGTGAAACGATCCCGGGTGATCAAATGTAGCAGAAAATACATCTTTCTTATCATCACACAGCCCAAAAAATAAGTAAACCTGCAGAAAATAAGAACTACCAAAAACTTGGTTGAAAATATTACCAAGAAAACTTGGAAGGCACAACCAAGTATTTGGTAAGACAACCGATTAATTTAACCTAACGGAACCTAACCAATAACTTGTATGTATTTACCAAATTTACCTTGGTTATATTTTTAACCGAGAGAAATTTTTCTTTTTTCTCAGTGTATGTTGATCATTTGCCCGGATGTTACAACATGAATATAAATATGACCAAAATATGGAAAAGATGTAAGAAAAGTATGGAAAAAGTGTGGCATTTCGCCGCATCGCTTAGCCTCTCCACACGAGATTACCGTCGTTGAGACGACGTCAGTTTTTTTTTATGAATTCCGTTTCCGCAGTACATCCGGTGGACGATTTCATCTCCTCTCGTCCCTTCCGTATTCACCTATACGACTCAACTATATCAACGCAATAGCACAAGTACAGCAAATAGTACTGTACTTCTCTTGCACTTCCTCACTCTGTAGCTGCCGCACCTACGCGCTCTCGTTCTGCCTCGGTATAGTAGAGATGAACTTCCGCTTCCTGGACGATTTGTCCATGGGCAACATGTATCTCTGCCGCATCGGGAATCCATTCGTCCGTACTGAATTCAAAAATACGGATGAGTACCCAATACGCTATGTTGACCGAAAATATCTCTACAGTGATATCTCTATGTCAAATACGTTTTTTAATAAGTGAAATACGAGAATTAACTGTCGTGGTATAATCAACTAATTGGTTGAGCTAATTAATTAATCCCTTCGCACAAAAACTCATCAGATGGATGTATCAATAAGTTGGAAAATACGAATAATCAGGTATTCGACCCACCAACAAATCTGTTGGATTTACCATATGATTAAGGTAGTCCTTACGCCTGTTATTCATTTCATTTCGAAAAAATTCATGGACATTGAAGGTTCTGAAAAGAATAATTATTCTAAAATGTAATTAACAAGTTGATGGAAAAAAAAATTGTCCAACAAATTTCCCGAAATCCTACTTTTTCAAAAATGAAAATGATTCATTCATTTTTTTGAATACGTATGAATTTTTCTAGATTTTTAAATTTACTTTGAATTTTTTTCTTTATTATATGGAGAAAATATGTGAAAAAACACAAAATGATTTAATGAAAACAACTTCGTTCAAATTAATGTCTGACTGCTATCATGGTTTAATTTTCATTTAAGTCACTACATTCATAATTGGCTGTAAGAGTGTTTGAGCGATTTTCCATGCAAAATTATTATTAAATTCATATTTATATGTACAAGCAAAAAATCTGGAACTGGCATGATACTTCAGAAAATTCGTGTACCGCAGTCCTCGGAGATATATGGTGTATGTTTTTCAGCTGAAAAGCTGCTCTCTATTTATTTCGCCCTTCCATTTGCTATCTGGCCGTTCATTCTCTATCAATAGCCATTAATAGACGATTCGCCAGCAATTAAAGCCAAGTGGCCGGTGCAAACATCGATCGCCCTCTGCGGCATGGGTGAGAAACGAGATTGGGGCTTCCGGGGTGTTCGACGAACTTCGACGAGAAGTAAATCTCTGCGAAGCTACGCTTCTACTTGCGGGCTGCATTGAAGAGTTTTAGGAGAAGGGGCACAACCACTGAAGCCTCCCCCGACTCTCAAATATTTACCACTACCCCCTCTGTTGCACCCAGTGCAAACGTTTCGTGGCTCATTGTTCCACCGCGCTACTATGTGTAAATTTAATCTTCGCAAGGGGACTGCTCTAGTACTAGTACTAACGCTGGTTATGGTAGAATAGGGCGTATCGATATTTATCAAAGCACACGTGAACGCCCGACTTTCAGTGTAGGCGATGAAACACCATACGGTGAACGTTCCTTTCTCTAGGGTTCTTGAAAATTCATGAAGAGAAGAATCTAGGCATTACCATGTCGGTAAGAAAAAAAATGGCATAATGCTTGAGATGTGTAGGACATTTTTCTACAAATTATAGTCAAATATCCTTTTCATGTGGAACAAATTATCATAAACTCTTAACTCTACACATAAAAAAGAAGGCTATCAATCAAAACAAATGTACTTTGAGCCAACTGATTTCGATTGACATCATCTAAGTATTTGTTTCCTACTATATTTTCATTCTCACATTACAATCATTTCATACCTTTTTTCTGGTTGTTTGCTCGAAAGTATTCATAAACGAGTCGATAGATTCATATTGATGAGCTGACATATTCACGATGATCCTTAAAATGACAATAAAGAGCATAACAAAACGGTGTTAAAAGAAATTTGGTGAAGGTGGATGTGGTGATGAAGGATAAAAGGAATTCTCGAGGAATCTCGGAGGAATCCGCTGACTCGTCTTTCTTTCTCTTCCCCGTCTAGAAGTTCTTCGCGCCTCGCGCGGTGACATCTTTATCGTTCCCGTGACTGCCAACGAGTTGCAATGAGGCATTTGCCTCTCTACAATATACCTGTATGATATTTTCTCTCTTTCTCGCACGTCGTGTCTCCGGTCATCCGAAAAAGACACGCATCACCCTTGGCTCGAGCTCGCACGAGCGCGAGACAGCTTCGTAGGTTATACACAGAGAACGCTCGGCGTTCAAACCGCGTGTCGGCATGACTCGACCGTGTCTCGCGGCTCATCGACGCGGCCGGCCTAGTCGTCCCTTCTTCGCCTTCGTGATTCTATATGCACGGCCCTTTGTCGGAAAGTCGAGGGACACCTGGACGAAGCCTCTGGGGTCATCGAATGATCCTCGACAGGCTCTACATCGTTCGGTGATTATTCCAGCTCTACAATATCAAGGCTCCATAAAGTATTTCAAATTGTCTTTACAGTGAATTAGCCAAAGAAATCCCTTCTCTGACCAAAATGCCAATTCTGTTATAAGTGACTGTTTCAATGGAGCAAAATAATTTTATACTAAAAACTAAAAAAAAAATTTGCGTTATTTTATTAAAACATCCATTTTCTTTTTGAATATTTTGAATAATTAGACATTAAAATGTTTTTCAATTTTAATCGAATAATTCTTGTTAAATTTCAGGAATATAATTTATAACATAAGAGAAGATTTCTTAAGCAAAATTGGATATATATTTGTTCAATGTAAATGTAAAAAAATGTAAAACTGGATTTTTCGAAAGTGACATTATTTGCATATTTTGATACTAAAAAGTGTCGAGCAATTAAGAAAAAATTGTTTCGTTATCAATAATTAATTAACCTATCTTTTCTCTCAAATTAGCCGCATTCTTTTTATTTCCTTGCATCTAATAAGCAACGTATTATTTAATGATGTTTTTGTTTGCACTCTGTCTTGGGTTTTGAATCTCCGTTCTCCTATATATGCCTAAAATCATGACCACGCTTGACCCCTCTCACACTCTGAAAAATTAAATGCTTTGAAGAGAAATGCCATTGGTCAGTGATGTGATATACGTTGGCGGGGTCGTCATCCAGCGTGTGGAATGAGGTCCAGTGTGAGAGAGCACGCTAATGGCCCCACTTAACATCTCAACCAACATCCCTTCTTGCATCTCGTCGGTTCATCCTTTGCGTCCTTTACATCTTGTCCGAATGAGCAACTTTGACTCCTCCATCACCGTCGTCTTTCCATTCTGTTTCTTCGTCTTCATGCTTCGCCACCCTTCATGGTAACCATAATCTTTGGTTCCACCGCATCTTCCCCTTCTCCTTATACGTCGCTTTCTCGACTTGGCTCTAGAACTTGAGCCTCTCTTAATAATCGGTAATATTTATTTCAGATTGGTCACGGCTCGGTCCGAAGAGTGATGAACCCATACAACGTTATTCACATGGAACAATTATACATACGAGGTACAGAGGAGATACTCACTCCAAGATTTTCAACGTTGTTGAAGTCACCTGTTGCAATTTATTATGCATATTTGTCAAATAAAAAAAAATTATTTATTTTTCCTTCAGGCTCGAATTTTATGCACTTCGGAGAAACTATTCAATTCGCTTCGTGTAAATAGGTTTTTTTTGGCGAAACAAATTGTATCGGGTTGGTAGAAATTGAATGTAATCAAACGAACATGATGTAACATGGATTTTTCATTTCTTTTTTTGTTCTGTAGAATCAAAGCAAAAAAAATATATTTAGCCAATAGTTTGAGAATTAAAATGAATATAGGCGTGGGAGTATAACTTACAAACAAAATCAATTTTGAATGCGTAATAAAAATAGATTTTTGAGTGTCTCCTAAATAATTTTTACCGACTAGAGCTTTTAGGTGGTCAATTTCGTCACTACAAATAGGAAGAATCTTGGAGTGAGACTAACTATAAACAAAAAATATAAGTCGTCATAATGTAAAAAAAAATTAATATTAAATTATGTACGAAATTAATAATCAGAGTGAGATCAAAAGTGATAGAACGTTTACAACTCTCTACTGCAGTCCCAAATTACATCCGATATGTTGGTAATGAAGTTTTCTTAGTCAGAGAACAAAATATAATTATTGTGACATTCGTTGAAAGCAAAAGTAGTGATCCATGGCCGAGCCATAGATTAGAGCATAAGGGAGGGGATTAATTTCTTCCTGAGGATACAGTAAAGGTTCGTGCTGGGTTGGCATCCCCAGAGAAGGGGTAGCTTTCGCGGTTTATTCGAGCGAACGGACGTGGTGGTCCGCCGGGGCGAATGCACAAAGGGTGAGATGAATCGCCTCCGGAGAGTCCAGTGGACAAATGGGAACATTAAGTCGCTTTTGCGGGTTGGTATCAGACCATCCCCACCCCCAGCTTGACCCCCTGAGGAAGTCGCGGACTTTCCGCGTTCGTGTATCTATATATATATATATATACATGTATGTATTTCACATAGAACGAAACGGTCACTATATTCACTCGCTTGGTTTCACTATACGTCGCCGGTTGGCGAATTTATATACGTATGTGGATGTGGGAAGAGGTTGCGATATAGGGAAGAGCGGGGCAAAATGGCAACATGGGGCATTATGACGGGTGGGGGTCGAAATAGCGAATGATCAAAATAGCGAATGGCTGAAATGGCCAATTTGAATATAATGAACGTCCGAATCGAGAATGACCATCATTATTAAATTCGCTGTTTCAGCCATTCGCTATAGTGATCATTTGCTATTTTGACCCTCATCCAGTCATTCGCTATTTTGGTCATTCGCTGTTTTGAGCCCCACCCAGCCATTCGCTATTTTTATTGCATTTTAATAGGATGGGGGTGAAAATAGTGAAATGCTGAAATAGCGAATTTAAATATATTGAACGTCTGAATCTAGAATGGTCATTACTATAGAATCCGCTATTTTAGCCATTCACTATTTTGATCATTTGCTATCTTGAACCCCTTTTGGATAGGGGTTCAAGATCTGTGAATTCTGAAATCAGAACCGACCAAAAGTGACTTTTTTTTAAATCATCGTAAAAAAGCATGTAATCAGTACTTTCTGACGTACAATATGCGACTTGAGAAAGATAAGGAACGCCAAAATTCGATATCTTTAAGAAATAAAATGTAGGTTCCTTAGGTTGGATTTTTCGAACAAAAGTCGGATCCGTGAATTCTGAAATCAGAACTGACGAAAAGTGACTATTTAAAAAATCATCGTAAAAGAACATGTAAACGGTACTTTCTGAGTTACAATATGCGACTTGAGAACGATAGTGAATGGAAAATTTCGATATCTTGAAGAAAAAAAAATGTAGATTCTTTAAGTTGGATTTTGATATTCAATGTAAAAAAAAATAGATGTTTATATTCTACTAAACTTAATTTCAAAGATACCGTGAGATTAATATCATGGCAATTAAACCACAATATGATTCTTTTACGATTTCAGCATACGCTGGTGCCATTTTGACAGGGTGTGCCACTATGCCCCTGTTTCATCGTGCCCCGTAGCCATTATGCCCCGCGTTACCATTTTGCCCCGCTCTCCCCTAGTATAGAAACTAGGCGCGCGCACGCGGGCGTGTTATGTACCTAGTATACGTACTTACTCGACCCCTGCAGAATTGGGGACAGAGAACGACGTACCGGGGCTATCCGATCGCTATCGGGTTCCGGCGGAAGTCGAGGAAGCGCCGCAACGAGCTCGCAGCTCTTTCTAGCTCACAACTCGCAATGTGCACGCCGCTGTGTACATGTATCACGAAGAAAACTCGATGTTCTGTATCTTTCATTCGATTGCAGCCTCGAATTCAATGGTAAATATAATCTGGAATTTCTGTCGGTGTAAAAATATTTTTTCAATTCAAATTAGTACAATATTGGAAAGTTTTATTTATTTATTTATTTTTTCTTTGGTGCCGATTATTTTCATTCATCAAAATATTTTTTTCGCTTATTGTTCTGTACTGATAAAAAAAGTAGAAAAATAAATAATGTGTTAACATGATTGCAAAATCTGATTTTGCATTTTTGTTGCAAATAATCAATTTTGGAATTTTTGAAGCCCATAATTCAACTAGACTAAATGTATTATGAAACTAGTTTTTTTATTCAACAATTTTTGAAAAATTTGAAAGATCCGAAAAATAGTTGTCATTGGGAAAGCCAGTTTCTTATACTAAAACTTTTCTAATTATATTACAAACATAAGAAAACTCTAAAAAAGAATTAACATGACAGTATTAAAATAATAAATAAAAATAGTGAGTTCCAAATCAATGGTCTTGTTACTCTTCATATAGAAAGCATTTATGCATAATCCCAACGTATATCTGAATGCAAATATACGTAGTAAATTTAATGAGCGATTTTTGAAAAACGCTAAAAAAATCATATATAATACCCAAGTATGTCGTATATAGTATTTACAAGTATATAAGGTTCAAGTCTTTTGTGTTTCTGGAGGAAACCAGTAAAAAATAAATTAAATTTATTTCATTGTTTATTGAATTATTAAAAAAATATTTATTAAAATGATTATAAATTGGTAGAATGCTGGTAAATTTTAACATTAGCGTATTGTTTTCACCAGGTATTTAATTTCGAGACACCCGGTGAACAGCACAGAGAGAAAGACGCTCGTCGTCATCGATGACGGGGGTTGGTGTGAGTGAGAAAGGGAGAGAAAGAGAGAAACTCGCGCGGGAAGCTGTCACATTACGGAGTGGAATTTATGCCCGATGCCCAGCGGCGTGACAAGTTGCCTCTGATGAACGGCCCCACCGCGAACTCTTGGCCCTCCGTCGTCGTTGTCGTCGTCCTGCCGAGATCCCGAAGACTCGGCCGGTCACCAGGCCAGGCCCAGCTGAACGAGAGGGAGCCGCCGTCTCGTCTCTTTTAACTTGTCCTTCGTCCTTATTTTCGTCCTTTGGTCACACTGTGACGATGTTAGGATACGCTGAATTTACGCTCGGTTTATTTCATCCGAGAAATGGTTACTGTTAGCGAGTCTTACTTTCCGGACAGCACCTGTCCATCCAAATCCATTATATTACTCTTGGCTTTCTTTCCTAATAACACTATGTAACAATGTATTTGACATTCACACTTTTGTATTCCCATAAAGCAAGTATTACTTAATAATTAGTGAAAATAAAATTAATTATATTAATACGAGTGTTAAAAATGTTTTTAATACATTACATTCAAAATCTACATGTTCATGCGTCTCATAAGTTATTATATTTGTTTTTCATTTTCTATTGATACAAACATTAAGAAAATAAAAATAACAGAAAAAGTAGTGCGAAATTAGTTTTTCCATAATTCATTATTTTTATTTCTGGGTAAAAATATTTTCTTTGCGTTTTTTATATTCAATTTAATTCAATATTCCATTCAATTCAATTCAATTTTTAATTTTCTATTGATAAAAATATTAGTCAACGAATTATGGAAATATGTTACTCGAAATAAAAAAAAATTAAGGTTTCCGTTGCAAAAATATCTCGGAAATTAAAATGACAGCAAAAGTAGTGAGAAATTATTTTATTCCATAATTAATTATGTTTAGTTCTATGAAAAAATATTACCTTTGTATTTTTAATAAAATACTTATACATTTTATTTATAATAATCAAAATGAATAAAAATACTTCCCTCTAGATGTCTCAGTTCGAAAATTAAAAAGCAATTAGCGGGGATACAATTGCTTAATTTCTATTAATTTATTTGCGATTCTGCTATAAATAGATACAGTAGATTATCAAATTATTAGTAGCGGATTCGGTGGGAACATTTGCTATTTGCTGCTGAGTCCTGAGACCGAATGGGAAAGGTCATTATTATAATATTTTCTCAGAACGTGTTAGATGACGTGGGCGAGAGTGAAAACGTGAGTAGAGCCCTCATGAAAGAGTGAGAAAGACGTTGACGGTACGAAAGGGCCAGTGGTGGTCTTTTTCGTAGCCAGTGAGGATATTTTTTTTCTCCATTATTTTTTGCAAAAAGTCCCATATGATTTTAACGCCCCTTCGCAAGAAGCCATTTCTCGCGCACTAACGCGCAGTTTGTCGGGTGGCGAACGCACGGCGCGCGGCGATAAACACGCCAAGTTACGATTTCTCGGAGTCGCGGTGTACCCACGCCACAACGACGACTTTTGCATCGCATGGCTTAGCGTACGTGTATTTCTACTGTACACATCAAGGGGCTGCGTGCCCATAGGTATTTCTTCTATTTGCGCGTGACAAGTTCGTGATTTTTCTCCAAAGATTTTAATTACTATATATCCTTGTAATGCCTGACTAATTGAAAAGCTGAAAGAAAAATGTACAATCATAAAATCTACTGATAAAGCATATTTATTTTCTTTATTATGACATTAGTAAAATGAAATGGCAAAAATACGTTTATTCAGATATTTTATACTTAGTCGATATTTTAATTTCATCAAAAAGCTGTCATTTTGTTTAAATCTGAAAAAAATAACTAAAACAATCCTGTTTCCGTTTTTATTTTTTGTAAAATATTTTACGAGACGTCAAATGACCTGAGTTATTTTTTCTCGAATGAAAAAAAAATTGATTTGCGATATCCTGTTTCCGTTTTTATTTTATTGTAAAATATTTTACGTCAAATGACCTGAGTTATTTTTTCTCGAATGAAAAAAAATTGGTTTGCGATAATTCATACTTCTTGAGAGAATCGGGATATTATCGCGGATTTTTTAAAATTATTCACACTTATTCGTAGATATAAGTATTTTGTATACATTCCGATTCAAATATTAATAATTTATAGCAATTATCATCCGATAAATTGCAATAACTTTTAAGAATCGATTAAACTTAGAGTTATGTGATAAATATGTTGTTAATTTTTCAAAGTTCACCCGCTAGAAAATGACTCGTAATTCACAGGTATTTTCTTCTTCAAGGGAGAAAGTACAGACCGTGAGAAAGTGTAATCCTCCAGCCTCATGAATAGTCATAAAATTTACGACTTCTTCAAAATTTCTGGTAATTTTTTTTTCGTTGTGCATGATTTCACGGTGAAAAAGTGCGGAGTGGCTACCGTTTGGAGTCAACATGTTACGGTCAAGCACGTACCCGATTATCCAACTTTTGCCTTTTCCGAGTGGTTTTCTGCCAGTTGTGAATGAGTACATTACCATAACAGAACGTACTTAGAGCATATGACGCATTTTTGGCGGGATTTAAAATTGATGTAAATTTCTCCGAAAGTGCCAATAATTTAAACAAATAAACTCCGATATTTAAATACAGATTCGAAATAGCCTCTTATCTACAATTTCAAAAAGCTCATCGACTTTTCATTCAAAAATAAAGTGCATAATGTATAAGATATATCTTAGATACATATATGTTTACGAAACATTATATAAGTGAGATATATCTTAAAATATATGAGAAATATATCAGAGATATATTTTAGATTGTATTTCAGTTATCGAAAAAAGCGAAAGATTGTATATGTGAGATATATTTTTGGATACATCTATTTTCCATTAGGGGTTCAAAATATTCGTCCGTAGTTGTATCATCATATACGCATCAAACACTGCACAGAAAAAAGAACCGACTAATTAGTTGGACCAAATTAAAAGTTGATAAGGTCAACTGATCACTTGTTGACTAACGATCCAACGCTGAACGAAGGTTTTGTGAAAGCAACTTTTTCCCTGAACGTCATCTTCAAGTTTAGACCAAAACATCTCCGCCTATGTTAGGCCCCTAGAAATTATGTCAGTACTGCAAGTTTTTACACCGTGAAATAGATCCATCTAGTTATTTTATGCTGTAATATATACAAGACGTTCCTCATCTGCCATTAACTGTAACTTTAAAAAAACTTGTTCAACCCCTCCCAATATATTTTTTCCAAAAATGCAAATTTTTTATAAAATCCACAGTAAAAAAAAAAATCTTGGATGAACTAAATCGGCGTTCAATCGACTTATTTTTTATTTGGAACAATAAATACTTTGATTACCGAAAGTATATTTTAGACAACTGAATCTAATAATTATTGAAGAAACTAAACATTTGGGTATCCTAATGAAAATTGTTTTTTCTCAGTTTCTGCACATGCGAGCTTCATTATATTCCAAACGAACGAGAAAGATATATCATTATTGCAAGTGGTTGAACGGACAGAAAATGTGTTTTTCATTTATGACGATACAATGACATTTTACAATTAACAATTTTTCTCCGTGTTACGTTATTAGTTAAGATATCAAGGTGTACAAGTTATGTGCAATGCTTGTGCAACGGAAAAGCTTTCTCAGATGCTTGAATGTGCCACATCTGTACGGCATGAACGCAGCACGTGCAGAAAAAATATAGCGCTTGAAACTCGTTGAGATGCTGACGAGATGGAGGTCGACGGACGTTGCTTTAGTGCTATAGTTATTGCAACGTGACGTGCAAACGGAGAGTATATGCGCCCGATGGGTTACGTGGTATTACCGACGTTAGCCCGACGAACAGATGACGAAGACGACGAAGACGACGAAGACGACGACGAAGAGGTGGTCGAATCGAAGCGTGTCGTCGACTTCGTCGTCTTCGTCGTCTCGGCCACCGACTTATGTGACCGACCTTTTGTCGTCACGGCGCGGAAATAGCGGAAGTCACCGCGACCCGTGGAACCTGGAAAAGGTCCCCGGGCAACCTCTCGGACGTCACGCTCCGTAAACGTTCGAGTCACCAGCAGCAGCACCGGGATTTTCTATATGAGTGTTTGTAATACCGCGAAAACTGTCCTTTCGGCCACTCTCTTGCTCTGCCGCTCCTGGACGCTGAGAGAGACAAATAATTTTTACTTTTATACGAGGGATTTTTTAAATTTGCTATAAACAAGTTATTTCTTATTATATATATATTATTTTAATTGACTAAAGTCGATTTAACTCATACATTATTACCATGTTTATTATATATGTGTTATTGTATTGAGATTAACTGGGAATCACAGCGAATATGAAAAGCTATGGAATTTTGTAATTTTTTTAACCTTATAGTAAAAAATAAAATAATCGTAATTCGAAAAGCAAAATTAGTTATTTACGGTCCGCACCAGCAGCACTGAGACTTTTTATGACAATTTTTTTTATGAGTGATTTGATTTATTCGTTCACATTGACGGAATATTTAATTTCTTTTTTTCAATTTGCTATAAATAAGTTATTTTTTTATTATACTTGCAATTTAATTGACTAAAGTCGAATTAAATCATATATTATTATATGTTATCATATTTATTATTGTGTTGAGATTAACTGGGAATCACAATAGATATCAAAAGCTCCGAAATTTGTAATTTTGGTTTAAGCTTATAGTAAAAAATAAAATAATCGCAATTCAAAAAACAAAATATGTTATTCACGGTTTGCAGCAGCAGCACTGGGACTTTATATGAGGGTTTGTAATACATTTATTAGTTGACGTCGAGAGCACGACGAGAAAACAATACGTTGTCATGCCGAAACGAATTTTTCAATTAGCAAATGCACACGAGGCATACACGATAAACTATTGTATACTAATTGCCGAAACGATGTAATATCGCTTCTTTGGTATGTAATTCGTTACTCGCACAATTTTTTCTACGAAAATGGAGGTTAGCTCGAATTGAAATGAGAGAATTAGCAATAGGCTTTAATACTGTGGCTTATGAACGTTTTATTCACTAATACGTACACAAACAACACAGTATGTACATTTCCTGTCATGTCTGTGACACCGAGCGCAAAGACAAGACATCTTGGATATTTTGCCGTCGTATGCAGCTATGCGCAGTATACGATGCGGGGTAAAAATAACATATAATGCAGAATGGACTACATCATGAAAAATATAAATATATAAATATAAATAATAAATTCCATATGCAACGATTGTACTCAGATTCGTTTCTTAAATTTTAAACTAATCCAAAAGTTGATGATCTAAATGATCTAAAAAAAAATCAACATCATTGAAAGCACGAACTTCGAATAATAATAATGCCAAGACGTAATAAAATAAATTAGTAAATATGATTTTTCAAATTTGTAGAAAATTTTGTTGTCATGCTAAATAATTTCACTGATTTTTTCAGATACATATTGTTGTGCAAAGAATTTTCTTACATTGATTACAAAAAGGAATTATGGTTTTACATATTTAAGTTAAATTAATTTTGGATTATATAAATATGTAACAGGCTATTCATTTATTTTGGTATCTTATTTATCGTCATAATTGGAAGTAATTGCATACAAATATATGTCGAAATTGACTTGAGACCAAAGTGGCAAATAAAGATATGTGTGTGTCAGCACGATTAATATGAAACAAGGTATACTAAAGGGGTAGTCGCGTTACACCATACGACTGGCTGGTCCGCACACGCTTAACGATAGGCAAAGTGTCGTATTCCCATGCATGTAAGTTGTGTCCCAACACGAACTGCGGTGCGCATTAGTTAGCATTCTGGAAAATCATTTGCTTACTGGTCACCGCCATCGTTTCACTCAGTTTACTCGTGTCGGATTATCCGTTGCATTCCATCGGTATAGCAATCGTCAAACAAATAAAAATGTTGTATTCCTTAATTCAACTTACCAGATTCGTGAAATGCGAGTAATTCATGAAACACTAAATTAAAATCTGTCGATTGTTGAAGTTGTATTATAACATAATTTTGAATTTAAAAAACTAGTATTATCAATGTAAAACTATTAATAAAAATACATTATTATTAATAGAAATTAATTAAATTTAATAGCAATTATTATTCATAATGATTAAAATCAAATAAATTATTATTATATTGAATTAAAAGTCAATATAATAATTTGAAATAGTGATTCGAATTTATTGACAATTAATGAAGTGTTTAATTTTGATTTACTAAAAAAAAAATTATACCCCGATCATACATTTCCATAGAAAATATCTCTCTAGCTTATTTAACTATCTTCTCAAAATGTTCTAATATTCGATATGCCTGTTGAAAATGTTTCCTGCTTATTTTTATTCCGATATGCACTTTAGTCCGTTAGTTTGTGAGCTCGACTGCATCGCTGCTGCTGCTGCTGCATATTATTGTTCTCGTCGCATCAGATAAGTCTGCTACAACATGCACAGAAGAGAATACTAACGAATTGCGAACTGCGAGTAGCGAGCGTTGCAAAGTGTGAGCGCCGGATACTGGACGTTCTCTCGACCGAGTTTCCAGCTGTGAAAAGCAACACGCGGTTTCATTTAGCCCAGCTATATGTAGTTGTAGTGTATTTGTATTTTACTCGGCGCACTGAGGAAATGATATCGGTTTGGTCGATTGGTTGAGGACGACATAAAATGACAGGAACTGTGTAAAACCTACTGAAACGAATCTCAGTATAGGGTGAACCAGCCAGTGAATGGACGGGGTCCAGCGAATGGACACTTTCCATAAGAACACATGCATAAAAAAACGTCCATTCACTGGGATTTTTCGTCTGCTTAACTGTCCACTCACTGGTCAGTTCACCCTAGTACAATTTTGCTGAAAATAGCTCGATAGTTGTAGAAAGTAAAGACATCTGTGTAGTATCTGAGGAACCGTTGCCACTGCATGAAGAGAAAGTCCACCCCCGTCCAAGGGGGTTGCGAGGTGGGGGGGGGGGGGGGGGGGGGGTTAAGGGATCTACAAAACGAAAAACAGATCATTTTTCAATATTTCTTTTTGATACGAGTATTAAGATGTTCTGGTCGTGATTTTATACAATTAATACATAGATTTGCCAATTTTGACATCGTTTTAATTGAAAAATAATAGTAATGAAGTTATCAAAGTTTTAAAAACGGAAGTATGAAAACAGTATTTTTGAAATATTAAAAGAGTCTCGGATTATGTATGCGAAGGTTGGCATATTGGAATAAAACATACCGGATAATATCGCGCCGAAATAAAAAACGTATTATACGAAAAAAAAAAACAGAAATAACTATTGAAGTCGAAAAAATATTATTGAGACCAAATATTTACTGTTCATTTTCAATAGTGAGAACTATAAAAAAATAACTAACTATAATTATAACTATACTATAAAATAAGTAACTATTTAGTCTCAATAGTATATTGGCGACGCCAATAGTTTTTTTTCTGTAAGGGGAATAGTAAAAGCCAATAACCGTACTTGAGGAATTCTCAATAAAAAATAATAATAAAGTTATTTTTATTTAAATAAAGATGTATTAATTCGATTCATTTCAAATTCGGTGAGAGTTTATAATATTTTCCTTCGACCTTATTTCGATTTTTGTAGCATTTTGCATTAAATTTGTTTGCACAATCTTCATTTTTTGTTTTTAATAAATATGCATACGTTTTATTTACTAACATAGTTAGTTATTCTGCGAAAATAATAAGTTGCAAAATATTTTAAAAATCGACCTGTAAATGGGATGAGTTGACAATAATTATTATCATCATCATTATCAAATCATTCCAATTCTCGGATTATAAGAATGATATGGAGGAGATTTTCCCCTCGCTCCGTCAAGTCTTCTCAATTTTCCAATTTACGTTTTTCTGTTTTTCTTGATTGAGCAGTACAAAGAAAAGATGTTTGCTTACGTAAGTACTGGCTGAGCACCCTCTTGCTATTTGATTGTTTGTTTGTACCGAGTCACTCAAAACAATCTTGGCTTCTCGTTAACCCCGTCTCCCATTGTCTTAAGTGTAGTGACTCCGTGGGCCCGTGAAGAATGAAGAAAACCAGAACGAAAAAGCGAGATAGATAGTCGGTATGGTTGCGGTTACTAGAAATCACGCCCATCCACTCCTGCATCAAACCAAACGAAGGAACGAAAGCAAGAAAGACAGAATGAGAAGAGCGTCCGATCGACTGTCCGAACCTGCGGAACGAACAAAGCACCACCTAAGCGTTCAGGGATAACGAGTCAAAGCCCATTTGTTTTGTTTCTGCCTTCTGGCTCATCCCAGAAGACAAATATCCGTTCGTTCTGCACTGATCACTCTCTCCACCATAGCTCCTCCCAAATGAAACTCTGTCACGGTTCGTCGCTAATTTTCGCTAATTAACGATAACACGACCAACTTACAAGCTGCTTCAACTAATTTCTTTGGGTCACTGATATTTGATGGCTCACTCAAAACAATGTAGCTAATAATGAAAATCTTCAGAACACGAGTCTTTGTTCATTGATTATTTTTTCACAGTTTACTGAACTGTCAAGTGTATTACTTATTTTCAAATAGGTATCATTCGTTTTCATAATTAATTCATTGAACCTTTGACATATCGTGTACATTGATAATAGTTATATGATTAGAATGATATGATGCAGATTTGATTAGTTACAATGTTCGTTCCGTTACAAGCATATCAATGATCATTGACAGTAGAGGCATTCTTAACAAGAAAATCGTTTAGTCCAAAATTATGACTCATAGAATAAAATAGAATGTAAAACAATAAAATGATCCCACAATAATGATTAGGCAATTCAGTGTCCAGCTGTTGGAGAAACAATGACCAAACCATCAATCCATCACATCACTTCAAAATCACCCGTTGAAAGAAAATAATTAATCAAAGGTTGAAATAATTCATCTCTCTCTAAGGTAATAGCTGTCAGAAAGATTCTAATCTACAGTAAAGACCTTTGCTCCGACTGATGGCATCGTATGACATCAGCGACACGAATGTGAGATTTCTCTTTTGGTTTAGGATTAGTGGCAATTAGTCGAGGTTCAAAGGTTGGTAGGCGTGGAGCCTCAAAACTTGTAAACGGATGAGCCGACGAGCTGGTCATCTTGTTCGACAGGAGAACCATCGGAGTACAGATGGGTCCTGGTCATCAAGGTGACCAAGACACCCTGCAAAGTTACTTTCGGCTATGCACACCCGGAATAGTCGTGGTTATAGCATTTGTGTAGTGTTATACGATTCCTTATTCGTCCTGACGTCGATACCTGATGTGCTGCAGCATCAGCAAGGACTTGGTTCCTTCTGGCACGGGTGGCCATAAAACGGCTTTGCCAGGGGTGGACACTTTTATGATGGTAAGCATTGTTTAGCGGCACTCCGGGTTATTCGATGTTATGGCAGTCATACAGCACGGCATTTTCCATCCTTCTCTTTTTCTCCCGAACTTCCTTCATCGTCTTTCTTATGGCATCTTGTTGATCATCCTTCTTCTCCACTTGAATTTAGCTCTTCGTCTCTTCCCCGACAATTTCGCCATGTCTTCTTTCTTGCAGCTCGTCGCGAGCTTCGATCTTCTTCATCCTTCCGCGCGTTCCTGAATATCACCTTCTTTCTCGACTTTTTATTTCTCTTTTTTTCTTTTTATTGTTTTTTCTCACTGCCAGCAGGATAATACAGGCAGAACTCTGCGGGACTGCAGCATGCGGAGATAAACAAGGATGGATGAAATGGAGGATCGCTACCAACGAGTGTTGGACGCTTCTTCTTCGCTCCTGCTGTTGCTGAAGGAACTCGCGCCACCGGTAGTATTGCCCCAATCGGTCACCCACTGGCTTTCCCCCCTTCTCTCATCTTGAGCCCTCGTACCACCGTGAAGAAGCGTATCCGTCTCGTCGTAAACGAGACCTCGTTCCGCGACCGATCCGAGGAATACATTCCGTTGCGATATATATATGGTAGGGTAGGATTTATACTGCCTGTTTAGTCGCAAGTAAATGGACAAAAAAGGATGGATATTTCGTAGTAAAAATAGTTCCTTTTTCGTCTTGATATTTTACAAAACATGAGAAAATGTCTATCTAATATATAAACATTTTGGCATATTACGGGGACCGAGTAACCTAAAAATCATAAAAACTAAATGCAGGGCACATATGAAAACTTTTAAGCTTAAACTGTGAACATGTTCAAAAGTAGAATTTATTTTTTCTAACTAATTTGCATTCAAAGATCCAGAAGCGCAGGTCAAAGAAAATTGGCTCACTTTGACAGAAAATTTTTCCTTGTTCCGTCTGTTTTCATATTTTACAAAACATGACAAGATGTCTATCTAATGGAAAAAAAACATAAAAACTAAATGCAACGTCATATATGAAATCTTTTACCTTGAATATGTTTAAAAGTGGAATTTGTTTTTTTTCTAGCTAATTTCCATTCAAAGAAGTGCAGATTAAAGAAAATGGGCTCACTTTGACCGAAAATTGTCCCTTGGGTAGTAAATTTCCTTTTGACTTCTACCAAAGCTCTTCAAATACGAATTCCTATACTCGCTGCCGACAGAATTATGTTACAAAGAGAAGCCTTCCGAAACCGATTGTGTCTAGCGTTACAACCTGAATTCTATGACTAGTGCAAAAGTGAATAAAATATATATGCTCTCTTGAACTGCGCTACAAAATAAAATACCACTTGTGAAAATGTTACATTTCCTTTATTCAGAGATATTTTTCATTACAATCAAATATTTCATATGTTCAATGCCATTTTTATATGACCCCTTCGAAATAACTCTACCGTTAGTTTGTCATAATCTCGTCTGCGGTGTTTGTATTAAAATCATAACTTTGCCATGAACCAAATGGTACCATGGTTAATATGGCGTTTCTATGTAAAATACATGTCTTTCGGGATGAAGTCCTGTAGTTATTTTATAGTAGATCAGCATTTTCTGAGAGCATATAAAGAATTTATTTCACACCCTAAAAAAAATATATATGTGAAAACGCTAATATGACAGGAGCACGAATGAAACAAGCCACAACTATGTAACACTTAACATTTTTGCCATTCCTATTCGCCGCTCGGATCAGATGATCCGAGGCCGCAGGATCATTCTAGACATGATATCCACCGGTCGAAATCTTGAAGATATGGACCTACCCATTGCCTGGCTGGTGTTGTATCATTAGCATTTCCATCAGAGAATCGACTGCTGCTTCAGCAATACACGAGCTATACGAGCCGAGAGATCAAGAGTCCACAGGTCGCTTTTAATTTCTGACAGACATTAAGACAGACGGACGAGGATCAGGACGCGGAGCATAGCAGAGCTGCAGATGAGGAGCTCGGCCGGGCGGCAGCGGATTCCGAACGGCGAGAGTTCCCCCCCGTTGAGCGGCCGGTCGGACTTCAAAGTCCTTCGGAGGCTTCATCATCGATACGCGGCCCTCGCGGTCCCTGATCACTGCCGACAGATTAGACGCCTCGCTTCACCTCGCCTCACCGTTACTATCTCACTCTCTTGGATTGATCCTCCTCTACTTCAGTTCTGCTCGTGTTTGTACTGCGTAACCTATTTTTCCGAAGAAAATATAATGACAAAATCAAAGCGACTCTGTTAAACAGTGGTTCACTATAAACATTTCCTATAAACAAACTGACAAATCTGAGTGAAAATCATTTCTGTAGTGGAACTGAATGACAAACTTACATCTCTGGTATATTGCTATGAAAAATCTACCATTTTGGAGACAATCGGAAAAAAATTCTAGCTTGCAACGACAAATATCTTACAATCTATCGCCAACGGATTCTATTTTGGTAAAGGTATGATGAGCTGAATTGAAGAAGATTCGGGTAGTCATTAGGTAGGTTTGTAACTGGTAAGGATACAAATGTGCTAACTGTACCTCTTAAAACATGTTCTCATTGTGTAAATCATCAATGTGTCTAATAGGACCAAAGCGTTCACTCAATGATAAGTTCCAGTTAAACACTTTAAAAGGAATGAAAAAAAATTCTTCTATCTCAATTTGGGAAAACTTCAAAGAGTTATTTCTTGTTCAATATCCGGTGCGAAAATTCGACTGCAATAAACGATTTCCCCAAGAACTTCCGGTTAAACATTTCATCTATTTACCCATTTTTTGTTTGACGAAAAACTCTAGTAGCAGCAGAAAGCAATAACACTGTTGACTGAGTACACAAGTAGTCTTCGCCATATAAGTAAAGGCTCATCGTTTGGTGTCCGTTGGCAGAAGGAAAAGGGGTGGGTTTGCTATGGTCAAAATCCACGAGTCTTTCGCACCTCGGAATTCTTCGCCGTTCGAAAACTACAGTGGGCGTAGCTCAGGGAGACAAAACGATGGAAAGAGAAACGAAGGATGAGGGAGAGACTGAAAAAGGGAAGAGGCAAATTTTATGAACAGTTACCGGTGCGAGAATTACCTGGGGGAGTATTTACCGCAAAGAATCGACGGTCTGCAGCAGCAGGTGCAGCAGAACAAGGCCGGACGATAGGCCGGAAGGTCCGACGAGAGATCGGCAGGTTCATGAGTACTGGTGATGGTGATGGTGGTGGTGGTGGTGGACACAAAGCTGAGATGTCCCGTGGGGTTCATATCCTGTAGGGTTCATCCTTGTCGCCCGAGATATACTAGGATACGTTAATATTTCGAGCTCACCTCGTTGGGTCTTCGGTAGCGCCTGTGCAAGGTGCACGATCGCGGCGAAGAGGCTTTAAGTCCCTTGGGGGCTACAGGTGGGCCAACTAAGCCGATTAGATACGGCGTTGGACGATTTGTTGACGAAACTCAACCCTTGTTTCACGCCGGGACATCGCTCTAGCGCTTCCACTTCTGCCACTACACGTTATAGTATGAATAATACTGTACCCCACGTCCGCGAAGAATATTTCGTCTGTAAATCCTGGACACTGTGGTTGAATCCAGTTGCAAGTGGAAACAAGAAAGAGGGTTGAGTGTGTATGGCATCGTAAGACAACCAAGACGTGATCAGCCTGTCAGAACGAAAGGAGAGAAGTAAGGAGATGAAGAAGAACCGCGTAAATCCCTGTCGAAGCTCTTGTCCAAGCAGTCGGCAAAGCAGTGTGTGCCTCGTGCCGAGCATAATGAAGATAACACGACCGGATAAAATCCTTTCGGCTTGACGGCTATACTGACTTAAGCTACTTATTGCCTTCTATAATCGGGACCAATCGCTTTAATCGGGTTACCAATTAGTATCGGAGAAAATCGTTCAAGCGACTTGCGATCTTTTGCCTTTTTTCTTTCTTTCAGTCTCTTTGAATTTGGTTCGAGTAGATTACGGTACAGTAGCTGAATTTTTAGTTGGTTGAGAGTAAGATGTTTGATCAACTTTCTGACGCCTTGTTGGGAGATTTTTTGGGATATTATAGAGCACATTGTTTTTTGTTAATCCTAAAAGGGGTGAACGATCGAGATTGCTTTTAGCACTTTTGACCAGCCGTGGCTTTCCCCAGTTTTAGTTACACACTTCTCTGTGCACAGCGCAGACCTAGCAGTGGTCGGAATTTACCGTGGTGGGAAATCCCGCGTTGCCCACAAATTGAAACTTTTGAGTGTGAAACTTTTCGCATGGGCTTTGAACTGTTAACTGTACGACGGGGGTATGAGAGTTAGCGGGATTTTTGACGCTGTTGAACCGCAACAGTCAGCGTTATTGCCGGTTTTCTATTTTACACCAAATACACGGTAGCTTGTCTATGAGAAATCTGTGATTTTCGATTATTTTTCCAGGTATCACATTGTTTTCGTCTTTTCCATTTGCTCATATAACTCTGCGTCTCTTTTCCTCGTCGGCATTTCCTCATCTTTCGCTACCTTCTTTTCAATAATTTCTCGTAAAAGGCTGCCGGTTTCTAAAGTTTCGAGAAGATGATGCTTGCCGAGGTGTCGAAAAGGTGTCGAAAGTGAAAGATCGTGATGAATTGCCGAACGCGCGTACAACACGGAGAATCGATTTTACCGAAATCGGCGTGCCGACTGCGTGAAACATTTTCGCACTTTGCTTAAATCGGCGCATCGGAGGTTACGCTAATTTTGAACACCTTGCTTCGCACAAGTCGTTTATAATTGTTTTTCGAATATTGGAAATTCGATGCTTCTGGACGATTTTCCATTGTGCGACAATATAATGCCCAGTGCGTCGGCATTTTTTCTTTCTTTTCACGTACATTCGAACAATTGTTGAAACAACGACTTTCTCTAAACTTTGCAATAGACAATGCAAAGGTTCGTATGAAAGTGATGAGTAATTCTGGACAAATGATTTTCCGGAAGCAATTGAGTTCTCGGAACCGAAACTGTAGCTTCTGGCTACATCAATCTCACGATATCGTTGAAATTAAATTTAATAGAATATAAATATCTATCGTTTTTTACATCGAATACTGAAAAATTTGAAAAATATTTGTTGAAATTAATAACACCGAGAGAAAAGATTTCATTGACACCAAAGAAATGGGTGGATTGATTTTTTTTCATTGATTTCAATGAAATAGTGCATTTGAATTTTAAAAAGAACTTTTCATTGCCTGTAAGGAAACATTTACTTAGTGAGCATATAATAAAGAAACAGTTTCATTGATTCAAAGAGACGTTTTCATTGATACAAAGATTTGGTTAACATAACTAAGTTCTCTGGTAATCACAAACAACGCCTATAGGCCTGTCTCTCTCGCACCTAACCTCACTTTTTTGTTTTCCGGTTCTCCCGAACGAACGGCTTCGAGTTTAGAGGAGTCAAAAGATCAGCCTATTTCTGCCGTACTTCCACACATTCTCTCAAAATTTGAGCTTTATCTGCCGCGTACTTAAGGAAAAACTAGGTTTCGAAATTTTTAGCTGTGGTAAGAAGAAGGTTTCATTGAATCAGAGACGATTTTTTTTAAATCAATGAAAAAGGTTCATTGGTTTAAAGAATTGTTTCTTTGAATCGATGTCACTACTTTTCATTGAGTTTGAGATCATTCAAAGAAAAAATAGTATTGAAACTCAAGTATTTCATTTCATTGATATCTTGTGTAAATATACAAATTTTTGTTTTCATGTGTCACATTTTACCCTGCTCTACACCGAGAGAAAAATATAGTTAAGACATCTCAAATAGTTTGGTAAAAAAACTCAATCTGGGAAGTTTGGAAATGTTTACTTATACCGTGAATAGAAACGCGATGCACGCGGAGGGGCGCTTGCAAAACGTCTGGGCATTTTTGGGCAACTTTGAGGTTATGACGGCGAACGTTGAACGATCAGCGCTACACGGGAGTTGTATATCTTTCGTAAATCTAATGTCGTACTAAACTACGGACATTTTGCAGGCTGTCAATAGATTTTGCGTTATTTTTCGTAACGTGAATTGCTTTAACCTGTATGCGTATGAAGATTATTCCGAACATTTGTGGGAGCAAAATATAGAGAAGTATGAGATGCGTTGTATAGCGTTATACAGCAGCGTAAATAGTACATCGAGCGACGCCTAGTAAATATTTATATGTGTCTGGAAAAAAATGCTATTTTTCCACTTTGGATCCCGATTGCTATACGAATCTGGGAATGAGTACTATATATTTCTCTCGGTGTACCCTACAAGGATGCGCAGCCGGTACGTGGGACATCACGGTACTTTGCATATTATGTTCTGCTGGCTCAACTACGAACGTTTCTGGCAGAGGTCGCGTACGAGTTTCGGATAAGAGCCCAGAGGAACCCGTACGCCAGCGGTTCTGTGGTATTCAGGTACATAGGTGTAGTATAATATATAGGTAGGTGTATACCGGAGCCTCGCCGACTGGCTAGGCAGCCACTCGAGTAACGGTCGAGTGCCGAGCGCACGGATCCGACGATATTTTTCGATGCTGATGCTGGAAACGCCGCCAGTGGGTCGAGTGCCTTTTCCTTCACATTTTTTTTCCTCTTCGGACGCTTTTTTTTCTTTCCTCTTCTGCCAGCGATTTGATCCGTCATGAATTGCCACAGGCACTATCTATGTTATAGATACAAGCACTAAATAAATATCTGGAGACTTGACAAGAAACATAAATAAAAACAAACGGGCAATGAACTGTGAAAAAGCATTGAAAAATATATTTAAAAATGTACATAACATTTTTTTTTATTCACATTAATTTACAGTAATTTTTGTGATAAATAAACAACAAATTTTTAAAAATTGTTGAACAATATTACATTTTTTAAAAGAGTGATTCGTTATCATCTTCAGCTCAAAAAATACGAACCTACTTAACACTCTATGAATCATGTGAATAATTTACTGTTTACATTTTCAATTTACAAAAAAAAAGTCGAATAATATTCATTTCGTGAAATTCTCACACGCTAATTATATTCTCGTGGAACTGAAGAGACGAGAAACTTACACGCAATTTTATTCAAATAATTTGGACAAACAGATGGAAAAATTTACTATTTTAACGAAACTCTGAAGAGCTTGGATGAGTGTAGGGGATGACGGGGTAGGATTATGAGAACTTAACCATCGAGAGTTTATCGGGTCTCATTTCTCACGCCGATGGAGATTTTTTTCCACGCTTGGTTAACGTAACGAAGCGGGACGACGCCTACGAGTGCGACTCGGGCTCGGGAAGATGCGAGTGGCGTGCGATAATTATCGGACACCCACGCAACTCTTCTTTACGCTTCTTTTTGCTTGCGCAGGTTTAGACTTGGAGAAGAGACGGAGAGAGTCGGAGCAATCCTCGTTATCGCTGAGGAGCCGCGTGCAGCTATATACACGTGATACTGTAGTAGTGTAACGCATCTAGTAGGTACGTCGAACCATCTGCTAGAGAGACTGCACGTCACGAGAACGCAAAGTGATAAATAAAACATCGCTAGTGAGGATCGGGTTAAAGGGCGAGAGGCCAGTTGTAAAAATCCTTAGTCAAGATGAATGTTTATTCTCAGTTACGAACATTTATATTGTACACTTTATCGGTATTTAGCGTAATTACAAAAAAATATGTAATTCCACCTCTTTTTCTATCAATAAAAACAGGGAATTGGTGTTTTAAAAAATTCATAATAAGTGTCAAAAAATTACACAGAAAAAAATGGTGCGAGTTTTATTTAAAAAATTGACTATTTTTTTAATGATTGCTAATAAAACAAATTGGTATCAAATTTTATGGAATCTTGTTAAAAAATAGTTGTGATATTATTATTTCAAATACATTTTTTATTAAAGTTATTAGTAACGCTAATAAAAATAAATAAACGCTAATAATAAAAGTAACGATAAATAAAACAGCGCTCGTGAGGATCGGGTTAAAGGGCGAGAGGCCAATTGTAAAAATCCTTAGTCAAGACGAATGTTTATTCTGAGTTACGAACATTTATATTGTATACTTTATCGGTGTTTAGCGCAATTTAAAAAAAAATCCATGAGGAGTGGCAAAAAATTACACGGAAAAAATTGATGCTGGTTTTATAAAAAAGATAGACTATTTTTTTAATGATTGCTAATTTTTTAAAAATAAAGCATTGTTACTATAATGAAAAACAGAATTATTTTTTTTTGCTTCTACATAAAGGAACTTTTATTTTTATCCGAAAATTTCTACAATCATTACATGATATACTCATCACAAAGAACACTATCAACAATATATTTATAAAAAAATCCCTGTACCACAATTTTATTTCAGAATCCATTTCCATCACATTACGACTCAACCATAACATATTTACGACGCTGGTAATTGAGAACTCAATAATCTTGTAAAATTTTTTAAAAAATTTATATATTTCCCGCATGTCTCGATTTACATCGCAATAAAGAATTCTCCGATAATACAGAACGTATAATTACGACGTTAGTAATAGAGAATTTAATAATCTTGTAACCGCTAAAAAAAAGGAAAAAATTCACACGTCTCACCTTAAATTGCAATAAAGAATTCTCCGTTAATATAGGACGTATATTTACGGCGCTATTAATAGAAGACTTAATAATCTTGTAACCGCTGAAATATAAAAAATGTATTTTTCACACGTCTCATCTTAAATCGCAATAAAGAAATCTACGATGAGAGATGGCACATGGTTCAGAGGTTGGATATTGATAAATTGCAACTTCCGTGCGGTGAGTTTCGGCCGTTGGTAATTTCCTGCCATGCGGAGAAGAGCATAGAGCTTGAACGGCGAACGGACGGCCGATAACACGCGTTCGACGAGGCCAACACTTGGAGAGGCACAGCTATATATAATCGTAGTAAATAGATGAAGAGACGCGAGCAACGCGAGCTCCAACAGTTGTATGACAGAGGAGCAGTAGAGGGAGAGAAACGGGATGGCAGCGCGAGCGAGGAACGGCGATCGGAAATTGGCCCGATGACATTGATTAAAAGCGTTTAGCGACGCTCGCCCAGCAATGCGCCTCCCCTTCGTAATTATTAATCGGTGACGGTGCACGCTTACTGCTGCTGTTGCTCTTGATGCTATTGCTGTTGTGGCCCACAGGAATACGATCAATTGGTTCGATCGCGATTACTCGAGGATATTAGGCCTTCAGAAGCTCGATCGATCCTGCGCACCCTTCGACGATATATTGCGATGATATAATTTCGATTAGTGCAGGTGAATATTAATAGAATTTTAATAACGATTATTTAATGAAATTTAAAAAAACAAAAGTCGTATTTTATTGCCACGTAATCTCGAGTGATTTCTTGTTGGATTCAATTTATTGCTGTTTGACATCATTTGTTTATTTATTTAATGATAAGTCTTTTTGCTTTCTCATAGAGGATGTTCGGTTTTTGTGAAAAATTTATTTTATAAGTCGTTAAAATCAAACATAAGCTTATTTTTTATTTAGTTTGAATTTTTGGAAATAAGTCTGTAGGTTCTCTAGATTTCGCAAATTTGTAACAATCGAGCTAAATAATTTTTTTACAAATAAAGCCATGCTAAAGGAGGATCGATTGTGAATTTGGGATGAATCTATAAATAGGTTTGGTTTTTGTGGGATTTTAAATTTTTCGAAAAATTTACGTTTTGCTTTAACACACGTAAAATATCATGAAATAAATTGAAATATATTGATATATTTAAATTATTTATAATAATTTACACGACAATTTAAAACATTTTTATTCACATTTTATCAAATATTGAACTAAAAAAAGTCTGCACGCAGTACATAATACTTTTATAATTTATACGATTTGTTTGTATTGTGTATACGTAACTACTAAAACTTTAAATGTAACAAAAAAGTTGCAAAGTAGAAAGTTACAAAGCCACCTTTACGAGTAATCGTATTTATAATTGTTGACTTTCTCATAGAGGAAGCTTTGTAAAAAATGGAAATTAATGAGGAAGCAATTTTTTCTATCAATAATCGGCAAAATATTATTGACAAGAATAAAATGTTCTTCAATTTTACGGAATTCTTTGAAATGAAATTTTGCACAATACCTTTTTATTATTATTGTAAAATGATGTTTATGAGTTCGATTGTAATTACTCGAGAATATTAGGCCTCCAGAAGGTAATCGATCATACCCTTCCACGATATATTGCAATGATATAATTTCGATCAGCGCAGGTGAATATTAATAAAATTGAATAACGATTATTTAATGAAAAATAAAAATAAGTTTCATTTGATTGCCACATAAATTCGAGTGATTTGTTATTACATTCAATTTATTGTTCGGTTGTATTGAGCCTCTTAAATCGTGCTATCGTGATGTAATGAAATTTGATGTCACTTCGGAGCTGCAGGTGATGGTATATTTAATCTTGGAGAACGGAATTAATTTTTTACTCCGGTATTGATGATGACTTTTCGTTCACCTGCTTTTGCGATTTTCGTCACAGGAGAAAGTTTATCACAACTAAGATTATAATAGAATATGTTCTGTGCAAGATCCTTGAAATTTCGAGGATTTTGTTATAAAAATTAATGGAATTTTTCTTCAGTTTGCGATTCGATTAAAAAATGTATTAATAGAAATATTCAGTTTGTAAATCCGTGAAACCGAAGTTAACAGAAAATATTAATGAACCTCTAATCGATTCGTAGAAAACCGTTAACATTTTGTTTTCAGCAAAATGTTTACATATTTCGGATAAATAATTACAAAAAAATTATGAATATCAAAGGATTATAAACAGAAAGTAAATAAATCAATTTAGTACGTAATTAATTGAAATATTTAATTGTTGTTGTTGTTGTTGTTGTTTTTAAAAATGATTTTTCTTGACGTTAAGGTGATTGTGTGGTACTGCACAGACTCCTGAAATATCACAAGCATAACGAGAAACACGCGAAAATACATAAACTGTTGAACTGCCAGTGTCTTGTGGGATAGAAGTAGAAAAGAAAAAGTCAGAAAGAAAGACCAAGTTGGCGTCGGACGACTGATCGTAAGAACGAGTCGATTCGCACCTCTCGCTGACCACAGCAGCAACAGCAGCAGCGAGAAGGAAAGCGCAAGGCTACCTGCTGACGAAGTAGGAGACGCGATTTATTGGCGAGTTTGAAAGAACCCGAGCCCTCGGCATAACTCAGCCCTCGCCGGCTGTGATGTTGACTGAGTGGCCGCGAGTCTTCGCTCACATGCAAAGCCCGCTTGGCTTCTCGCTCCTCTCCGAATGTGTGTAGCTTAACACATGTAGGCAAATATCCTACCTTTAATACGAACGTAAACGAATAACGTGAGTGCGAATGTGTGGAAAGCAAAAAAAAAATATTTAAGCGCGAGCCAAAAGTCTGCCAATCAAGCGGCATTCACGAGTAGCTAGTAAGTAACTACGAAGCCTTAATTAAACTTTGAAGTAAGAATCATTTTTTTTTAGCCCTTACTAAAAAAAAAATCAGTTTTATTGGAAAGCTTGATAAAAAGACACACTGTTAAATATATTTAAAGTAAAATTACTACACAGTGCAGTGTGTAGAAATGTAAACGGGTATAGAAAATTTATTAAATGAGTATAACGTAAAATTGATTTACATTTCTACTAAATTCGTTACAAAAGTCGTACTAATTGATGCATTGTATACTAAAATTGATGTACAGTCTCCTAAATTTGAAACAAATGTCGTCTTTTTGACGTAAGTTGAATTCTATTTTACATAACGTACATTGAATTTTCCTTTTCTTACGTATACTAAATTAAATTTTCTACACGGGTTCAGTGAAAATACAATACATTAAATTACTCTACAGTATATGAATTTTCCAAATATTTTTTTATGCGTTAACATTTCGTCCCGTTCTCCCCTAAAACGATTCTAAATTACAGAAAAGAAGAATATTTATGATAGAAGAATGCAACGTAGAATCAACATAGAAGCAAACCAAGTGCAATAATTGTTTCTCCATACTTTGATGAATATTACTAGATTTCCACCATAGAAATATTGCTTTTTTTATTTAGTTACTTTTATCTACATTATTTTTCAACTAATCACTATCTGTCGATCAAGACATCATTTTCTCAGTCATCAAAATAATTTTTTTTTGAGAATCCAATTGCGTAAAAAACCATCTTAAAAATGACAATCCAGTGATGCATAAAGAATTCCATTTCACTTTCAAATGTCCTTTACATCTTTCTAACCAAGTGCAGTAATTTTTCTTCACATAATTTAATAAATAATAGTGGGAATTTCTCCGTAGAAATGATGGGAATTCTTGTTGAGAGGTATTGCTGGGGTGCGTGAAACAAGTTATAGGCGTAAAAAAAAAAATGTTTGAGTGACTGATGACGTCAATGACATCGGCACCCTTTGTGTATCGATGATCGAGACTGGAGACGAGGGAAGCGAGAGGAGAGATATAATATCTTATGTCGATGAAGCACGAAAAGGAACAACACGATGGTGCAATGGTCTCGCACCTTCGAAGTCTTTACGTTCGATACAATATGTGCAGCGTGGGTGGATCTGTCTTGGTATTAGCGAGCTAATAGAGGCGTCGAGTCTAATGGACTGGTAGTGGACTGACTGCTGGTCGCCTTTCTTGGCCGGTCTGACGTGCCCTTAAACATTCGGTACCTTCAATCGCTTAATACTGTACCAGAATATATATATATAGCCCTTATCGATCTTTCGATCAGCGGGCGATCTGCTTGAGGTCATCGTGAGGTCCCGTCCACACAGTCCTCGATCTTCAAACTCAACTTACAAATCGTCGTTGTGCTTTCTTTTTTTCTTTCTCTTGTCGTTTCTTATGTCTCTGTCCTTGAATATCGCACTGAGAGAAAAGCATATCGTTGATTTCACGATTTCACATGATAAAACGAATATATGAAGACTTGCAATTTTTTATCGTTTAAGCGATGATGATTTAGTTCGATAAACGATATATACTTGCAAAGTTATTGGAAACGGCATATAACTACATATTATCATTTTGATGGTTGTTACTATAATTTTTTTTACTATAACTATAAAATAGAGACGTTCCTGCTGCGAATTATAGTTTATATTTAGATTATCGTCGGCCTAACTATATTTTTTTTTAAATTACTATATTTTTCTCTCAGTGCGACTTCTCATTATTTTTAGACTTCCCGACATTATAAACTCTTTTTTTCATATATTAAGTAACTTTCTAACATTTTGACATGTTTCTATCCTTTTTTTACATTTAAAATTACCTTCCTACTGTATGAATTCTTTCCATATTTTTTTTCTAATTCAAATCAATATCTAATATTTTACGGTCTTTATTAATTTTTGTCCCGAAGCAAAAACAGTTATTTTTTTTTGTTAACTGTTAAATATTTTATACATTTTCATGCGCTTCGAAATAAATATTTACGAAGGTCTAAAAAAAATGTTTTTATTGTCGGAAAGTCCATTGTAATTTTATTAAACGACAAATCATTGGGCATATCGATGTTCGAATTTGAATCGACAAGATATTACATTTTATGAACCCTTTTATGTACTTCCTCCCCTTTTTCCAAGGCAGTCGCGTGAATTATTCTGATGTGACACTTTCCGATATATTGATTTGATTCGGTGTTGCGTTTTATTATTTCATTGACACACGTGAATGAGACAAGAAAAGGGAATAAGGAAGATAAACCCGACGGACCCTTTCGACGCGTCACTAATCGCTTTACCATTGGGTCCCCGAGTTTCTGTTTCCCATTCGCGCTTTGGCATTATGCAACAACGAGATTTTAATACACCTTTCGAAAAGCGAGACGGGAAGTTCGTTCCCGTTTGGTACAGGACGCGGAACGAATTGCGAGTCGGCAATCGAGAAAGGATTATCCCCGGGAAAGTGAGATAGAAAAAAAAAGGGAGAGCAGATCGAGAGGACGCGACCAATTTATTCGATGGCATTAAGCGCTCGCTCGTGAAGCTAGCGGCCAACAGCTTTAGCACCCTTTTTTGTGGCGCATCGCTGCACTGTGAAATTGCCGAGGTTGCAGCTGGATAGAGGAAACGAAAGCTAAAAATCCAGGTGTAGAGATTTTTCGATAATCGGAAGAGCAAGATTGAAGCTATCAAATGAAATCGGCAAACGTTGGTTGATTTCAGCCGGCATTAATAGTATTTAAATTTTTTATCTATTTTTGTTTTCGCTCCATGTTATTATCAAATCGAATTCAATGAATGGCAAGTTTATATATTTAATTTATTATTCGTTGACTATAATTATATTATTGAGATAAATATTCTTTTCGTTGCACATTTGGAAGTTACATTTTTTAAAAGAATTTTTTCAGGTACGGAAAAATTGCACAAGAATAATTAAATCCACAAAATTCATATTTTGAACGAACTTGCGAAATAATTTCTTTATTCATTTATTGAGAAAAAAAGTAAATTAATTCTTTCCGTGCAATTTCGTTTTTTTTTTTTTTTTTAGAATTTCACAAAGTTTATGGAAAATCAGCATTAAAAGCAAAAAATTCTATGGTGGTATTATTTTTTATGAAAAAATGTATGTTTTCAATCTAAAAGTACCAATAATTTTGCGTATAAAACGTGTTATAATAATCAAAAAAATATTCTGAGTTTAAAAAAAAACAAGCAAGTTTCGTGGTGTAAATGCGAATACTAGGATGTATAATAAATATACAATAAAATCTCGTAAATAAATCTCAACGAATGATTGAGTACCAAGTGCAAACAATAATAATTCTCGATGGAAATACAAATTCCAAGTTATATTATTGGAGAGGCAGTCGTTGGGTTTGTGGGATAAAAAAAATATGCAGGGGATGGTATATAGAGGGGGTTGCAGTGGCGGTGAAGAACATGAGAGGGCTCGACGTTAATGGCGTGCTATAACGGTTTACGCAAAAGCCCCCGACACGAGATGCCTGAACGTCGGTTCGTATTGCGCGCTATGCGTTTCTGCCGCACGAAGCACACACGAACTCGTGGGGATTGCGGAGGGTAAACATCGTGTAACCACCGGGGACCTTTCGATCTCGGGGGTGAGTGGCAGTGACGCGAGGCAGCACGCTCTCTGCACGTCGAGACTCCAAACAGTCCCCTTTCCGACTATATATTCTATAAATATTTTATTGGCTCGTCTTTCGACTTTATCGCGCGTGGGTGGTCGCAGCAAATGCCACGGGGATCAGAGGGCCTCAAATTTTCCCGAGTTATTGCACTACAATATTGAATCATCATCTAATTATGTTATCGTTACGTGAAGTATCAAAAATTTAATAAAACATCAAAAAATTTTACAGTTGTTTCAATTGGATTTTTGTACCCACTTAATAATTATATGGCTAATTCTCCTTAAATAGTCCGTTTGCAGGGGGGGAAATTGAACAAACGAAACGTATTAATTTCTACTTTTAAAATTCTGAATGACCTTCAGGTTAAGTTGCTCAAACATAATTTCTTCATGAACAACCTGTTGATTTCATTTTTATGGATTTTTCGCACTTTAAAGAAATATTAATGTTCTATTTAAAGAAATAATAATTATCGAACTAATTAGTACGTTAGTTTACATCACCGACAAAATTTTTTGTCGGTGATTATCTGTTTTGGTTTTTGATGTGTTCAGCCGTTTAAATTTTATGGCATTTTGAATTTTTCGAAAAATATTTTTTTACAATGTTCCTGTCAAAGTCTTTTCATTTTTTTAGTCCCTTCTCTACTCGATTGAAGTCTTAACAAAGAATAATTCTATTGATCCAAGAGACGAAGACTTGATCCACAATGTGACAGATGAAAAAAATAAAATGTAGACGGGTACAACTAAATTTGAGGGTTTACTTAAATTGTGAGTGAAAAATTGATGTCATTAGTGGAAAATGACAAATCTCATCCCAAAGTATTATGGAATTGTACACCTGATATATCTGTATCATTGGAAGAGAAAGGAATTTTATTTCTTTTAGTTTTTTGAACGTCCACCATCGTTTTGGATAGCAAAACTAGCCACCATAAATACATGGGTCTCCTGAAAGAGAATGAGAAGAAGAAGAACAAGAAGACGGACGTTCTCGGAAGGATAAAATCTAATTTATGCTAATCCTCAAGAGTAGCTATTGCTCCTGCTGATGTCCCTGCAATATCGCTGTTCCTGATGCTGGCACTGCCGAAGAGACCTAAAGAGTGAAACACATGTGACCGCGGGCTCTCCGCAGTTTCGCGGAATCGATTCAACACGCGTAGGAAATACGTCTTTGGGACACCTTCTGCGCCTGGTGTGAAAAAGGATATATCACGGCGGCTGGATTGAACGAGTCAATTTCTTTATTTGGTCGAAGCACCTTTAGCTCTTTCATATTATTCTTTAAAACTATATCATTTATACTTTTATTATTCGGGTATTCTATTATTATTATTTGGACCTTTAGGATTTCATGAAAAATGTAACAGATTAGTGTGGCTATTTATAATCATTCGCACCCAATTAATTTTTTATTATTATGTCTTTCATATATTCTTCAGCATTTGTAAGTTTAGCTTTTTGGGGAAGTTAACTGATTTCATTTTTGTAAATAAAATTATAGAAATTTATTTTTAGGAAAAGGAAAATGTTTTTCTTTATCACGCGGTTGGATTGAACAAGTTAATTACTTTATTTGGTTGAGGCACATTTAACTCTTCTGTTTTATTTTTTTTAAATAGTTTATTAATACTTTTATTATTCTGTTATTCTATTGTTATTATTTGGACCTTTGGGATTTCATGAAAAATGTTACACATTATTTTGCAACTATTAATAATCATTCGAGTCTAATTAATTTGATAATTATGTCTTTCATAAGTTTATCAACGCAGAGATGTGCATTAATTCAATAAAAATGCATTTGAAATACTTACATGACTAAATAATTAAGGATTATTAAACCTACTAAAAATTAGAATTAGAATATTCATAATTATTGCAGAAATTGTGAAAATTTTAAGTTTTGCATAATAATCAATCATAGTTATCTTATACAAAAAGTATGTTAAATACATTTTCATTGAATCCATTTCATTGAGTCCGTCACTGCCTCAATATTCAAGTCTCATAAACGCTGAGAAACATTTTTGAAAACCAAAACAGTAGCAAAATTGTATTACTGAAGTTTTTAATATTGATCAGATTTCATAATTTTTACTTTTTCTTTAAATGTCCTATATCTTGACACGATCCGTTTCTCGCAGAAAAAAATTAAAAATCCTCATAGTCTATTTACAAAATCAAGTTTTAAACTCGGCAATCTTCAGTTAATGGCTTGTTAATAAGGTAGTCAAAAATTGACATTGAGGGCTCGTAAACGATTCAGAAAGTCTTTCCTTCGAATATTTCAACAGGTCGAGATTGGGGCGAATGGACATCTTCATTCAGAATTTGTGCACTGATCGTAGAGTGGATACCCCTATCAGTTGGTCGGGCTGTCGTGTGTCGAGTAAAAGCAGCTCGTAAAACAAGAAGTGGATAACAAGACACGAAGATTGAGCGGCAAAGAGGGATAGAAATTGTGGGACCTCCTTGTGAGTGAACGAGTCCGACGAGGCAGCCAGACGACTCGTCCTCGTCGAGTGCTTGTTTTGCTTATCTAAGACAAATTTGCTGTGTTGTAAGCGACACCCGAAGGGTCGTTTGACAAACCGAGGAGGGACTCGCAGGGGATGACACACCCGATCCGTGTCTCTTCTACCGACTACTCACTCACACGCACACACAGTTAGCGATCTTGTGTCTCATTTTGTAACAGTGCTGCTTTTGCTACAAGTACGATTTGCCTGGGGCGCGATGTCGCAACTTTTCCTTTCTTCCCTTCTTTTTTCCCCTTTTTTTCTTCTGCGCTCCTACACAGAGCGAAATAATTGGTTGCCCCAACCATTGGCAAGGCTAAATACATTACAAGCTACTAAGTTGGCTATGTGGGTGGGAGGGTAAAAATAGCAAATAATCAAAATAGTGATTGGCTGAAATAACGAATTTCAAAATAATGAACGTCTAAATCTAGGATACCCATTATTATTATTATACAGAAGTCTTCGAGAGTCTTTTTACACTTTTGCTTACTGAATTGTTACATCACTGATTTGTAAAAATTTGTACCACCATATTTTTTTTGTAAAAGGGATCTTCCCGTTGAATTAAATAAATAAATAATGAATTTGGCTACTTTAGCCATTCACTATTTTGGTCTTTGGCTATTTTGACACTCACCCGGCTAGGTTAACCAATTTTTTTCTCGACTGCGCTAAAATTACCATATTCCATACCTGCAACGCGGGTGGAAAGTTACCGATTCTTGACCAGCGGGAGGAAAAGTATTTTTTTTTTACTAACGTTGCAGACATAACAATATGGTCATTTTTTAGGGTTTTCAAACCTGCATTTTCGAAAAAAATTTAAGCTGTTTATATTAAGCTTTTGCGATCAATGATTTGGAAACCGCAACAATATTTTTCTCTTGATTTACAAATCTATTTAATAACTTAGAAAAAAATCATAAAAAATACGCATGTAATCGAAAAAGTCAACATATTCATTTTAAAATCTAAATAATTAAGTTTTCTAAAAAAACTTTCCGTTTTAAACAAATTTAGTAATATTAGTTGACGTCATTTAACCATTTACATTGATTTCGATTTTCTATCTAGATAATTCTCCTATCACGGTAAGTTGATGTTTAAATACGATTCGAATTCATCCAAACAATAGACAAGATCAACAGCTTAATATCTCACCTCCAGAATTAAGTGAGAAGACAATTAATTAACGAATTAACTGAGATAGCTTTGGAGACAGAGAAATCACCCCTGACGCGAGGGGTATAACTACTTCCGGTGTTCGGAGGGGAGGTAAACGAATGAGCTGGAGTCTCGAGCGAGAGTCAATGAATTTTCCGGTGGGCTTTCGTGGGGAATCGGCGTCGGCCACTTCGAACGGGACTGCACTAACGTCTAATCACCCCCCGAATCTACTCGGGGTCACACCCACCCCCATAGTTCCTGCCGGCAGCACATCCGCGAAGATTTCCTACTAGTAGGGTTTACTGCCAGAGCTTCTGCCGCCCATAGTCGCTAATGTGGCAGCCCTATCCCTCAACTTATAGGCCATAGGATCGTCGGGACGTTCGCTCGCGCATTAACGTCGTCGTTAACGTAAGTTAGGGCGCTCCGGTTCTTTGCCGCTTGCGTATAAGGAACTCTCGAGGTCGCGTGCGACACGCGAACCAACTTGCCCGCCCTTAACAGCCCTTCGAGGGTGGTCACGGCTCTCGAGATCGGAACCCTTCGTCTTACAACGCTACTTTGTTGGATAGGGATCGAATGACTTTCTCTCTATTTTCATTCAATTACTTGATTTCTTCACTTTCCTAGATACTGTTAAAAATCTACTTGAAATTTAAGATATAACTCTAGGAAGTTTTTATATATAAACTTGTGTACACTGAAAAAAAATGTCATTGATTCAATAAATCCGTCGTTTGCGGGCTGCTAAAAGAAGTATTTTTTAATTAACTCTAGTTCTTATTCGTTCAATTCCATTTACAACGAGAGAAAAATATAGTACTCATTCCCAGATTCGTATTGTAATCGGGATCCAAAGTGGAAAAATGGCATTTTTTTTCCAGACATACAAAGATTTACTAGCCGCCGCTCGCTGTACTATTTAACGTAAATAGTTAAATAGTACATATCTTTGAGTTTTGTAAGTTACGCAAAATTTCAAACAATGATTTGTAAATGAATAACAATTATGTCGAATAGACTAGGACTTTGGTTTTTAATATAATTTTTCATTTCTATTTTCTTACAGGTTAAGTAATTTTCTGAATCAAAAGTCAGACATTAATACACATATGAAAAAGAATATACCTTTCGAAAAATACTACTTGAAAAGGGCAAACAAAATTGGACATTTCAAAAAATGTAATTTTTTGTCGCAACCCAGTTCAATATGTGCAAATATATTTTATTCCAATTTCCAACTTGTTGTAAAGTTCAAATCACATCAACGAACTAACATATCTTCTTTTCTTCGTGAACTCGTTTCTATAGAAGTTTCCATTTTAAATAGTTACGTAATAGTTGCAGGGAAAATTCAATATTCCATTTTTTTTGTACTTGTCATGTTTGCGTTTCTTATTAAATCTCAAGATTTCAGACTTGCAATTGCTACACAATTTCATTTTTCTCATTTTCAGGTGACTTGTTTGCCCTAAGAGAAAAAAAGCCAAAAAAATACGATGTAAGATCGAACACGACGATGACACAGTGAAGCAAGAAAAAAAATGAGAGGGTGGTGGAAAAAAAAAAGGTAGTAGGACGTAACGGAAGTAAATCGTGTTCACCGCGAGGCCGAGCGTCACGCGATGACAAACGAGCGGGGCCGGTCGGTGGTGACTACGGACTCGGAGGAGTCATCACGCGACAAGAAGTGGAAGTGACATCTGATAACAGTGGTAATCGCATTAAGGGTCTCTCTCGCTCGCTCTCGTTTCCACCCTCTCTCGAATTAACACTCTTTTCTCGCCTCGTGTTTCGCGCCCCCTTTTTTCTCGTCGCACCCACGAGAGGCTTGCACGCCTATCTCTCTAATACCGTACGTATAACCAGAATAAGCAGCAGTGTAGCACCAGTGGACGGCCTGTAACACTTCAACGTCTCCCAACCTCATAAATAAATAAATCACTCAACGAATAATGCCAACCGAAAAAAATAATAAGACGTAGAAAAGAGAAAATTATATGTCACCTGCACATTTATATTCATCGGTGTATTACAGCGATTGGCGAAGCATACGTAAGATAAGTAATAACAATAACATTTTGTAAGTAAGAGAAACTTTTTTTTTTTTTTTTTAAGACACTGATTTTTAGATATGTGATGGTTCAGGAAGTTGAGAGTGAGGGTTTTTTCGAATACAATTTAATGACGCTTGATAGATCCGTCAAAATAAATCGTTAAGGAGATGGAAATTTTAGGAATGTATTTTTATCAAGATGTTTGTTTCTTTTTAAACGACAAAAAATTGGGTGAAAAAAATTGCGCACGAAGCGACAATAACCTACTAGATATAATTATTAGAATGCAGAATAATTCCTTTTCATTTATTGACAACTAAATAATCTTTTTAGGAAAAAGAACTTTTAATTGACACAAAAAAAATTTCGTAGATTTATTTTTCTGCATGTAAACGTTAATTATTATCGAACAAAATTGGTTCTCAGTGTAACGATAATTGAAAATATGTAATTTCAAGTTTATGCTATTGTTGAATAGATATTTAAGTACATACCTTTTGATTTCGTAATCTTAATAAAGAAACTTAGCGTGACGATTACCTGCACACTTCCGTTTAACCTACCCTACATTTATGCACTTTGCTGAAGGCAGGAAACCCCTTTTATCACCGGCGTGTTTATCCATTTTCTCGTTGCGTGTCCTACGAGCCTGCGACACTTTGTAACTAATTAAAATACGGCGCTAATGAGAGTGCAAACGACGTGTTTCGTAGTCGCGCATATACTAACGTCTACAGGTATATGAATATTTATATATATATATAATATCAGTGCCATGGGACGTCTGTGGGGCACGCGTACCAAACCTGCAACGCAATATAAGTCGAGTGATGCTGAAAAAAAAAAACGCTAAAGAGCTAAACTCTAACGAGTTTACCACTTGACACTCGCATAAACGACGTCAACGTCACCCGGTGACCGAGATTTTTCGAAATTGATTTTTCAGTCACCTACTTTTCGCACCTTGTGACGTATGAACCAATTAATTTTTCGTCGATTAATATTTATTGGAAGTAATAACGTTGATTAGTTTGCTGAACATTTTACTCACCATGCTCGAACGGATTCCGAATAGCAACCCGTCTCAGGATTCAACATTTTACGATCACTTTCGGACCTGCAATAAGAATAAAAAATAAATTTCATTAGTGTCGGTGATTTTTTTAACAAACTTTATTTTTTTTACTAATGAATGAATAAGATTAAAAATTTCCTGATAATATTTTTTGTAAAACTTAGACTGCTACAATAATATTTCGAAAAATAAAACAGTTTGTTCATTTTGCTTACAGAAAAATAACACAAAGTTCGTCCAATTTTTTAATCGGTATTACCGAAATTATCTCTTGAAGTAACTTTTTCTTCCTACGAGACTTATCCTTAATTCTTCAATTAATCACGTAACAATATTTCCAAATATATTTCTATTAACAAATATTCCATCGACTTTGTACCCTGCATAGATCCCAATCTTACCAATTTCCCAAAAAAAAAAAAAAAATTAACCCCTTTTTCCATACTCATCCCTTATAACGAAAAAGCCTGCAAATAAATCACAATTCTACCCAACAAAAAATTGCGGCTTATCAGTAAAATGCCTCGTTCGAGTCACCAATTAAATATTCATTGCCAATTAATTCACTGATACTCCATTCCTAAATTTCCTGCATGAGAGGACTCTATAAATATATCCCGTTCACATATAAATAACTTAACTAGCAATGTCACAAAATCTATATCCATCAACGAACATTCAATCGACATAGTGTCCCAAATAGATCCCAATCTCGGAAACTTCCCCAAAAAAAAAAACTCACCCCTTTTCCCATAGTCATTCCTCATTACCAAAAAAGCCTGCAAATAAAGCCCAAATTCCACAAAAAAAAAAAAAAAAAAAATGCTGGCTGATCAGTAAAATACGTGTCTCGAGTCACCAATAAAATATTCATTGCCAATTAATTCATCTGACACTCCACGCCTAAATTTCCTGCTTGAGTCCTCCCACAAATGTATCCCGTTCATATATAATAAATAAATAAATATATATAAGTCTATGGCGTGACCAAGCAACAGAAACACATGCGATGTGTTTGCGTGTTGTGACAGTAGCATTATCGTTGCCCGATTACGTCGCACATTATCGAAGGGGCATAAACAGGAGAAAGGGAGAAGAGAGGGGGGGGAGGCAACCAGGGAAAGCCCTGGTTGCCCCCCCCCCATATAGGACACAGAGAACCCGTGAGAACCCCATCTGTCTGTGCGGCGCAGAATACTCGCGTCAACGAGGGTGTCTGCGGGCGGGTGAGAGGAGCGGGGTATTAAGGGGTGGAAACGAGGGTGCATATAGCGCGGGCGCTGTACGTACACGCGGGGGAACGGTGGAAATCAGTGTCCGGAGGCATTACGCATTCATGCGTGTGCCCAGGACGGTTCTCGTAGTCACGTGAGTCGCATTGCTGTGCATAGAAGCATTGACACAACTAGTATACATATATATATGGATATACGTATATAGATAGAGGTATGCATGTATATGTGGACCATCATCGGCAACACCGCTGGCAGAGCCAACATTGATGGTATGGAGCTCTGTGGCTGCGGTGCAATGTGTGGGAATGCCTTTTTGCTCGACGCTAATTCGAGGGGTTGGCACGGCGCAGCACGAAGGGTACACGCGAGCGCACGTACGTGATTTTCGGTACGCGCGTCCCCGTAACCACCCTCGCGGTTATTGGGCCCTCTATGGTGCACGCGTCGAATATGCGCTCGGTGGTATATAGGAGAGGTATGCGCAGAAATGGTTGTATAGGTGCGTGGTTGCGTTTTGACATAGGTATAGGCACGCGAATTTCCGTCTATCCAGATTCCAACTACGTGCTTGACTCGGAATGCTTGCGGAAGATAGCGCGAATTCTGAACGACAGACGGGGTTTTTGGTCAATTTTTTAGTAAGGGAAACTTCTTTTTTTTTATCGATGACAGCTTTTTATGTGACGGCCCAGGGTTAAGAGGTTTGAGGATCTTTTCAAATAAATGTTAATGACCCTACATAGATACGTGAAAACAAATCGTTAAGGGGTAACAACTCCAGGATTTTGGAAAAATCGATTTTTTTAAATTTCTATTAAACAATACTTTAGGATAATAAAAACAATATACAGTTGGTCCTGTAGTGAAAAATGGTTACATGGATTCGTTTCAAATTTTGAATGTATATTCACAATAACATTCTCGATGGTAGTACGTAGCGGTTTTTTTATTTGACGTAAACTTTCTTTTTCATAAACAATTTACTGTCAATTTTTTTTTAAATCGAAACTTTTTTTTCAAATGTGCACCATTATTTTTAAATTTGATTTAAAAAAAATCCCTACGTGCTATCACGCCTACTAATATGTACTTTAACAAAAACTTTTGTTTTTTTTTGTTCTAGAGTTCAGCATGTATGAGAAAACCTACCACGAAATTTTTTTTTATAATTCAGTAATTTTATAATAAAGTTCTTTAAACGAATTTTGTCTTTCGCTTATTATTTACCCTCAAAAATTCGTCAAAAATAGGTGCCTGGAGAAATGTTACCCCTTAAGAAGATGGAAATTTTAGGAATGTATTTTTAACAAAATATTTCTTTCTTTTCAAATGACAAACGTACCATTTTTTTTAACTTCATTTGTCAACTGGTTATATGGATGAAAACAATTGCGCATCAAGCCACAATAACTTGTTAGATATAATTATGAAGAACAATAAGTTTCCAATTTTTTAAGAAATAAATCATGTTTTTAGCAGAAAGAACTTTTAACTGGACCAAAAATTTTCGATACCGTCTACCAAATACCGTGAACTAAATAAAATATTTTGTTGAGCTAACTAACATTTATTTCGCTGCACGTAAATATTATCGAAGAAAATTTTTGTTCCATAATAATTGAGCACACGTACGTGATTTTTGGTACGCGCATCCCCGTAACCACCCTCGCGGTTATTGGACCCTTTCTCTGCACGCGTCCAATATGTGCTCGGTGGTATATGCGCAGAAATGGTGGTATAGGTGCGTAGTTGCGTTTTGACGGCATAGCGATGCGAATTTGCGTCTATCCAGATTCCAACTACGTGCTTGACTCGGAATGCTTGCGGCAGAAGCTACCGCGAATTCTGAACAACAGGCGAGGTTGTTGATCACGATTTTTATTTATTTTTTTTATCATCGGAAGAATGGCTATTGTCGTTTTAAATATTGGAACGATTCGAAATTGATTGGGAAGTTAATTGAGTCACTGACTGAGCTCTGAGAATTTGATTACTCTTTTAAATTACTTTGTTTATTTGCATTTTTCCCCGGAATTATCGCAGTGGCTGTAATAAATTAAAACGTTTTATTAAACCTGTAAAATCTATATTTATCCACAAGAATTCAGGAAAAAAAATATATAAAAGAAAAGTAATCGCTATTTACAATCTACATTTATCAAATCTCGAAAAATATCATCCCATTAATTTTCAATTCATTATAATTGCCTATTTTACATTTTGAAAATTGATATTTGTTATTGTTCGAAATGGTTTCGTTAGTTTGATAAAAAATGTAAGCATTTTATTGAAAACAAAGGTTTTTCCATGGGTACATCGAGTGTCGATCATCTCCATGGATTTAAAAATAGATTTTGGCTTAAAAACCTTTTATTTATAAATTTTCTAGTTCAGATATTTTACTGTCATCAATAAAGACATAGCAAGATATTAAAAATAAATGAGTGGTTGAACTAAAAATAGTGAATTCAAAGTTATGGAAAAAAACCATTGCCTTAGTTAGAAATGAGATTCCCGGTAATAAGGGACAAATTTCATTTTATTTGAAATTTTAATATTTGCTGTCGGAAGTCCTCGGAAGTTGACGGTCGTCTGTCGGATGAATAGCTGATTGCTAGGCGGTACAACCAATCGCTAGGGAAATTCCAATAACCGACAGAAAACGAGTACGGAATCGAAATAACGACGAAACGAGTATTGTATCGGAGATTTGTCCGATAAGTGTATTTCTTTATTTATAATATCCTGTGGTGGTATCGACGATGAGGCGTCGTTCAGAAACGACGATGAGGAATAACAAATGACAGAAGGGAACTCGTGGTAACCAACGCCTCTACTGTACCTACCTAATATCTACCGCAACAGGGAAAAATAATTGGCATCGCGCTTTCGATCCACCAACGTCACTCTAATTTCCCGTGTGCGCTCGGCGTCGCGCCCTATTTGCCACCGACTGTCGATCATTAATGAATAATCGTTATATTGCCACGACCACCTGGAGGGTCCTGGTACGTCATGGTAGCATCGTCTTCGGCAGGGTGGAATACCTTCCGTGGGAGTGAAGCACGTGGATTTTATATAGAAGTGAACCGGGCGCTTCTGAGAGCATAAGAGCCTTTCTCCAATCATTTGTCAGCAAGGTGACAAGACGATCTTGCCAACTCACCTTTTTCTCACTTATTTTCCGCTTTTTTCGTTTTCGCCGTAATCGAGGAATCAAAATCTACGCCTTTGGCATCACTCCCTTGACGTGTTTTTTTTTTGTAGAATAACCACTTAGAAAAAGGCTTGGTTAGAAATTTAAAAAATATGGTTAAAAATGTTAATAAGAAAACTTGGTAGGTACAACGAAGTTATTCGTTAACATAACCAACAATTTTGTAAGATAACCAAGTATTTAGTACGCCTAATAAGTTGGTTGCGACTACCAAATTTTTCTTGGTCAAATTTTTAACCAAGATAAGCCCAATCAATCATTGACATCATAACCTTGAAATGTTTTTTAAACAGTAAATAGGATCGCAAAAATTACTGCTGATAAAATTATCAAAAATTATAAATTTTATGCAAAAACAAAAAAGTGAAATATATATATATTTTATTTTCCAAGTAAGTTAAGTTACGTGTAGTTAAGGAAAATATAAATGCCAGTTTTATATTTATACAATTTTTCTCCAGATCAATTATAATATTGGAGACCCAACATAACGCGGCGAATTATGTAAAATCCAATTTGTATAACGGTTCGATCAATAATCCCAAAATCTTGTAACGGAATAAACTAATATCAAATATAAACGAAATTTGAATAAAAAACTTGAAATCCTCCAAAAAATATATTTCAGAATCACGCGTATTCGAAAAAACCTGATGACTCCGTTTCGTGAGCGAAAAAGTTGCGACAAATTAACATTTGTCACTAATTTTTTGAGAACTTGTTACTACTGACGTAATTTAAAATCAATTTTCTTACAAATGCAATCTTCTATTTATTTAATTAATTTTTTTCTCCTCGAGAATTTTAATCCAGTCGTATTTATCGATAACCAGAATGTGTCAAATTTCATTAAAGCGAAAAGACAAACACAAAATAAGATGCGAACTGCTGGAAAACAATGAAAGTTGAGATTGAAGAATCTCATCTAGTGATCGACGTGCTGGTAGTCATCATAGTCGTCGTTGTCGTCGTCATTCTTGTGCGATTAAACGTGTAATTTTGAGATATACCGAGCAAGTACCGTGTCCCCGCGATCAAGCAAAAGAGGGGACACGACTGTGCTACTAATTACTGTATTTAGAGACGGCAGCAACGAGTCCAGGTTCCCATAGCCTCGACGAGGTTTACGCGCGCGTTTTGCAGAGACATACACAGAAAAAAAACGAAGATATATGATATATGTAGGAGGTAAACGTATATTGTACCGTAGTTCGTACTGCGATGGACAGTCGCTAGTCCCGGTACTTTTGGCAGGTGATGCTCGGATTTCCCATAGTATTATAATGCGTAAGGTACACTACACCTCGTCGATAATTAAGGGCCGTTTCACCTGCCTGTTGGACACTGAGATTCCCATGGAGAGTTCCACCACCCGGACACACTGTTCAGTAATTCAGGGTGATTCAGGTTTGCATGGAATTAACTTCACCGCTCGTTATCGTATAATCAATGTCAGACGATCACTCCCACGTTTATTTTATTCTGGCATTACACAAAAATATTCAAACAATAATCACGATAAATCGGGACTTCAAACGAAGCTATTAACATTTCGTTTAAAGATGAGAACCTTTTTAATGGCGAAACATTTATTGTATTTTATTTCAAAATACAATAACGGTGAATAATTATTGTGCAAAAATATAAATCACCGGATTTTGAGAAAACTGATGAGCGAAATATCGCAGAATTTTTTTAAGCGTTTAAACAAAACTCAACAACGTCAAAATGTTGGATGATGTTAAAAATATTGCCGAATTTCGTTGATGGATTTTAAAAGACTTGATTTTTTTAAACATAAGTTTTAAATAAATTGTATATAATTTTTTAAATATTGCAGAAAGTTATTATTTTTTGTTTAATTTTAAAAGACTGCCAAACGAAAAAATGACGAACAATTTGTTTTTAATTGGAACAAACCAATCGACATATTCAAAACCCTATGTTGTAAAATTTTAATATTGAGAAAAAGAAAAACTTATCGCCGTTTAATTTTTTACAACGTATAGATCGAAATTTATCGTAATTAATCCGAAAATATTGTACCCCGAGAAAAGGGTCATACAAAATGTTTCACTTTGACTGAGAATGACAAGCAAGGGTTAGAAAAAATGATGAAAAAGTTGAAAAAGAAATCAAATCAGTGTTAATGTGAGTAATGATTCGGCAAGTTGTGTCCGTAAATTCATACGTAGGAAACATGAAGCAAAGGCTGAGAAGAAGAATTTGTTGAGTGAAGCACACGAAGGGTAAGAAGGGCGAAAGTGAAAACGAGAACGAAGAGGCATGAGAAGAAGAACTGGCATCCTCGAGAGTTTGACGGATAGATCTAGGTGTGCCTCTCGGCACGCATCGTTCTCTCGATGACCGTTTCAAGAGCCGTCTGGATATACACCATATCCATATAACAAATCGCCCTTTTAATCACGAGTTGTTCACGCTCGAGTCATTTGGCCTAATGGTGCCTCTTGTGCGTTTGGTGGGGCACCGGCGGCAACGCGGTAGGTTAACGCTGCGAGAGGCAATTTCCTCGCCGCGACTCTACTCGTTCCTCGTTCCTGCCGATATACACCGGCACAACGACCGAGCAAGAGCAGCGCAAGGCATTTTGTTTAAACCGCCAATCATTAGTCACCGTTCACACGAAGCACAGCCAAGTTTCACAGGTGGAACTCAATCCACTGCGTACTATAACTGCGGTATAATCATTCTCCTGAGAATATACATACACACATGCATTTAGACATATTTTATGTACGTACAGAATATTCTACACCGAGAGAGAAGATTTCATTGACGCCAAAGAAATGGGTGGATTGATTTTTTTTTTTTCATTGATTTCAATGAAATAGTGCATTTAAATTTCAAAGAGAACATTTCATTGCTTGAAATGTTCCTCACATTATTACATTATTAGAATAAATAAGTATTTTAATAATGAAATCACGAAACAATTATTCAACATAGTGATCTTTCCAAATAAAAGTATTCAAGCAACTTATGTTTCGTTATTTTAATTTTCACATTTCTGGAATTTTTAGATATTGCACATTCAAAATTTTAGTCACTCCGAATTTTGTACCTCATCCAAGAAATTATAGAATTTTCGAAAAATTAAAAACGGAAAAGTTGATCGAATTTCATCGGAAGTTCAAATTTGTTCATTGGTTTGATTCGAAAGGTGCGCAAAGTGACAAATTTTATATTACACCTTACACTATTCTGATATTTCACATGTTTGTACAAAATTGTACAATTATAATAGTAGATATGTATTTTATGAAGTTTAAATGTAAAATTTTTAGAAAGAATAGAATCATCAATAAAAAATGTTAGCTGGTGATTTTTTTCAAATGAATGGGTTGGCCCTTAGTTGTTAGTATTCTGATTGGGGAAGGGCACCATCGAATTGTGATTCGATGCATGAAAAAATGAATAATAATTTTTTTATTTTTTTATTTTTTTCACTACATACGGATTTTTAAATTCGACAGTATCAAAATGCAAACTAAAGGGAACCGCGCCGGGAGGTTTTCATCAACTCCGGGTAATCAGTGCGAGTCCGACTACGCGTCCCATGATCCGTCGCGCTGAGGTTCCGCACCCTTCCGGTTCCGGTGTTCCGGTAGGCTTGACCCCGCGGATAGCTTCATGGGGAAGCCCGCTTCCGTTTTGGGTGGGATATACGCTCAGCGGAGCGCTGTGATATTCCCGCGCCGGTCAATCTTTCGGATAAATCGTCAACCCGTGATTATCGTCACCAAAAAGTTAAATGAAATCTCGTGAAATTAATTATATCGAAAATTAATTACTTTTTAAGTACACATTGATAATTACAATTTTTTTTATTCATTTAAAAAAATATGGTTATTTAATATGTTATCAACCATAATTAAATTATTATAAAAAAGTTAAATGGAATCTCATGAAATTAATTATATCGAAAATTAATTATTATTTAATTACACATTGGTAATTACAATATTTTTTTATTCATTAAAAAAAAATGGTCAATTAATACGTTATCAAGCATAATTAAATTTACTCGTGATAATCATCACCAAAAATCCAATTGAAGCTCACGTATTTATTTCTATTGAAAATAATATTGATATTCAATATGTTCCCTTTCCTAATTAAATACACTCGCCACAGAAGACACGAAAATTTAAATTGTAGCTCGCGAATTTAATTACATGGGAAATTCATTAATTAAGAAATTAAATACTTTTTTATTCATGAAAAAAATTACATTTAATATGTCTTCTATAATAATAAAAATTGTATTTGATTAATACAAATATTAAAGGTAAACAAAATTTCACGAGATAAATTGACACGAAGTAATGAAAAATTTAAATTATAGCTCGTGAATTTAATTATATTTGGAAATTAATTAATTAATTGATTAAATACTTTTTATTCATGAAAAAAATTACATTTAATATGTCTTCTATAATAATAAAAATCAATGTACAGTTGTGTATTTGATTAATACAAATATTAAAGGTAAACAGAATTTGACGAGGTAAATTGACACAAAGTAGATTCTCGGAGCATAGCAGCGTGACCAGCAGTAGTAAAAAAAAGTGGAGAGTTCGGGGCTGGGTCACGGGTGTGTTTAGGCTCGGCCTGGTCAACACGCTGGAGGGAAAAAACGAGACAAATCACGGGCGGAAGTGCTATGGTGGAAGTGGAAATGGAAGGCAATAACGACGTCACTCTCGACTCCGCTTATCGAGATATCGTCGGGACTCTACTAGCTTCCGCAATTTCCACGCTCTGTACCTCCTGTGATTCTGTCCATTTCGAGTATGTAGGAATGTGCGTGTGCCGCACGTGGAAATCGTTATATATATATATATATATGGCGCTTCACACTGTACAGTAGTATATAGTATAGTGGGATCCTATACAGCTACGTATATAGCTGTAAATTCTACGTACAAAGAGAAACGGAAACAGCGGAAACGACATAGCGAGCTTCAGAAAAAAGACGTAAATAAATACAAATGTAAAGGAAAATAAAAATTGTAAATAATGTAATGTAATGGTAATGTATTATTTTTAAAAACGTCTAATCGTGTTGATAAAAATATAATTTATTATTCGGTCCCTTAAAAAATGAATTTAAGATTTATTAATTTAAATACTTTGCTGTACTACAGCATCTTGATGTTAGTTGATTAAGTCGATTATTAAACCATTCTAAGTTTTTTATAATTAAGGACCGATCATTCTGAACTATGTTTACAATTTAATTGTTAGACTTTAATTAACTTTTATTACTTCAAACCAATAATTAAATAATGCAATTATAAAAATAGTTGCCTGGATTACCATTTACCTATTATCACTTAATAGTTGCAAGGACTATCACAATTTCTCTGCAAAGAAATTTAAACAATGATAATTAGCGCGATAATAATTTATAAGAGTGATATATTAATTAAGTCTTTATTAAAGACCGAAAATTCTCAACAATGTGTACAATTTAGTTGTTACGATTTAATTAGCTTTAATTAGTTCAAGCCAATAATTAATTAACGCAACCATAAAAGTAGTTCGCATGGATTACCAATTACCTATTATCACTTAATAGTTGCAAGGACTATCGCAATTTCGCTTCAAAGAAATTTAAACTATGGTAATTAGCGCGATAATAATTTGTGAGCGTGAGCGTAATATCACAGCGTGAAACCTTATGGCCATAAGGATGACGTTTTCACTGCGGGAATTTCAGCACGATCGGATACAGAACGCACGCAGGGTCGCGCGGGCTTTTGGCTACGAGAAAGAGAGAAGCCACCCTTGTGGCAGCAAAACGTTGCTGCGGAGCAAAACTCACCGAGTCTAAAATGAAGAACGAAGGTGAACGCGTGAAACGCAAAGCCTAAAGAGAAAGAGAGAGGAAAATTGTGCCCAAGCGAGAACGACGAAGGGCACACCTGGCCGAGGGCACGCAGCTGCAAACTTATGGGTCCCCCCTGTCCTCGCTCAGGGGATGAAAAGAGGAGAGGCCGCACAAGGGGTGGCCACTGACGGGTCTCGCTCCAGAGGGGGGTGGATGCTGAGATTTCAGTTACGCGTACACACACCTATATATAGCTACGTACTATAACTACATATATACATATGTATGTATAGATGTTTATATATATATATATAGCCACTCTATCCTCTTTACTATACTACCCTCGTGCAAAAACTCCAACTCCGAATCGAACGACTTCAACGAGCGCACAAGCCACGACCATTCAGTGCTCTTATATTACGCGAAGTAATATTTCCAATTTTTTTTTCTTCCTTTGTTACCCCAAAGATAAGAAGGTAGATTTCAGCATACAATCGAATATTTCTATGAAATTAGTAATTATTATTTATTTAATAATGTTATGAAATTAGTAAAATGTGAAATTATTATAAATCATTGAAGAACCAATTTAATTAAATTCTGCAGAAAAACAACAAAATATCAAGTAACATTTCGATTGTGGACAATTTAAAGTGAAATTAAAGATTTATCATTAGAAAAATTATTCAAAATTCATATTCTGTCAATGTTCCTTTAGGTATTTCGATTGTATAAGACTGATCTTGGTCATTTATAATTCTTTAACTGTGAAGATAGAATATTTGCTACATGAGGGGAACAGCTATTTTTAAAGATATCTTTTTTTTAAATTATTTAGCCCCTAAATTGTGAGAAGAGGTTTTTTTCGGAAATGCATTTAACATTTCAATTTTACGAAAGAAATATGCATCCACACGTAAAAATTGAAAGACTGAATTTTTTAAAAGTGCCTTTTCCCAAAGTTTTCATACCATTTTGAATTGTCTTTAAAACGGCAAATGATCTTAGTAGATAAAAGGTTAAAAATAAATAATTACCTTCCGATAATAATAACGACAGCTGAATCAATACTAGAACTTTTTCTCAATTTTGAAGATTCATCTCTCTTTTTTTTTCATTCGCCCTTCACATATCATTTTCGTCGGCAGGTTATTTTATTCCCATTGAATATTGGACATATATTTATATATATATATATATGGGGTATTCCCGGCCAACTCAACAAGCGTTCAACCCTGACCCATTCCAATTCGCTCTATAATTTTTTATACTATTCTATATGCTCGAAAAAACACTTTAAATTAAAAAAAAAATGTCTTTTACTGAAACTTTTTTTCATGAATTTTGTAAAGAAAAATTTTGCCCCCCGGTTAAAATTTTTTAATTATTCTCAAAAACCCTGTATTAGATTTCAAAATTTTTGAGCTATGACCCAAAGTGGACAAGCGTTCGCATCAATTTTTTAAGCCATTTCGAAAAAAAAAAAAAAAATCCGTTAAAAACGGGAAAAAATGAAACAAGACGATGCAAGATTATTTTAGATAATTTTGCTGAAGCTTTTTTTTATCGATATAAACAAAATGATGTAGGAACGCTTGTTGAGTTGGCCAGGAATTGCCCATATATATATATATATTTGTCATTTTTTTTCGCGTGTTGCATTGAATTGGACGGTTTTCGTTGAGCGTCGTCGTCGTCGTCGACATCGTCGTCATGTATCGAGAGGTGCAATCGATAGAAGAGGAGCGAGTGAGTGAGGGATTCTGGTCCCCCTGGCTCGCTATCGAAATAAATCTATAAAGGCTCGAGAATATGAGTGAGTCTAGCCAGGCGAGAGCGAGGCGGACGCGCGACGATAGTACCAAGCGAGAGAAGAACCTTGAAGCACCCTCTTCGGCTTTGGTTCCACCCCGAATGATTTTCTCCGCGCGCCACTCACCCTCCCTCACTACACCCTCTTGTTCATCCCTTGCGTTTTCGCTTCATCTTCTTCTTCTTCTTCTTCTTCTTCTTTGCTGCTGCTGCTGCTGCTACTGCTTTCCGGTGCTCCGTTGTACCGAGAATCAGAAGAGCTACTACCACCTCGCTAAATCACTGTCGAAAAAAGAGGTTCTCATCCTTTCCTACCAAGTTCTTTACTCTCAAGCCACAGACGTTTGCGGATACATTTTTTTTTGCTAAATGTACAAAATATTCATTTTATTTTGAAGCTTTGTTTTCGTGAAATTTTTTTTTTTTTCGCGTTTATTATGTCAGTATGCTCAGAATAGTCTAAAACGTCGAGAAAAGTGGTTTAGAAAAAATGTATAAATGAATGTGCGTGTGTGTGTGTAGCCGTCAATCAAAATTCAAACTTACATATCTCAAGAACTGCTTTAACAATCGGGTTAAAATTTAGCAAACATGTGAAGCTGGTCGACGTCTTTGTTTGTGATGATTTTCAAAAAAATTCAAAAATATGTTCAAATTTTATTTGACTTTGCAATTTTTTAAAAATGTCTGTATGTTCTCTAGCCATCGCAAATTTATAGCTATTGAGTTAAATAATTTTTTATGAATGAAGCTATGATAAAGGAGGATCGGTATTGAATTTGGAATGAATCTGTAAAAAAAGTTCGGTTTTTATGGGATTTTGAATTTTTACAAAAATATTCCTTTTGCTGTAACTCACGTGAAATATCACAAAATTAACGGAAATTTTCTACAAATGAAAAATAACATCCAGCGCTTCTACCTATCAAATTTGCTCGTGGTCGGTACAGCGGTTTGGATTTTACGTGGTTTTGAAGTTTTCAAAAACTATATGAGTAACGAAAAAAGTTGCAAAGTAAAACTTTGCAACTTGTTTTCGAGAAAGTTAACTATTTACTTTAACTAATGTTAATATAAAATATATAGTCAACTTTTTTTTACCCTCCCATTCCCAGTCGCAAATACCAATTTCATCTTTCACTGTAAAGTTAATCCTAAATTTATTCCGACACTAAAAAGTGTGTAATTCCATCGTATTTACCAATAGGATTTCTATTAGATTTTGAGTTATTGGTGGTACAATAGTTTTGGAGAGAGAGTTACACAGGCACGTGCCCCCTGGTATAAGCGGCGTTAATTCAAAGACTCTTCGGAGTCTCTCGACACTAACGGCCACCGAGCAACCTGTCCGGAACGAAGGGGGTTGTCCTCATAGCATAGCGCATAATACAAGAGCTAGCCCGATTAAATAGAATTTTACACCTCGCTCGACGGGTTAACTGGCTTCAAGCTATTGCTGCTTCAACATAACTCTGTTTCAGTGTATGTTACGTCATAGGAACACAGCACAGCCGCGAAAAGTGTTGCTACACTAGCCAAGTTACGTATTTATAAACAAATCGGACAATCGTCAATCATCATTCTCGTCTCGCGTCACTCGTTGTGGGGAAGAGCCTTTAGCTCGTGCAGTGCCGCACAAAGGAATCACTTCACAGAAGAAAAAAGAGGGAAGTTCCGTATGGTATAGTGAAATAACGCAGAGAGCAACACAGTTGAAAAGAAGCGAGAGTCGCTTTCAGGGTGTTTTTGATGCTACGTAGTCGACAACTTTGTGCTTGCCACTCTGGCACCTTTGAAACTCATCGACATTTGAATAAATTCACCTGTTGACCGGGTATTTATCCTCCCAAAAGAATGGAAGATTGACGAAAGGGTGAGAGACATAGAAAGAGACGTTTGTGTGATGCGAGCCACAGAAGCAACCAACAAACGTGCTATACACCGCACGACACGCGAGGGGAAATATCCTAAAAGGCTCACAGTCAACTTAACGCGTAGATTGTGCACCGTGTGTGCTTTCACATTATTCTCTATTATTCGTAATAAAAGAAGTTCTCGTGTGTCCAACGAATTAACGATCACAATGAACTGATGGAATGGCATGATAAATGTGATCTACTTGAAAAAATTATCACATCTAAGTGCATATCGGACACACCAAAACTATTTAATTGTTAACCCTTTTACTGTCATCGAGAAAATAGTTATTCTGGGGGAATAACTATTTTACAAAACATCATATTTAAATAATAAAATTTTGCAGAAAAACTAACAAGCAGTGGAATTCCATTAAGAATACATCTTACATGTTAATTTGGTGTAAGAAAAACGGATTTTGCACAAGGTTTAAAATAAAGTACATTTTTCAATGATTTTTTTTTATATTTGGAATATTTCTGCCTAAATTTTCATGATTACAATATAAATGAAATTTTAAATAGACATTTGAGTGACGCGAGTCATAGAAACAGCAACAATATATATCGCACGACACATAAAGAGAAAACCTATGAAAGAATCACAGTCAACTTAAAGATTATATGTGTTTGTTTGTAACATTTTAAAATTATTATTGTGCCAAAATAATGTCTTTAGTACCTATCTATATGCTTGATTTTTTCAGTTTTTTTACCTCATCGAGAACTGTTCGTAATTCTCTCTCAATATCCCTCGAACTTATGCGATGTCAGACAAGACGCTTGTGCTACCTTAAAACTTTAGTCTTCTTGGACGTCTGACCCACACGGAAAAAAAAGATTAGTAGCCATAACCAAGAAATGAGTTGACACTACCAATCGATTATTTTATTTCCCTAGCAACTCAAATGGTAATACCAACGATTCGAATGATAATACCGACGGTTCGAATGGTAGTCCCAACGATTGGATTAGTTAACCTAACTAATCCAATCGAGAACTAATCGTGAATGGTTGAGGTTACTATTCGATATGGTTGAGGCAACTAATTTTTTAGACAGCAAATCGAAAACGTAGTTGCCACAACCAAACTTTTTTTTCCGTGCATGAGTAACCATGGAAAATTATCGAAAATTTAAGGTTGCAAGAAAAAAAAGCGAGTCCAGAAGTGAAATGAATGACACACTTCAGCATCACATCAGTCGTCACGAAAACTCGTCGTCATGCATGCAAACAGCCCTCTACGCCGTCGGATTCGTAACGAAATTTGCCGATAAATATTTATGCCCGATTAGCGTTGCCAGCACGATAAATGCACGTGGAATGCTTTTGAGTTGAAAAAAAGCGTGAGATGTGAGACGCGCGCGCTCCAATCGGGTTTAACACTCGTCCTTCGTGCCAGACTGCGACAGTCCGGTGTTCGCCTTGCGTGGACACAGTCCAGAATGAGAAATTATCATAAATTAGTAATATTTTCCACGTCTCGGTCGCGCGCACCCTCCACGAACCTGTCGCCTTCCTCCACTTCTCTTGCATCTCGTATCTTTCTCTTGCACGTTGAAAAAAAACGAAAAAAGAAATTTGGTTCCGCGCTGTCGTACGTAGCAAGCTGGACACATCTCCCTTCGTGCTCGATCTTAACAATGAGATCCGGATCTCGCTCATTTATTCTTTTCTCGAAGAAAGGCGTGATCCTCGGAGACACCACGACACTCGACGAATTTTCTCCTCTTTATCGCTTATCAAATTCAATAGCCTTAATCTTCCTCGAATTTTCATGGTTTCCTTTCGAGAAATGCGAATTAGCATAATTTTTCGATATTTTATCTTTCACGCGTTTGGGTCTATGGAAATTGAACTTTTTAATTTGACTTTTGTCCTCTTTGTTTACTTGGGACAAATTTTCTATTGATTCATTTTTAAATATGGATACCAATTTCGTATGCTCCACCCTCATATTAGGATCGAAATATTTTCATATATATAGCACATATAAAGACTTTTTCTTTCGCGTTGTGGAATCAAAAATAAATTTCAAAAATTGTATTTCTTGTAAGGAATTCATTTTCGTCAATAATTACTTTTAATCGGAAAACCTGTAATAAATAACTGTTTTATTAGTGAGACGTTTTACTGCAGCTTATAGTTTTTAGGATGAAAATAAAATATATATACAGCATTTTCTAAAATATTGAATTTCAAATGCAAAATAAAAAAATTTACATATACTGCTGTGTGGTACTCGAATGTAGCTAATTATGAAAACAGAAGTGACGTAATTGACAGAAAATGCCCCATATTTCATATATACCTCAACATATATTAGAAATATAGAATTTTTAATACCGCGTATTATTTATTTTCATTGGTAGATCAGAATTTTCATAATTCCTTACAAAGCAGTATAGACAATGTTGAAAAAAAAAGATATTTCAAATACTCTAAATTATTCATAATTATTGCAGAATAATAAAAAAATTTGTTTCAGCAAAAATTCATACTGTCTTTTCTAAATATTCGAATTATTTAGAAATTAAAGTGTATTTTCATGTAAAGATTTAAGTTATTATCAACTATCAATTTTTACTTTTAAGTATCGTACAAAATTTTCTAATTAAAAAAAAATAGAGCGTCGTTGAAATAGATCAGAATGAAGAGAATTTGGTGCTACTAAATTTTTTGTTTCAAGTATAGAACAAAATTTTCGAAAAAAAAAAAAAAAAAATAGAGCGATGTTGAAATAGACCAGAACGAGAAGAATTTGGGCAATGGAAAATTTAGATGACCGTAAACGCAGGGCGTACAGGACGTGCGTTCTGTATCCCAGGAAGAATGAGAGAAATCCTTTTTCCGAGAAGCTACGGCGTCCCGCGGGATAGCTTCACCTTTGGACGAGCTCACGTTGAACTTCCCACGGTGTGGGAACGCGGGAGGAAACGTTTCGAGAGCTCCCGCCGGCAGAAGAATCTGTGCGTACTACGCCGAGACTGTTCGAGCGTTTGGTGTAAAGAGTTTCGTGCCCTGCCAATATTTCTTGCTTGCTTTGCCAACCACTCAAAAATAAATCTTTATTTCACAAACTTTTGCAAAATTCTCCAAGACATTTCAACGTGTACCGTACCTCGATTGAATTAACTTTCGACGAGAAAAATACGAGTTTTTAAAAATAAATATTACCCAATGGCCGTTAGAAACGAAAGAAAATAAATAAAAATGCTGCTTGCGTTTTATTTACCGAACATTTTGTTCCCTGTTTTTCATTTCCTAAAAAAAAGTTAAAACAAGTGCGATTGAGTTATCTGATTATTTTTTACCTACAGTTTGTACAGATTTTAATATAAATATTATAATTTTTTTATTTATGAATTTGAAAATAAAATATAATTCAATTTTTTGCATATTATTACCAATATTTAGCTTGGCCTATAAATAAATGGCACACTGTAAAAAATGTCAGGAAATTATTATACATTTATCGGAAGTTTTTATGCACAAACCAGCATATTAAATGTAGTATACAACTATGTAGTAAAGTTGCAGTAGTTTTATATTAAACATGAAAAACATTTTTCATGTGTTCAGTATACCGTGTATTAATTTTACATCATATCATAATTGTATATAAAATATAATATATGGTTAAATAAATATAATTTTTAAAAAATATGTATATAATATACCGGTTCATGCGTAAAAATTTCCGACAAAAGTACACCGAGAGAAAATTATAGTACTCATTCCCAGATTCATATAGTAATCGGAATCCAATGTGGAAAAATGGCATTTTTTTCCAGACACATACAAAGATTTACTAGGTGTCGCCCGCTGTACTATTTAGCGTAAATAGTAAGTGAAAAAATGGCATTTTTTTTCCAGTCACATACAAAGATTTACTAGGTGTCGCCCGCTGTACTATTTCGCGTAAATAGTACAGCGGACGACGCCTAGTCAATTTTTGTATGTGTCTGGAAAAAAATGCCATATTTTCACTTTTGGATCCCGATTATTATACGAATCTGGGAATGAGTACTATTTCCTTTTCTCGGTGTATATTAATTTTTATAATGAACATTTTTTAAGTGCAAATCATCGAAAAATTCGAAGCTGCAAGTGTGATCGGGGTCGTACGCAGTGTCGCACGAGCACGCACGGTGTGTCGTACGCAAAGTACACAAATCATCGAAAACCCTGGGTCTTGGACGTAACCGAGCTCTCTGTTCAAATATTAACTGTGAAAACAACGAAAAGATTCCCAGACCTTGCTTGCTTGCTCACTCGCTCGCTGCGGTGTGCATTTCGTAACACTGGTAGCTGCCAGCGCTAGCAAATCGCTTTACACGTTTGTCGGCGACGGTATACATTGGCGCACGAGGTTATCGGTTCGCCGCGCGCTCGCATATGTTTGTAGTCACGTCGACGCGACGGCTAAGTAACTCCGGTAGTCGCGAAAAGCATGAGGCACACGCCAGTCACGTTGCCTCCAAAAATTTATTCCCAAAACTTGACATACTTAACACTTGGACGATTACTGAATTTCCAAAAATAATATCATTTAAACGGTCACTTACAAAATGTAGATGCACAATAAAAATAATGTTTTTTTTTAAATTATGATTATTGTGAAAAACATGACAAAAGTGAAGGAAAATGTTATTTATTATTCGAAATAGACTGCGTCAAGAAATAATATAAAATTTAATTGTTTTTTAAATATCGTTAAGTATTCCGAAGAAATTACTAAAATGACGAAAATAACGTGAGAATATGATAATGATAATTCGAAATATACTGTGTAAAAAATTAATGCAAAATACATTTTATTTGAAAACATGATTAAGTTATCAAAATGAAAATTGAAAAAAATCGAATTTAAACCAAATTCTATACCAAACAATATCGAGTGCATCTGCTTTTATAAAGAGCTATTTAGCAAAAAAAAAAAATTATATTTTATAAAATTTAGAGCGACCACGAGATTAAAAAAAAAAATTTTAATCCATAAAATCGAAAATTGTGTATACAATTTGTCAAAAACTGCAACAATCAAAGTGGGAAAGCTTCATTTGTATACCAAATTTCAGCTCGATGGCTAAAACGATTCTCCAGTTATAAGTGATGGAATGTTCGAAGTTTTATGCACGCACCCACACACACACATACATACGTACATTTTTTCTAAACCACTTTTCTCGACGTTTTGGACCATTCCGAGTGTCATGACATAAGAATTACGAAAAAAAATTTCTCACCAAACCAAAGCTTCCTCAATGAGCAACCAAACAATTAATCTAAAATAAATATCACATAAAAAGCAGTTATACACAATCTACAAACCGAAGTTTAAAAAATCTAAAGATTATCATGATCAACATCACAAAACTTAATTGAAAATATTTTATGTTATTCGAAATGAACTGTGTGTGTGTGTCACTGCGTGCATAATAATTCTTCCATTTAGTCGATGCCACCAGTAGGTTAGGCTGGGTCGATGTCAAAGCGGTTCCATTCCATCGAGATATGAAACGCTTTCGACTACATATACATATAAACACACAAACACATCTCTACATATATATATTTATATATAAATATATATATAGCCGCCAACGCGCGAGAAATACTCTCTCTCTCTTTCTCTCTCTCTCTCTCTCTTTCTCTCGAGGGATCGGTAGACAGTTGGGCGCCTGAGTTTACCAGGAAAAGATCCTCGGATCGAGCGTGGCAGCCAGGTCGTCGGGACCGAAAGAACGAACGAACGAACTCAGGTAGCTACCGAGTGTTCGCTATATCGTCGAGCTAGCTCCGGACCCTCGAGCCCTTCGACCAAGGGAAGCAGCCTATATGTATATATATATTGTACAAGAGCTGGAGGAGGGGAAGAGGGGTCGAAGCGACTCTCCGCTGTGAAGCAGCAACAACCCCTGTGCCCCAGGTACCCCTGTTCTCTCGCAGCGCGTGCACCTGGGCGATCGTCCTCGCAGGATATCCAGGATGGGTAGTCAATAGCTCTTTCTCTCTCAGACTCTGTTGCTCTCCGGGCCCCACCTTGATCCTGCTGCGTCCACTGGAATTATATTCTAGCACAGCGTTTCTCATCCATTTATCACTGGCATCTAAAGATTTTTCAAATTAAATCGTGGGCTACATGAAAAACAGAAATATGAGATTTATAAAAGTGACATTTTCGGTAGATGTCTCTGTTTAAAATAAATTTGTTTTTATTTTTGTATGATTATGATGAGTGATAGCTCATTTTGTTCATTAGAAGATTCACCGCCGGGATGTTTTGTATCATCAGTCGTTGAAAAGTTACAATCGTTTGTTTATTCTAACCTAACTTAAAATCCGGGGTAATAATTGTTGTAACTTGTGAACAATTGATACTAATAAAAATCGGAACAGTGAATTAATAAAGCGTCTTCTAATTTTAAATATGACCTACAACTTGACATAGTCAATAGAATAAAATCGTTTATTCTTTTGGAAAATAATAAAAAACATCTTCGGAAATTATTGATGATTGGTCAATTTTATTTCAATTGCTTAGGCCTATGAAAGTTTCTCTATCTTAAGCTTAAATTCAAAACGGAAAGCAATCTTCGACAAATAAAACAAGACATCGAACACTAAAATCTGTTTACCAGTTTTGCCTGAAAACTATGACAAGTGAAAAATTTTACTTTTTACCTTACACCATTGTGGTGCACTGTGTGTCTTTGCAAAATTGCAGAATTATAGTTCTTGATATGTAATTGATGAAGTTTAGAAGCAAGATTTTTTGCAAGAAGCATATCATCTATAAAAATGTTTTTCTTATGACTTTTTTTTGGGTGACTGGTGTCGTTAATTAGTATCACTTATTTTTTTTATTTTTTTTTTAAGCTGTGTTTGAGAACCCTGAAGCAGCTTCAGGGTAGAAAGTGAGAGGGAAGTGAGAGAGGATCGGCCGAAAAGTGTACCAGCAGCAGGAACTGTGCGCAACGACGAGGCTGTTGCAATACAGGGGACAATAATAATCGTCGTCGCAACGACTCGTGAAACGTAGCAGCCAGACGTCCCTCTCGTGCTTGGGACGCACCAACACATACGCAAAGAGATGATGACATACACACACACACATACACACACACACACGAAGAGAAGGTACCAGTGTAGAATACAAGCACAGTTACTAACACTAACAAGTTCCAAGCAGTATTAAACATGTACGTACGTTCACGTGGAGTGGAGAGGAGTGGATATATATGAACGTGTTTGATGCAGACGCAGCACATACCTGATGCTGGAGTGGCTGGGTAATCGTACACGAGGATAATAAGCCAAGACTCCGTGTCTCGACGGAGCCCGGCTCATAGTTTCGTAGAGAGGGGAATTGGGATATGTTCCAGTGTATATAAATCCATGTATATATCTAGATATTATATATATATATATATATGGATATGTATATATAGATCAGTATAGGAGGAGGGAAGGCCACTGGTTTCTCGTTACAAGGCTTCCTGTATGGAAATCAAACCAGTGACAGATTTCGGATCCGGATACCCGCCCAATCCTATGCAGACAGCAACGGGGCTCAGCATCAGACGCGAGCGCGCGAGCACGACCCAATAATAATCTGGGAGTGAGATCAAATGCATTATAGACGCGTTTGGGGATTCTAAGGCAGACTAGAGTAGCATATAATATGCTGCTATGGGGACAATTCCACTTGGACGTCTTCCGGAGGAGGATCAAACCAGTAAACCGGATGAGCAGGGAACTCGAGGTGTGAGTCCTCAAATATTCAAGGAAATTGTCACGAAATTGGATTTAGAGATTTTCTTCATTGCAGACTGTTTTGTTGTTGCTGCTGAATCTGCCAATTGAATTTTGGTTACGCATAGAATCGTCGCAATGATAACCCATGGTCAAAATTTACGTTCCACCTTAAGATCAAAATTATGGATTATTTTCGAGCTTATGTTTAATTTTGAAATTGAACCTTACGATTGAAAATTCGGTTCTAAGTGATTTTGACTTTTTCCTTCCTCATAGAGAATCCTTTGTTTTCGTGCGATCATTTTTAACTAACGTTTAAAATTTTTTTAATAACAGCATATATTATAGATAATTCTTATATACAATAAGACCAACTGTGAAGTTGGGTTTATGTACAAATAGTATATAAATTACATGCAGAGCGTCTGTAGACTATATATGCTCAATTCTATATTTATATGCCAAGATCTGAGAATCTAACAAGTCCATCAGTGCACTTAAATTTCTGTGTCCAGAAATTCTGACGCAGTGATGAAATTCTGATCTCTTAACGCTTCGAAATGGACTATTCCGGCAAAGATATCTCAATAAATCTCAGAAATCCTCATTTAAATTCAAGATCTTGATGATAACAATGCGTGGAGTCACGCCTCCCGCAGTGAGAAATACTGGACTAGTCGTGAGAGTTGAAAAAAACTGAGAGAAGAGTATATCGCAGTCGAGGTGCGCGAACTCTCGTGGTCTCGTGCCGTCGATATAGTCACTACTACCGGTGTCATAAATAGTAGCGAACAATGCAGAAATGCTTTCATAGCGCGGCGGACTGCGCTCATAGGCCCCAGAGCGCCACCGACAGTCCCATTGTCGAACGAATCACTGAAGAATAGACAGAAACATTGACGAGGCGGGAAGAAAAAAAAAAACTCAACCACTACTATTTCCATTCATGAGAGTGGCAAGAGAGACACGGGGTCAGAGGTGGGGCCGTTTTGGCTTGTCTGCGGGTAGTCTAGCTAAACAACAAGACCATTACTTTACACTTGTCACCCGGCTAATTGTCTCTCCGAACAGGAATTCATACTTGTTCACAGCAAATGAATATTTAAACTCATTGACACCTTGCACTTGACACAGTCTTTGTATTCATTTCAATACAATTGATTTATTCTCCGTTTCATTGTTTAACAGTGAGTTAAACATTTTTTAAGTCGATTATCAATTACGTTGGAAATTCAAATTATCTTTAGGAGAGGTAAATAAATTATGATAGAAATAGACTGTGATATTTGAGGGAACAAGATTGATCTGCAATCAGAATTGTTAGTATATTTTGACCTATCTTTAAGCTGATTGTCCCCCCGAACAGGAATTCCTACTTGTTCATAACAAATAAATATTTTTTTCTCGTTGTCACCTTGCACTTGACACAATCTTTGCATTAATTTCAATACAATTGATTTATTCTCAATTTCAGTGAGTTAAACACTTTTTAAGTCGATCGTAAATTACGTTGGAAATTCGAATAATCTTTAGGAGAGGTAAAAAAAATATGAAAAACTTAGTATAAAAAAAAAGTTTGACACTTTTTTTCAAGAAACTTGCTTTTTAGTTCAAAGTATGGTCAAATTAAGTGGAATAATTTTATGAATGCCTTTTTTTTAACAAAAATAAGGTCTTGTCCGTTAAATGGTTGAGCCAAATATTCACTCCACGTAGGACACTAAATTGGACCTAACCCATGGACTTAATCATTAGAATAAACTGTCCAACAATAAACAAAATGGCATCCCGAGTAGTTCCTCCATCTTTATAGTCGTTTCCCTCTCAAAGGGCTTGAAGGACTCGGTGAAGGAGACAGAGGAGTTGGTAGTAACCTCGACGGGCTCGCCTCAGCCTGTCGAAACGATCAAGTCTCGGCTGAGGAAACGAGAGCTGCGACGCAGCGCCGGTGCCTTTGGTTATGGCTCGAGTTTAGCCTGGCGTACGTTCACGACGCAGAGAAACAGAAGATTGGGTGTCTTCGTCTTCTCATTCCTCCCTCCACCCCATTCCATCGTTTCTCTACTCATCTCTTCGTCGGTTTTTTTTTCTCATTTCTTCGTTACATCCAGACCGGAGATATTCCGGCTGAGTTGCGTCTCTCCGGCTATCGTGGGCCAGATCAAATAGCCGGAGCTCCCGGTGACCGACGAGAGCTGCTGCTGCTGCTGCTGGTGCTGCTACCGCCACAGCTAGCTTCGCTTTAACTATATATACTTCTTCAGCGTCTGCCTCCCTCTGGTCCTGGCTGCAGGACCCCAAGCGTTGCTGCTGCTGGTGCTGCTGCGGCGGACTCGCACGAGGTATGTGTAGCCAGGGATGAAATCCGGTAGCCGCGACCACGTCAACCCGCGTTTGTGTCCGACGTAGCGCGAAAAACCGGCCGGCTTTCTCTATCTTTTTTTCTTTTACATTCCGTCTCGCTCATCCACGTTTTGCTCTTCGGGCTTGCGTTCCGTCAATGTGTAAATCTTATAATAATAATAAGATATTCAAAATTTCTATTGAAATTATAACTTCTAATAGAATTTATATTTTCATTATTATTCTTGTATCATTCAATAAATTGATCACGCAAAATAATCCTCAAATGCAATAATATAAACAATGTTTAAAATTTCATTTTTAAATAGGAATTTTTTTTTTAAATCATATCTTGCTTATTTTAGAATTTACGTTGTTCGGATATGGGAATGTTTTAGAGGTTTGCATGTCACATAAACTTCTGTAATGTTCGTTTTATCCCACTTAATTCTATTAAACATCTATAAATAAAATCATTTTGTAAATATCTTTTATGAAGGTGTCACAAATAGTGACAGCCTCCGCATACCTCGTCGAACTTTTTATCTGTGTAGCATTATTTATGTGCCTACAACTCGTTGTAGAAACGAGTTTGACGAGCCTAGAAACGTCGATGTTAAAAAGGAAATGCTCGTCAATAATAAACGTCATAAATAAATCCAATGTATTAATCTAAACAGCGTTAAAATTGATTATTGGAATTCCCAACAATATTTCTCTGTTAAAAAGTTTATAGAATATTTGATATTCTCCTGCAGCGATAAAAATAAAAAATATATATATCCAACGTATTTTTATTTTTCATTATTTTACATTAAAAGTCTCAGATAAATTCGTTTAAAATTTTTTTAAATTCGATTAATCTCAATTTTAAAACATATTTTATCGAAAATAAGGTGATTATATTATTTGTAAAATTATTATGAAGTTGAACGTAGTGACGACGCACGGAGTTTGTTGATTCATCGAAGGAAAAATAAAACGACGCGCGACAGTCGCGTGCGCATCTTGAGACACGCTCGGCTTCACCTCGTAAGACGTCCGCAGTGTACGTGACCGATAGACGATAATTACACGCGTCGTAATCTTTTAATCGGCTTCACAACCGTATAGAACTGCCACGTGGCAACGTCTGCAAAAGACTATCCACTACCAACAACGATCGAGCTCTCAACTCACGTGCCGTCGCACCGGCTAGCTTTTATAGTCTTTTGCGCCTTGTCGAGAAAAACGCCGACTCGCTACCGTGTACGTGACACTCACTTGTCGCATATAAAATCATCGGTCAACCAAACTCTAATATGTGCGGCTAATGCCCTTTTTCTTGTCTGTTAAGAACTTCCTTTTCTCCACGAAGAAAAATATTCAATTTCAACTTCCTCGATACGTTTCCACGAATAATTCCAGTCGCTCATTACAAATTTATTATCCATCGTAGAAAAAAAACGGATTCAATGTTGTCTTCGAATGTCAGTTTCTCAATCTCGAAATCAACCCAAAACTCAAGTCTAAACAAATCTGCCCATTAGCTAATATTTTGACAAGAAATTATACAGAGGAATAAAAAAATGTTCATCGCTGTATCTAACACGTCAAAAACAAAATAAAAATACACGGAGAAAACGGGTTAGTTGAGAAAACTAACCTTTAAATGCTTGGAACGTTAGATGTAGTTTGGTTGGCATTACCAATGGTTGGTTGGCACTATCAATCGGTTAGTTGGCGCCACCAATCGGTTGGTTGGCACTACCAATCGGTTAGTTGGCGCCACCAATCGGTTGGTTGACATCAATCGGTTAGTTGGCATTACCAATTGGTTGGTTCTGACACGCAATAACTTGCTAATGCCATATTTTACCACGCCTGTTGGTTGTAGGCACGTATAAATTGCATAGTTCCTTCAACTACACCCTTTTCTCCGTGTGCCAATTCTTTTACTTTCCATTACGTTTGTTATAATTGTTTCCAAATTTATCAATTAAGGTTAATTTAACATGAAAATATAAGAAAGAATAATAACAACATATTTCCTTCGCTGTATCTAACATCGTTAAAAAACGTTACCAAAAACAAAAAGCTCTGTGGAAGTTTGAGAGAAAAAAATTGCACAAATGTAAATGGAATTTTTTTTTTAACAACTTTACTATAATGGGTTGTAGCTCTGAAAATGCTTGAAAATTCCACGACCGAGAGTTAAAGAGCAGAAGTGAAGGTAGTAGAGTTTCTTGGTGCAACTAACTGGCTGTGAATTTATCGTGGCAGCGACGTCGAGTAGGAGCGATGGTGTAGTTTCTGGTCCTGTTGCCCGCGTCTACGGCATTCGAGTTGGGCAGAAGTGATATTAGGTGTGTGCGGTTGGGGTGAGAGGGGAACTGGAGGTAACCAGTCGTAGAAGTTTGCGAGCGGATCGTCTAACGGGGGTGGAAAGGAGCGCAACGGCCGCGAAGGATGGGGAGGAGATGCGGTGGTGGCCCATGGAGTTTCAAAGTTGTGGGTTTATGAATTTATAGCGGCAGAAAGCAGCAGCGCGCCAGGATCGTTTGGAATCCATTTGCAAAGGCAACTGGAGTTACGCGCTGCTCGCGACGTTTATTCCGTTCCCTCGGCGCTGAAACTGCTGCGACGACGACTGCTAGTGGATTTCTCACAGAACTCGCCGACTGAGATTTTCACCATTGAGAATTCCACAACGATGAGAAGTTAACCCGAGCTAACGCTGGAGGCTCGGGACATCCCTTTCGTACACTAAATCGCTGTCACTTTCTTCAGTCTACATTACTGAAGGTTCCTTCTATCACCGAGAGAAAAACGTTTCCTTGATTCAATAAAATTTCATTAAAATCCAAACCTATGAAATAATATACTTAAGCTGATATTAGATTTTCTTTGAACGATCAGAAATTCAATGAAATTTAGTGACATCAAATTAACGAAAATTTTCCTTGGACAGTTTTGCATTGATTTGAAAGAAATCGTTTTCGAGACACTAAAAGAAAAACGTAACCTGTAAAATGACATCTCGCTGTGTTGTATTGTGTTGTAAATGTGTTGCATTTTACATGATAATTGTATGTAAAATCCAACTCGTTTAAAGTGTGTAAAAAGACATCCTAATGTAAAAGATTAGGAAATAACTCACTTGTAACACGCTTGGTTTTTATAATGTACTTTGAATCAATGAAACCCTTTCTTTGAAATTCAAATGCACCATTTCATTGAAAACAAAGGAACATTTTCTTAAAGTCAATGAAAAAAAATCAATCCACCCATTGCTTTGGAATCAATCAAATTTTATGGGTAAATCATAAAAAATACAATTATTTAAGCGCGTATCACTTTCTGTATGGGTGAAGGTAAATTCTTTCGAGGAAGTCGGTCAAACCGAAAACGTAATACAACAACACGAAACGTAAAGTACATACATAGTTGCCATTTGAACCCGAGACCGTCCACCGGCGATTCGCCGTCTTTCCTTTCCAGCGAATACGACACAGAATGAAGAGTTTAAGTTACACAGGGCCGAGGCGACGATACCGTGCTGAGCTGCACTGCGAGCGCACAGGCGGCTGCGGTGAACCTAACATCAACGTTCTTGCACTCCTCCATGTAATTTATGCGCTCGTGGTGTATATGGTTAGGTCGGTGTCCAGTAGACTTTACTCGGAAATATTGGAGACCACAGAACAAGTGAGAACGATGAAATTAGCAGAAAGAAAACCGAAGATTTCTCACATTCCAAACGAAAAGAAAAAATTAGTTGTCATAACCATAAAATTAGTTGACACAACCAATCGATTATTCTATTTCCCTTACAACCCAAATGCTAATCCCAACGTTTTGAATGGTTACGCTTATTAATCTCGCGAGAACTAATCGTGAATATTTGAGGTTACTATTCGACATGATTGGGGCAACTAATTTTTGAGAGCTTCTGTACAGAAAATTGGAAACGTAGTTGTCACAACCAAACATTTCTTTCTGTGCATGATATCCCAATAGAGTGAATCACCAATTCTTTAAAATACTTCTATTCTGCTCCAATTACACTCGAGAGTGGGAGGAAATTTTTTAATTTGTTTACTTTCTCGATTTTTCAAAAAAGTGGGATAATTTATAAATAGTATAATAAATTTAGTAAACATTGGTCAATGGAAAAAAATAGTACTTTATTTAAAAAACGAGAATTAAGAAAATTTACAAAATCATTCTGCTAAATTTGACGAAATATGATTTTAAGAAGTATGTTTTGAAGTTTTATTTTTCGCAAATTCTGCTAACCACTTGTATGCATAGCGGTTTACGCATAACTAGAATAAATATGCGTGTCCCTACACTGAGAAAAAAAATGTTAGAATTAACAAATCATTTGCATTGGATAGCAGCCGTGATAGTTGCAGGAACCAAGTTGTTGGTTATACGTACTTTTTTTGCTACCAATCGAAAAAAGGTAAGACTACGATTCCGATTTAGTTTCAGTAACTAACACGCGGCACAGCATATGCTGGAATTGGTAGCAAAAACTACTTTTTTTCTTTTCGTGTAGCGGTTTACGCATAACTACGATAAACATACGTGAACCCGTGTAGAGCTATGCGCTCGGCAAATATAGTCACATATGTGTGAATTCATTCGGCGTGTGACAACAGGGAAGCACGGTAGCGCGCGCGGTGCTTCAGAGTGTACAGAGAGGCTGGTCAGCCGCGAGACCAGCAGCACACCCCCTCGACCGCGCGCTCGCGGTGTCGGTGTTCACGGGCAGATTCAGTTCAGTCACGGTAGACGACGACGCCCTCGACGCGACTCCTCTGCTTCACTGCGACACTGTGACCCGCGCGCTCGGTGCACCCACCGTATATCCGCTTGGACACACTGCCACTCGTGCACTACATACGTTCTCCTCAAATCTAATATATGCATGCATGCACACACATACTGCTTGGTAGAATTGTAACCAGACCATCACTTTTAAACACACTATATGCTTATCTTATAAATAATACGGCGTTTGATTTTTTTGCTCGTCGCGGAAGCTTTATTTTCATGAATTTTTTTTTTCAAGATTTACATGTCACGATATTTAGAATGGTCCAAAACATCGAGAAAAGTCGTTTTGAAAAAATGTCCGTATGTATGTATGTGTGTGTGTGTTTGTGTGTAGGACTTCGAAATTTCAATCACCTATAACTCATGAACCGTTCATCCGATGGAGCTGAAATTTAGCACACAAGTGAAAAAGCAGCCCATCTTTGACTGTTGCAATTTTTAAAGAAATGTATGCAGACATTTTTATTTTATAGCTTTTTGAACAAAAAAAGGACGTGCGCGTTCTAGCTTTCGTAAAAGTGACGATATTTTGCTACATAATTCTTCATAAGTGCGGGTAGTCTCACTGTTGTTTAATATTAAGTTTGACCGAAATTGTAAAAGCGATTCGGATTTTATATTTAGAGTTTTGAAATTTTCTAAAAATTCACTTTTTGATATAGCTTTAGCAAGACATAAGACAACGAACTAAAATTTTACACATGAAATTGGTACTATTCAACGATGATTAGTACATAGTCCGTTGGGCCAGCATTAAGAAAAAATCGTTACGAAGAGTCATCATCAAGGTACAGCCTATAGGTTATTTGGTGTGACGAGTAAAAAAAAATATTTTTTTTTTTAGAAAAATATATATATATATATATATTTTTTTTTAGTAAAAAAAAAAATATTTTTTACTCAGTCTAATGATTATATAGTAAAACCCAGTAAAAAAATACCCAGTAAAAAAATATTTTTTTCTCTGTCTAATGATTATATATCGCTAATAAAGATATTATTTAAGTGACCAAGATAGACAACGTTCATTGACCCCTCTAATGACGCGAATGCAACGAGCAGACTGATCATTACGATATATCACGACAAAGTATAATGACGCAGAAAGACGCTCGTGCCCACTCAATATCTATAAATAAACGTTTGCCTATAAGATCGTTCTACGCACGTTTGTAACGAGTACTTATAATGTTATACGACGCTCATTGCGTACGCGATGATCTTCGAGGTCTGATGTATATATTCACAGGACTTAACGTCCACGTGAGCGCAAGCAATGTGTATGCAATAGGAGACACCGATGCGTCAGAGAGACACACAACTCGTGGAACGCGTGGCTACGACATCACGTGACTGGTTATTATAGGTGGTAGTAGCGTCGCCCAACTACCCAGAAGTCCGCACGTGCTTTTCAAGAGTGCGCGCAGGACGCGTGCGGATATAACACCTGAGCCTAAGAAAAATGCTACGTGAGCTTGAAACGAACATTTTTTTTTCTTTCTCTCATATGTTTACCGATCAAGTCGTAGACTTGGGGATGCATCAATACGTAAGAACACGTGACCAATGTAGAGTCCAGAATACGTGCTACGTAAGAGAGGTTTGTAAATGCGTAATAGACTTGCATGTAAGATGCGTACAATGATATTATACTTTGGAATATATACGAGAAGCCCATGGAAATAAAAGTGTACAGTTAGTACTGAGATTTTCGACGCATACGATGTACTTATTATGAACCAAGTGACTCGTGACTCGGCATTGTCGATTGCACCTTTCCATGATGAGGTCAACGTGCACGGCGCTTTGAGTCATCGGGGCAAATCGGAGGGATATTGGATGGAAAAAAAATTTTATATGCCGATTGAAAAAATTAGTGTAATTGATAAACAAATTGGGTAAATAGAAAATAGTTAAATAAAATCATGCGCGTAGTATAGTCGGGAGATTAATTCATCAAAGGTGTGGTAATCACCCGACTATCGTATGCAAATGATTGTTATTTAAACATTTTTTATTTATCGAACTTGTTTATTAATTACACTCATTACACCCTATTAATGAGGAAGCAATGTGCAAAGTTCTACATCGCAACTTTTTTTAAATGTTTTGTTCACAAAGATGAGCAACATTTAAGAAAATTTATGTTTCGTAATGCAAAAGGATCTTGGTCGTTAAAAATATACATAGAAACAAGAACTTCAAGTTTATTTTATATACAGGGACAACAAAATACTACCTTATTATGGTAAGAAATTCTTGATGGATCGTCGAACCTTTTTTTGCTTGTAGCAATTTGTTTGCGTTCGACACTAATGGATTTGCTGCGGTATCAAGGTAGCATAACACAGTCTATTTTTTCAAGTTCATTTCAAATCAAAGATTTCATAGATCAGCGAATAATCAAATATTTCTATAGTTACATTTTACATTTAGGATTAAAATCATTGAATTACATTTAAAGTCACTCTACTTATTTATGTATTTATATAATAAATAATTTGATAATCATCAGTTTACCAAAATAATTCAAAATACCTGGAAAATCAAAGTGAGCATATCAATGATCCATAATTTTTTCCACTTATTAATATTTTTAAAATAAATTATTAAACATGTTTTACTATTTTTTAAACATTTTCTTTCTACAACATGTTATACAATATTTGCAAAAATTTCTTTTAGAAACGCGTTTTTTTTTTGGTATGAAAATTCAACAATTCTCCGCATCAAGGACAAAAAATCGGTGAAAAAAGGAGAATAAGTTACACCATAATTCTATCAACCGCGATGGGAACGTTCGATCTCCGGCACTCGATAGAGTGTCTCGACGACGAAGAGCCAAAGTTCCTGATGCGTGCACAAGCGGGATGAACGAGGGGGATAGTAAGAGTGCGGAGGAACTCGATACCTCGTGTGACATCCTGGTTGACGACACCGTATCGTTCCCGCTCGCTTTCCGTGCCACTCTACTCTCCTTTTCCACGACGAATTCTAACACCCATCCAGCGCCCTTGTACACCGGACGCGTATCTTCTCTCCTCACCACTGATGTCCCGGTGTTACTTATCGTACTGGTTTACGTTTACGCTCGCGGGGATAAATGGTCGAGGGCATCGAGACTCTGTGAGCCCGAGATTCTCGCACTCGACTTTGGGATCGTATTTTCTTACGCTAGTGTTTCCAGATTCCATATTGCAATGGATATGTGGAAATATATGTTTACACGGAAATATATACGAAAAAAAAGTGTCCCGAATGTCCATTAAATACGATAAAATATATCTCCGATAATTTAAGGAGTGTTCCCATGGAAAATGAAATATATCTGATATAAACAATTCTTCAGCAGATAATACATTTTTTATATACCTCAGATATATTTTTCGCTTGCATATATTTCGCATATATTCTAAAATAATAATATATGATAATTTTCAATTTTTCAATTTTTTTACGACACTGCAAATAAAGTTTTTGTTACGAAATTGCACTATCTTATACGTTTAATTGCCACACAATTTTGGATTAGGGATTTCTAATGAAGATGTCGAAAAAATGTTTTTTTATTATTAAGATAATTGATTATAAATGACTTTGACTTTAGTTTACATAAATCTACAAAAAGTAATATGCATCTATGATTTAGTGTAGCAATAAATGTATCAGACTGTTGTGAAAAAAAAAATTCTAATTTTTTTATATTTTGGAAATTTGCAGATGAACCTTGTGAATGGATTTTAACTTTTTCCATTCTTGTTTATTTTTGAGAGTGGTTTCCAATCCAAGGCAATATGATGGACCCACAGGAGGACCCCATTAGCTTCCATCTCATGGTCATCTCTCACCATAAGAGATATCGAATTGCAGATACGCATGTTACGTTATACTTGTCGCCACCTTTTAGCGTGTGCTACACTATAGCTATCTTATTCCAAGCTGTCGTTCAACTTCAATCAACACTCCATTAATATTTCGTCATTTCACAACCGCAAAAAAGAAAGGAACTTAAATAGATATAATGACAAAATATTTATCATCACTAAAAATACTAAGAGTAAAACAAAAAATTGTAAAACCTCTCCACGTTATTAAAACACATTTACAAAAAAACAGTAAAATCACCCTTTAAAAAACATGAATTAAGAAAATCAACATCCATAAATAATGAAATAAATAACATGTCGAATTATTATATTATACATTATATAATAATAAATTATATTATAAATATTGAAAATTGGTTTGCAATTAATATGATAAATTCAGTATTATAAAGCCAAAACAAATGTTTTTTTTGTCCTCTCGTAGAAGATAGTTGAGCCAATTAGTCACAGAGATTATGGTTTTTGCGGTTGTATCTGAGGGTTAGTCGACGATAATATCCGTAGGAAACACGTGGCTAAAACAGCGTGTTATACGGAAGCCTGTAATTATCAGATGAAGATGTTCAAGGGGTCTGTTAGAGGATGGCACTCTGGAGGTCCAGGCTCGTGCGTCTTCTTAGCCTGGATGCACACCGTAGTACTATATAGGATAGCGCGAAGAGGGCTGACTAATTGGGTCCACGCGGCTAAGGCGGCCAACGATCGAGAGTTGAGACAATGGTAACGCCATAAATCTCGGACCTTCTCCGAGTCTTCCTCTCGTTTCTCTCTGTTTCGCTCATTCTCGTAGTATAGAAATGTGCACACTGCTTGCTCGGCTTCTATAGTCTGATTTCACTAGTTGGGTCAACGTTCTAAATGAGATAATAAAACGAAGAATGTCTCGTTTCAAGTTGTGTTGATACAAGACGATTTCTTTCGCATTTGTAGTCATACGACAAGATAATGTCTATGTAAAAAAAACCCGACATGTACTCCTAAGTTTTGCAATTAACTTCGAAATAATAGCCTCAAATCTAAAATGGTTAAAAGTTACTTTTTTTAAATCATGGTAAAAACATTTGTAACTTGTATTTTCAGAAGTAGAATATGCGACTTGAAAGCGATAGTGAAGAGCAAGATTCAATATTCTTTATTTTTTTTTAATTGGGTTTCATGTTTAAAGATTTTTTTAAATTCAAGTCCAAAATTAAAACTGTTGTTCTTGTATTAATATTTTAGCAATCCATAACTCTGAAATTACTACAAAATCCCGCCTAATAATAGAACACTCCTTGACCTAAAAACCAGATAGTATCCTCAATAGTAATTGTCATTTCGTCATCGAAACTCCTTTACTTCCAACATTTTTCCAGATTTTCACGTAAACGTGCTCTCATATTACAAGCCTTCTCCAAACACTCTCAAGCGATAAATCCTACGCCGGAAGGTACTTATTACGTTAGTAACAAATCGATAGCTCGAAAATACAGCGAATATGTACACGATGAACTGACGACTACTTCACTAATTAATTATCGTGCTGATAGTCTAAACTCATACACGTGTACAGCAAGATAAGAGGCCAGGAAGAGCAAGCTCCACTCGTGCTAAAAATCATCTACAGTATACACAAACACTCGTTACAAGTACTCGAGCAACATGAGCCAAACACAGTGAGTACCGGCAGAAAAGTACTTTTATTTTTTTTCCTTTTTTTCTGTCCTTCTATCTTGTTCAGTGTTCACTATGCCAATCAAGCTTTCCACGATCAGGAATCAACGCTATTGCTCCATCAGACACACATACACTTCGTATGCCTTCGTATTATATGTGGGATAAGCTCGTATTATTACTTATCGCACGAGTATCGCGCTCAGATTCCACTAGAGGCGCACAAGATGCGACAAGTGGCGCCGCCTGTTACGTGCGTACATTAGGCACTCATTCGTCCGTATAGTATCAATCGCACTCATATAACTCATACGTTTATACTGCTATACTACTTCGTTGTGTGTACACCACTCGACTACGTTACCTCCAATTAATGTCTCGCACTCGAACTTCAGCTACCGAGAGGAAAGAAGAAGAAAAAAAAATATTGCGTACCACACTGCACACTCGTTCGATCGTTGACGAGTGAATACACGAGCTTTTATCGTTCTGTGTACAAGTGGATGCATGTACGTTTATTAAAGTAGCAAAGAATGTACGAAAATCGCTGTACATCGATTTTGAAGTGATCAGTTGGTACAAGTATTTGATTTATTCACCAGATGCATTAATATTATTATTGCATTTGGGGAATAAGTCAAATTAGCCCATTTTCAAAATTTATCAAAAAGTTATAAGAATGTTTCAAATGGATTATTGTGTGTGTTTTTTTTTAAGAGGACTTCTTTTTTTTGCTTCATGACGTCATTTTTTGTCACGTCATTATTAATGAGGAAATCATATTCTATAATATTTATGATACGCATAATAATCTTTATTTAATTATTTTCCTACAGAGAATTCTAAAAATAAAAAAGAACAAGCGTCAGAGGAAAAAAAGATCAACAGTTCTGAATTTTTGTTTTTAAGCTCTAGTAATATTTTGTCTTATTAAATATTTTGCATTTAGAGATTCGTAATCACCGGCTCAAAAAGCCATTAAGTACAAGTTGGCATCAAGATCAGGGTGGAAAAGTTTTTTGTCTTTTGGGCACATGTAATTGAATTCTCTCTGCCATCGAAAGGGTTAATTACGTCATCATTGATGAAGTTTAAAAGTAGGAGGTATTTTAAAATACTTTTGGTAAATTGACCCAATGTGACAACAGCACTGGCTCTGAGAGGTGTGAAAACGTAAAAGGATTGCTGTAAAAGCAATCCTAAAACTCTGTTGGTCTGATGGCCAAGAACTGTGATGTAAATGTAGAGAGAACGAAAGTGGATGACGACCGAGGCGTTTGAATCTATCGTCTGCATCAGTGGCCAAATCGATGGAGCTAGCAGAAGCACAAGTACACCGTGTGTTACACGCAAGAGTACAGAAACAGCAACAACCCAAGTACATCGTATGGATTACGACTATGTTGGAACTACATGGCTGAGCGAAGGGACCAGCAGGAGCTGCACGAGTGTTTGCCGTTCGCTCGGCTTCAAGTCCACGCGAGCCATAGCCATATGAGCCTTCGAACCTCTGCAAGAGAGGAGTGTTCATCGTTTCCCGTGTTTGATCGGCGCTCGCGGTTTCGACGAGTGTTTGCTATCTCTCGCTCGCTTCATGCACATCGGGAATCGACGGATGCTGGTTTTGTCAGTTGGCATTAGTAGTAGGAACAAATACATTTATATAGATGTATTTAGTGCGTAGGTATATATATATATATATATATATATGTGTGTATGTGTGTATATAGTGGGAGGAAAGTGCTGGCGAACTAAGCTACAGCGGCTACTTGGTTCACCGGACCTCTCATTTTCACTCTTCTGGTCGTGTCGAGGTCAGAATCTCTCGACTTGTGTAAGCGCTTCCGACAGCAAAACATCTACGTCATCAAAATGAGAAAAAAATCGACTTAGTATAGAAATAAAGCTTCGTAAGGTACCCACTGCGACTGACATCACAGTCGCATTAGAAAATTAAAAATGAATTTAAGCTTTTGTTAACAAAAGTAGACAAAAACTTTTTTTTATTTTACATCAAGATTTGAGGCATTTTTTAGATTTTCATTTATAGCTTCACAAATTATTTTTCAAATTAGAATATAACCAAAATCTGTAACATTAGCAAAAAGTGCCTGTAGAACGCTTGTGATCAAAAAATGTTTGTTGAAAGTATTACATTTTTTTTAAATCACTGTTCAAAGCGTTTGCGAATTTACTTCACGGGAAATTGTAGTCATCAGTTTGTTCAGTTTAATACATAAATGAAGGACAATTACAAAATTTTAATATTACATTTCCTAACTTTCGAAATATTTAATAGAAGCTACTTCAATTTTAAATGCGATGTAATATACCGTTTTTTTTGTATAAAAGCGTCCATTACAGGCTTTCAAGCATTACTAGTAATGGAAGCATTCCAGTAAACATTTTTCACTTTTGTACAAATTTCAATGCATTTGTAAAAAAATAAACTGACAAGTGCCAATTAACTTGAATACACGTTTTCGTTAAGTGTATAAAAGAATAAGCGGTCATTTTTTACGTCTTTTAATCCTTCTGTTCTAAATATAAACGTATATTTATAATCATGTAATTAGATAAAATTGACATTCTGGGCATTCTGAAAATGTAAAATTTCAGAAAATTAAGAATCAGAAAAATGGTCAGAAGAATTATAAAAAATGTAAATCCCCGATTTAGATTACTTGGGAAGCTCTTAAAATCGATTTAATAAACCAGTACCGACCAAACCAGTTTCACAATACCGGTTCCGGTAGCTCACACAGCTTCCGGTCAACCTCTCCTCCTCTGCATAATTTCTCGTATCATATAAATCTCGTCTCATTGTGCGTTTACGCTCGCACAGTCCGCCACTCTTTCTGCCTCTTGCTCGCGATATTTCATATGGCAATCCATCACGAGAATTAGAATTGCCGGCTACCTTGGGTGGGCCGGTGGTTACTGCTGGTTACCCGTAGCTTATATCACACCATATATATATACTCTATATACGAGGCATTCTCTGTCAGTTCATCCATTTTTTCCCCCGACCCTCATACTTAACCTCATATATTTCTCGTAACTCACCAGATTTTACTACTACGTATGAATACATTCTATGAATTTTTTCCAATTTTTTCACAAAAAAAATCCAAGACATACATTTTTTAAAATTATTCATATCTTGGAAAGATAAAAACGCTCCAAAATAAGGCAAGATGAAGAATTTTTATTTTTTATGCAATATATTTTTCATTCAGTTTCCAAAATTATTTTTAATACAGTCTCAGCGTTGCGTACTAACGATACATAAATAATTTTTTTAAAACAAAACAATGGATTCAATTTTATGTAACCAGTTCGGTATTTTGATTATATTTTTTATTTTACAGAATTTGTAGAGATTGTGGAATGCATAGAAAATTAACAAAGCTTATTGGGAATATTTCAGCTGCCAAATGAATAATTAAAAAAAATCATGATATCGTTATTAGGTCAAATATTACAACTAATGAATTGTTAAATTGATTATTCAGGTATAGCTGGAAATTAAAATAAAAAAACGACGAAGAAATCAGAAAAGCTAGTAAAGAAAACTTGTAGGCTCCGACGTACCAAATTTCGTAATGATCGGTAAAGGGGTTTGTATTTTATGGCATTTTGAATATTTTCATAAATTTACATTTTTCTATAACTCACGTAAAATATCATAAAATAAATTGAAATTTATTGAAATGTTGAAATTATTTATAATAATTTATACAACAATAAAAACATCTTTGTTCTCATGTCATTAAATATTAAATTTGAAAAAGTCTGCACGACTTACATAATAATTTTATAATTGCAAGATTTGTTTGTGTTGTGTGCGTAATTACCAAAACTGTAAATGTACCAAAAAAAGTTGCAAAGTAGAACATTGCATATTGCTTCCTTATTAATTTCCATTTTTCACAAATCTTCCTGTATGAGGACGCCAAAAATGATAACTACGATTGCTGATAAAGGTGCACGGAGAGAAATTTCTGTGTCGTGACAACACAAAACGGTGACACCAAAAATCGTTTTGTTAGCCTAACCAAAAAAAAAAAAAAAATTGGTCAGCCCAGCAAAAAGATTTGTCAGCCGAACAAAAGATTTGTCAGCATAGCAAAACTGATTTGTCAGCCTAACGTAACGATTTTTGTTGTCACGACACAGAAATTTCACTCCGTGTGGTTTCAAGAAAAATGAAAATTAATGATGAAGCAATGTGCAATATTCTACTTTGCAACTTGTATTTTTTGTTTTACAGAGAATACCCGATATAAAATATACCATATACTGCATATATACCGGTCAACGAGTACACGCGGTCGCCCTCGAAAATCATTATCACCGGGTGCAACACCGTCCGCCACCGTACGATGACAATGTCCAAATAGGTCGGTGGCCAAGGAATTTATTAGCGCGTGGAACGCAACACAGTCCAACTAACCGTAGTGTATATACACTCTCGCAATAAACCGTGTGTGTCACACGTGGAGTTATGGTGTGAGGTTGGTTATGGCTCGGCGTACGCTCACGATGGTGGCAACTACCAGGCAGCCCAGCAGATATACCGAGAGGGGCAGCCTGTCTGGTTCTCCATGTAGCCATGCAGACACCCACCTCCATCGAATGGGGCCCCCGTGCGCCGCATCGGACTCGCGCGCGAGCCAAGAGCGCTCCGCGGACTTGCCATGTGATTTACTGCCTACAGCAGCAGCAGCAGCAGGGCTCTTCGGTCTCTGCCCCACCCAGGAATGCCGGGGTTTGCGCGAGATTTTTAACGAAAAAAAAAGAGATCAAGAGGAGGTAATAATCCAGCCACCGGGGGACCAGAACTCGGCATCACCAAAATAATAATAATAATAGTAACACGAAAAAAGAGGCAGGATCGGCCGAAGGAAGGAATAAAATAAATGCGAGAATTAAAAAAGAAAATAAAACAGAAGGTGTCAAGAGTTCTGTTTTCAAAACGAAAATTGGACACTCTACCAATAAGAGGATTCTCGGAGAATGATATTCGAGTCATTTCCGGTTTGGTATTAGACATTTTGAGAGAGGCTCAGGTATCACGAAATATATTTTTTATGGTGTTTTCTTCTAAGAAGTTGGTGGCTCAAGATATTTCGAAAATCTCAAAAATATCGCAGTCATTGTCATCTTTTTATTCGCGCTGTGATTAGTTATTAATAAGATAGTTTTGGATTGGGAAGTTGGGGTTGTATTGCGGGAAATATAATTAACTTAGGCACGTCGTTTTGTGGACGTTGAAGATTTTCTTTTCGTTTAAGGCCTTAGTGGGATTTTGTTTATTACACTTTGTTATTTACTTTATTTTCAATCGTGTGTCTGGTTTTGGAGGTTTATTATATTGAATATATGATAATGTGTTGTATAACATAACCTGTGGCTTATTGTAAGAGGTAACCTGCTGCCAAATAAACCACGTGCTTTGTCCCAGGACTTCAGATGACATTTTTTTTTCTCTGAAACTACCTACAGAAACGCCTTTCGATTATTTAAATGGAGGTCTAAAATATGGTGATAAAGAGTCTTCCAATTCCAAGAGCGCAGTGATAAAAGTTATTTAATGGCAGTAATTAACTTTTTATTTAACGTTCAATTTCCTAAATAAATGTTTTCTTTTATAATTTAAAAAATTATAAAAAAATTGAAAAATCAAAACAATTTACTATCGACGACTTGACAAACATTTCTGTATATGAAACTGTATTTTTCACAATTTTATCAGATTTTAGAATTATGGCATGCTGGTGATAGAATGTGGCTTGTATGATGCTCGAAAAGTCTTAGTTCAGAAAAATTTGAACAATTCCTACAAATCTGGATAAATTCTAAAAAATCCGAGTTTACATAAATAAACATTTGACCAGTCGCCTGTAGTAGATTTTTTAACTATTTTTTAATAATTTTTTTAAATCAAAAAAGTTTAAAAACTATAAGAATAAAAATCATGCCCACTTTAGTTATAAGCTACAAAATTTTGAAATTCAACAATGTATTTTTTAAAATTGTTTCAGATTTTTAAATTATAGCATTCGATATGTCACTTTAAAAAAACATAAAAAAAAATTGCATAGATAAAATAAAAAAACTAAAATCTAGTGCATTTGAGGGTCTAACTAATCCTTCAAAAAATTACGAGCCAAATCGGGGAGGTCGAGGATCAGACTCAGGTCGACGGAATGGAATGCAGCATATATTTCTATTTCCATGGTGGGGAACTCCTATATAATCACTTGTCAGCGAAGACTTTGGGGGAAGGTCACCATGAACCGAACGCCCCTGAGGACAACCAACCAGGTAGGAGAACAAGGTGTATGTAAAGTCGTGAACCAAACTTGAGGCTGTGGTCACGTCCGACTACTGCGTGTCATATAAGGATAACCAGGAGTTCGGGATTCCAGCAGCCGCTGCCCCTTGAATATCCTTCGTCCTGGTTGTCGTTTGCATCTTGGTCTTTTCTCTTTCACCTCTCATTCCCTTCGTTTCCATTCTCTTATTTTCTGCCTCCCTTTCATTCGTATGTCGCGCTCGACTTCGGCGCTGCAGGTGCTATCCGTGACGAACCTCAAATTATAATTTCTCACTTTTGGGCCCTGCTCACTAAGATCCTCGGGACTCTCGTGGTTGCATAATTTTTATGGTTGCGAATTTTGAAAGCATTTTCACGCTCAAAGGACCATAGCTTCCTTCTGTCCCTCTGCGGGTTGTCCGCTATCCCTTTCGAAATTCTTTTGTTCTATCTTCTATTGTACCTCGTTAAACTTACCAAAATAGAAGAGGAAATTTGTCAAAACTCGAATAAATCATAATTTTATTTGCATTTTCGGGAATTTATTATACCAAAATAACGAGAGAAAAAAGTTGAAAAGAGAGAAAATTAGACTTTGTAGAATCAAGGAGGATGTTTTATTTTCCGAGGGTCTTGAAAAAGACGAACCCTTTTATTTTTATTTTATCTACCCTATTTATTTATTCTACTACTTTTTTTACCCTAAGCTTGATATGTTTATCTTTTATCGCTCTATGTGTTATCCGCAGTAAGGATTAAAATATAGCAACACAATCAACTAAACCGAGATGTACATTTTTTGTGTTGTAACTAAAACGAACAATGAACGTTAAAAAGAATAAATCAATTCCTCAATATAATAAACACATTAAAAAAATATTGGTGCTTCACATGGGAATACAAGATGCAATTTAAGAATCGTACTCCTTTTAAGAATTTCACTAAATTGTCTTTGCCAAACATATCCACATAGTTTTCTTGATTTTTGCATTAACGTCCCGATATTTGTTTCGTGCTGGTAATTTTACAGCGCTATTTATTTAAAATTACATTCCGAAAATTAAGAAAATTCAGTTTTGTAGAATTAAGGAGGATATTTTGTTTTAACGAGAACCTTGAAAAAGGTCGATCTACAAGGGCGAAGCTGTCGTCTTTCAGTCGAGAATATTTTTGCGTTGGACTACGAATATCTAATGACTAAAGCATATATTTTTCGACATCCCACGTATACACGGTGTATATATATATATGCATATGCATAAATATATATACTCGGGACAAGCTCGTATACGGAGGAACACGAACTATCTCACCTCCACTCTTTTTCACTTTTTCCTTTTCTCGTTGCCTAGCTAAGCCGGGTTAGTCGCGCGCGCGCTCGTAAATTAGATTTTTTGGTCGATGATTTGTGGCGCCTGGCTCTTGCCATGTCTTCGGAGTATTCCTAAATTCCAAATCCATATCGTCGCTAAATATTTACTAGTAATATACGCAATTTAATTTTTGACGAATACAAATCTAAAAAAATTGCTTCATCTACTTTTGCTTGTAATTAAAAATTGTTTAATGCATTAATTATTGAACCGATTGTAAATATTGAAGTTATATTTTTGCATGCGCTTTTTCTACCGTAATTTATTCATTGCCACGTCTTCGGAATATTCCTAAGTTCCAAATCCATATCGTCGCTAAATATTTACCTGTAATATACGCAATTTAATTTTTGACGAAGACATCTAAAAAAAATTGCATCTTCTACTTTTGCTTGTAATTAAAAATTGTTTAATGCATTAAATATTGAACTGATTGTAAATAATGAAGTTATATTTTTGCATGCGCTTTTTCTACCGTAATTTATTCACTGCCACGTCTTCGGAATATTCATAAGTTCCAGATCCATATCGTCGCTAAATATTTACCAGTAATATATGCAATTTAATTTTTGATGAATGCAAATCTTAAAAAAAATTGCTTCATCTACTTTTGCTTATGATTAAAAATTGTTTAATGCCTTAATTATCGAACTGATTGTAAATAATGAAGTTACATTATTGCATGCGCTTTTTCTATCGTAATTTATTCATTAATCGATACGCATCGCTAGCTTCCGGTGACTTCAGCTTACGTAAAATATAATGAGACAAATTAAATTTGAAAAAGAGGCTTAAAATATTCCGCCCGCTGGTAGTCGCGTTGCCGGAGGCCTCCGCGTCATCATCAGGTTCAGGTAGCGAAGCTGGTTATTAAATATACCTGCTGCTTCTGCTGGTGCTAGAGTTGTGCCCGATGCAGCATTGCCGTGGCAGAGACCAAAAAAATATTCTTGTGAATCATTACCAGTCGCATCTATATTTAGAACGAAAACGAATAACTTTCAACTAAAACTTGTCTACCAAATAAATTCTCCAACACGTCGATAAAAATTTCAAAAAATTGCAAGCCTGAAATAATGACATTTCACAAATTGGTATAATTTTGTTAATTTTGCAATTTTTATAAATTTAAATAGCTTATATTTAGTTATTAAAATTTTTTAAACTACCATAGTATAAAACAATTATACAATAAATTATACATACATTTTACCATAAAAAGATATATAAATATATCGTAAGAATAAATTGAAAATATGCATCTACCATTTTTCCTACATTCTCTATTTTTTTTTTTTTTTTTCAAATATTTTTCTAGTCGTTGATTTTAAGCAACTTGTAAAATGAATAAAAGAGGTTTTTTAAATAATCTGTTTTAAGACTGGATCCATAAATTGTGTTCGATAAAATCAATTTTTGATGAAGCAATATTGAGTTTAAACGACCAAACTGTGCTCGTTATAGCCGGCTCAGATTCTGATGCCGGAGTTACAGCTCATTAGCTGGGGAGAAGCTCGCGCTAACCCAGCAGTTATAAACTTTGACGAACGTGACATCGAAGCTCGGGCCGCGTGGAGAAACTGCTGTGTTGCCGTGGCTGCTGAGTACTCGTAACTCAAAAGTTCAAAGGTTCGACCCTCAGTGTCAAAGCTGCCGTTGCCAAGTGGTGCCCCGCGGTGCGCCAGTGATTATTTTATTTTACCTTTTTTCGCGTTATTTTATTTTACGTCGAGGTTGTTTGTAACGCAAGTTATAATTGAAGCAAGCGAGTAAAATTCACTTCTATGTTTATCGTTTGATCGAAGATTTTTTTAAAGAAGAGTCGTTGAAAAATTTTACTCGATTTATATATGAATTGTAAAAAAAAATTAAGTTTTCATGTTTGAAGGACCTAAGCAAATTGTTAATTTTAACAAAAGTTTCACTTTGTCGGGTTTCGCTTTTCATTTACATCTGTATTTTACATTTATTCATTGAGCCGAGACCACGATTGATTTAAAGTATACTTCTCGCGTCGTTTCGCCTCGCCATTAACGCGTTAAGTGGTGCATTGTTGCACTTGGTTATGCGTCGTTAACACGACAATGTCGAGTAACTACATTTAGCACACCTCGCGATTCCAACAAAACTACTGGGGCACCACTCTCAACGTTTCTTTTCTTCATTATATACTATATATACATCTTTTTTTATTTCATACGAAATCGACCTACCGCACTCCAACAAAACCTCAAAGACTCTGCTTCACTTGAATCCGAATCGAAATTGGTATTGTCGACTTGCGACAAGTCTGAACGGTGCAATCGATTCCAGAAATCAGCCGTGCACATATGACCGACGCTCGATTGAATGTGCAATTATTCGCATTTGCGAAAAAAAAGAGAAAAAAAAATTAGACGTGCAAATATTTTATATTACTGGCTGAATGAATTTCTAGCGGGCAGCAAAGTTCTTTATGTACATTAATGTAATTCATAATAATTCATGAAAAATAATAAAATATAATACACAATTATGCAATGAATATGTTGAAAACTTTGTTTATAATCAATTTGTCTGAAATCAGTCGAAAATTGTGTGATTAAATGTAAAATACCGGTTTATCGATCGAACAAAAAAAAAAAAAAATTATCATAAATTTCTTTAGATTTTTACTCAGTTAGAAATATATGGGTTCAGTTACATTAAGTAGTTACATATCCCATAAAAATTTATTGGAATTTAGTAAACGTGAAAATGATGCAAAGTCACAAAAAATCGTCATAATATGATTTTTTAATATAACTTTCTTGTACTGTAAGACAAAATACACACTTTCACATGAAAATGTATATGCATTTAAATAGAAATTGAAAGCCGATAAAAATGAAAAAGAATTTTATTTCACTCGGCGTGCGTAAAATTTTTCTTTACACAAAATTGACAGATTTTCGCTATGAATAGAAAATTTATGTTATGGGTGCTTAAATTTGAATTTCCATTTTTCTACACGTAACACGTAAAGATATCTCAATTTTTATACGTTTTTTCCATTTTGCAAAAATTAAGAAACGAAAGGAAATTCTATGAAGAAATTTCTGTGAGTGAATAAATTGTTCGTGGTGAACTAATACAAGCGTTGCGAATCGGGAGGTGTGCATGTGCAACGAAGCGAAAGCAATGCGAGACACTCTTCACCGAGACAGAGCAAAGAGGAAGCAGCGCGTTTTGCTTATATAAAACCGAAGTTAGTAGTGGTAGTTTGAGAGAGTGAACGAGACTCGAAGCTGTCGGAGTGAAGGAGCAGGGGTGCGCGTGGATGCGCCTCAATTAATTTGCGAGGAGTGATGCGCACAGCTCGGAGTTACTGCGAAGATGCAGAAGCACAAGCAGCAGAAGCCTCGGGGTTTGCACGAGCGCAAGAAACGACCGAGTAATGCAGTACACAGACAGGGGAAGTGCGAAACGCGCTTCCGCGAAGCCGCGCCAGCTTCTCGGCCCTTCTACATCGTGGATATCATCTTTTTTTTCTTCGCTTACCCCAGGGGTGCACTTAATTGCGAGTTTTAAGTAATTAGTACGGGCGCCTAAGGGTAGGCCGTCTTTCCCTCCACCGTAAAGCCTCGACAGACTTATCTCTATCTCGACTCCACGTGCGTTCTCTTCCCGCTTTTTTTTCTGTGTACTTGTGCTATGCTCTCTACTCCTCGCGAGTTCTTGAACCGAGTTTTCATTACATTTCGTTGCGAAATTAATTCTTCTTTTTTTTTTAAAATAAAAGTTGTAATAAGTGAGTCGACAACTGAGTTTAAAAGAATTTAATATTCTATGTATTTTCGAATTAAAAAAAAAACCTTTCTTTCATTGTCTTATTTCCACAAATAGTTTGGCAGACTTTTTTACACTTGAAATATGTAAGAAAGGCACAAAAGTACAATTTCAGGCAAATTGTAGAGGCAAACTCCAAATTTTTGTGAGACATTTAAAAATTATTATTATTATTTTTATTATTATTATTATTATTATTATTATTATTATTATTATTATGTCTCTATATTATAAAAAGATTTTGCCGCCGACGTTGCCGCCGCCGTGTCAAGAATCGAGCAGGCCGGGGACAAATGACACACCGAAGAATTATTCTAAGTCCCTAAGGGCCCCCGAAGCCCAGATTTTTCTAAGTCCCCCAGGGTCTTATATATAGGCATTCCATGTCAAATCGGCCATTCTGGCCGCCGCTGTCGCCGTCGCCGTCGCCGTGTCAAGAATAGAGGGACTTAGAAAAATTCAGGGGGGGTCTGTGAGACCCCAAGCCCGGATTATTCTGAGTCTCTCAATGGCCCTCAATAGCCCGAATTATTCTAAGCCCTCAATGATAGAGCCAGTCACAATAATAACAGCCTAGTTGATTATATATATATATACATATGTATATATACACATATATAAACTTGCAAAAAGGCCCTAAAATAACAAGGATAGAAAACTACAGACGTTCGTAATCAATTTTAATTTTCAGCACAGCACTTCCGACCCTTTTAGGCACTTGGTGCCATTCAATTGAATCTCGAGAGACTAATCACCTGTTTACGAAATACATATGTACACCCTTCCAATAATTTCCATCAAACCTGTCACCTCGATTCATGTGCGAATGTTCTTCGAACGTGTAACATGTCGATAAGTACCTATACACGCATACTCAATTATTATCGCCATATATATCTCAGAGTCACTCTAAAATTAGTGTTTGCATTTGCACACCAGGCAACTGCACTGCAGGGTGTCGATGACGTTGCGTGCATGCGTGAGTGCACGCTTCTGTGAACCATCGTAAATGCAACACAATATTATCCACATCAGAAAATGTTGTTTTCTAATACAGAATTTTTTAGAGTAATTTCAAGTTTTTAAATTGAGTGGAAAATTGTTATTTAAAAAATTCATGAAAAAAAAACGTTTCAGTTTAAAAAAGTAAAAGTTTTTTTTCCAGCATATAAAACAGTATAAAAAATTATGGGGCGAATTGGAAAGGGTCAGGGTTGAACGCTTACTGCGTCGGCCAGGAATACCTCATATATACAACACATATATGTATTCGTACATAGAACTTTGCACCAAGCTGGTCGGATGCTAATGAGCAATTGGTAATTTCCAGTACGAGCACATATACATATATGTATGCATAAATATATATATACACCCGCACATATATGCATATACATATATATATTTATGTGGTCCATGAACTGGTGAATGCTGGAGCAGCAGTAGCTCGTCGAACCTCACGCGCGTCGTCGCGCCTTAATTGCGTAATTACGTAATTAGGTAAGCCATTCGGGGGTGTCGACTACTCACAATCAGTGCTATGGGAGAGGTGGAGGAGTGACATAGAGATTCGAAGAGGAACGAAAAGAGAGAAAAAGAAAAGTATATAACACCAACTCAGTGTACAGCTCATTCGAGTTTATCGAATTTAAGGAGCACAATGGAATTATGAATGGAAGAATGAGAGTCGAGGGATGAGGAATATTCAGAGAGCTAAAAGAGTTAGTGAGGGTGTACGTCCTCTATGGGATGAAGAGGAGGGGTGGGGGAGGGTGCTGAGTGAACGTGGGAGAAAAAAGGTCGAGAGTTTGGAGAGTCGAAGGGTGAATGTCTCGTACTTATGTGTGTACAACATATGTATACTATGTGTGCATATATGATTGTCATGGTTTCATTGTTTTCGAGCGTTGTTCCACGCATTCGCGCCTCGTTCATCTTGCTATTGAGCCACCAGCCAGTGTTTATCAAAGCTGAAGAACTTGTGTGTGTCTCGTTGGCGATTGAGTTACAGATATACATTATTCATGCGATGTTTGTTATTGTTGAGAATGCCAGAACAGGTGCTACGATGTTGCGCTTAATTAACGTGTATTTGTTGTTTCTATTAAATCGTTAGCTGCAACGTTGTTCATATTCCCATTAAGAGAGACGACAGCGTTTCGAAGCCAAGTATTAAGGGGATCGTACATACAGTTCAGAGGGAAAAATGGTTTTTATTCATTTTTAACGGATTCGAAACTCCATGTGAGTATCGTTCGCAAGGTTTGATAGAGCGAGATTTTTATTATTATTATTTGTTTCGATATTCAAAAAAATGGACCTCCCACAATTTTTTATATTTGGAACTGATAAATTTTTTGTAGTATGTTATTTTTACTAATAATCGTGGCATTTTTGGTAGAATTTTATGAATTTACGGATATAATAAGTAAAAGACACTTACGTATATTTTCTTCATTTTGGATTGATTTCGTCTGTTATAAATTGCATAATACGTAGATTATAATATTTTTATGTAATTATTATCACAACGATGCTAAACGCAAATAAATATGATTTTTTGTATGCTGTCAAATATATTAGTCTCATTTTTCTGCAAAACTATTAATAATTTAAGCATGTTAATCATAACTTAACAGTTAATCACAAAAAACACTTTGGTTTTTATTACTACCCATCGGCACATGAATAACTATTACTTTCATTAACCCTTTGCGTCACAGTGGATCACTGCATAGTAACCCACCTGTTTCGTTCAGATTTACATATCTTAAACTAATTTCTGACAATAATTAACTAGTTTTTTTTTTTAATTTTGGAAAAAAAATGCATGGCTCAAAGAGTTAAATTGAAAGTCTTTCGCACTTCTTTTCTCAGTAAATGGTACATCGATATGCACATACATATATATATATATATATATTTATATACATATAAACATCGTACAATAATTCGGAACCGCATAGAAAATCGTTGAGGTGCGTTAATCATGTTAAGGTGCACGTGCGGGTCGAAACCGAAATTAAGACAAATCGTACGATTACGATCGCGTTAAATTAGTCGAGGGGAAACAGCAGTGCGAGCTTTATTGTCGCCTACCTGTACTCTACGAGCACGGCATGCGAATCGAGCATTAGAGTCTCCGCAGATCGTGCAGCGCAGGCGGGAGTTCGTATAGTTTCCTACGGTCGTGCGTAAGAGTTTGGGACTATTCCAGCACCACTACAACTACCACGTTGGGCTGCCTTACAGTAGTTTGAAGTTCAGCGAATGTGTTCAGTGCCATACACTACGTAGCTAAGAAAGCGGTCGCGCGCACGATTTAACCCGGACCCTAACACTCGTTCGCATTAATTATAAGCGAGGTTGACTAATCGTTCGAGTGCCACGACAGCGAACCTAGAAATAACGCACACCCTCCTCGCACCACGATACTAGTACGTACCTCGCTATTTTTAGAGACGGCAGGTAATGCGTTCGAAAAATCTGATAAGTCGAATTACAAATTTGTTTTACAATCAGGTGAACCAAGATATATTCATTTGACGCAACATGGTTGAAGTTCACCAGAGAGAAATAATTGGCTGCCCCAAAGATTACACGGAAAGAAAAGATTAGTTGTTGTAACTAAAAAAGTTGCAAATGAAGAATTTGCACATTGCTTCCTCATCCATTTTCATTTTTAACTAAGCCACCTCTATGAGTAGGCTTATTTATTAATTTTGACTTCCCCGTAGAGGGCGCTTTGTAAAAAATGAAAATGAATGAGAAAATAATGTGCAAAGTTCTACTTTGCAACTTTTTTCGTTCCCTGTACAGTAAACAACGCTTTACCGATAACGACAAAATTTGGTAGGTAGCAGCACTGGATGTTATTTTTCATCTGTAGAAAATTTCAACTGATTTAGTGAGATTTTACGTGAGTTAGAGCAAAACGAATATTTTTTTGAAAAATTCAAAATCCTATAAAAACTGAACTTTTTTATAGATTCATTCGAAATTCAATACCGATCCTTCTTTAATTTAGCTTCATTCATAAAAAATTATTTAGCTCAATAGCTGAAATTTTGCGGATGCTAGAGAGCGTACAGACATTTTTCGAAAATTGTAAAGTCAAATAAAACTTGGAGCATATTTTTTAAATTAAAAAAAATAACTACGAACAAAGACGTTTGAGTGACGGCGACACACATGCATATCCATCCTATATATTTGTTCTAAACCACTTTTCTCGTCATTTTAGACCATTTTGAGTGTACTGACACAAAAATTTCGAAAAAGAAAAATATTCGGACGAAAACGAAGCTACCTCTATGGGGCTGCAAAAATTAGGTGACACAACCAATCGATTATTCTATTTCCCTTACAACGCCAACGGTTCGAATGGTAATACCGATTATTCGAATGGTAGTCCCAACGATGGGATAGTTTATGATTACTAATCTCGCAAGGGCTAATCGTGTGAATAGTCGAGGTTAACTATTCGATATGGTTGGGGCAACTAATTTTTGAGAATTTTAATAAAATTTAGAATTTCCTAAAAAAATCGTAAATTTGCAGGAATAAGGAGCAAAAAAAATAGCAACACGAATTAAGTAATCAGTAATACGTATGGTGGTATTGTGGAATCTATGTCGTATCTATGTCGGATATAAAGTGAAGAATGTGGAGTCGTTGGAGATTTTTCATTGACTCAGATGCAGTTTACTAACAGCGAGTTTGTCGCATTAAGAACGCATTAGCGTCGAGTCGCACGCCGGGTTAACTGATTGGCGTGATATAAGCTGCAGCGCTCGCGGCTCAAACGACTCTCGCGTAGACGGGCCGTCGTCGCATGACGACGACGACGACGCCGACACTGACGACGAATAATATACTGCATGCAGCCACAAGTACTGCATATATTCATGCATTTGTACCCGCGTATTTAATACTCGGTGTAAGTGGCGGCTCGAGGAATCGAGCGTAGCTTAAACCGTGCTGGTGCAAAGTTACCATAGCACGAAACGTTACGTCGACTCTGGAACTCCGTTGCACTTTCATGCGTCTAATTAAATTTTGCATCTATTCGATGATTGGCATCTCACGGTACTTGGGCGTACCAATAATCTTTAACTTGGACCGTGAGAAAAAATTCAGATCTACTTATTAGCGTGAAATTTTTGCAATATATTGAACCATAAAAACCATTTAGAATCACTTTAGTTTATAGAGTTCTAAGCCTTTATCATTTTGTAGATTAACATGTGTTCCACCATATGTTATTTTGAGACACTTGCCTGCAGCTTTTGTTAATAAATGTTGATATCCCGTAATAAATACACAGAAAAATAATTTTTCATCTAGAGTAATGGAATATGCATTTAAGTAATACGAAAATTGCGGTAATGCATTTTTTAAATGAAATGGAGAACCTCACAACTCAACAATTTTCTCTACATTTTTCAGGGAATTTTATTGAATGAACTTAATAATATTTTTTTATTTATAATTGACTTAGAGGAGAGTAGGACAAAATGGCAACGGGGGATATAATGGCACGGCAGCACGACCGAGACGCGGCATTCTAGAATCGGAAGCGAATAGTTAAAATAGCGAATTTCATAATGATGGCCATTCTATATTTAGACGTTCCTTATTTTGAAATTCGCTATTTTAGCCATTCGCTATTTTGGTCATTCGCTATTTTGACACCCGCCCGTAAAAAACAATAGATGTTTATATTCTATTAAATTTAATTTCAAAGATATCGTGAGATTAATATCGAGGTAATTAAACTATAATATAATTCTTTTACAATTTCAGCACGTACGTTGGAGCCATTTTGTCGAGGTGTGCCATTATGCCCATGCTCCATCGTTCCCGGTAGCCATTTTGCCCCGCTCTCTCCTGCAGTGCGTTTCTAATCCTACCGCGATAATATTCATGTCCAATTAGCCACGACGCGCGTGCAGCCACACATAGCACACATCATCTGCAACGCCAGGTTTTTTTTCTTACGGTAAAGTTCAGCCTGTATCCTGGCTTGCTGCCAGCCAAAACTCCCTGCAGCGAAACTGCTGCAACGTCGATGCAACTACATAGGGTAACTTGAATCTCTCTTATACTTTGGTTGCACTCAAAAGTGTTGGTATGCATCTATATGCGCTTCTTCCAGCTGTGTAACCTTTTCATCGCTAGTTCGACAGACCGCGAAAGTTTGATTTATGTATATTTCGAGACGGTACATATACGAAGAGCATGGTGGTCTGAAGCTAAATTTTCAAACCTCAAAACTGCGGGATACGCATAATTATGCAGAAAAGTAACGGTGCGAGGTAAACAGTGCGGTGAGATATGGAGGATCTGAGCTCCCGGGGGTCCGGGAAAGTTTGCACCTACTCCAATTTCTCCTCATCCTTCTTATATTCATATACTTTCCCTCAAAGCGACCCCTGGGGTTCTGCTTTCAAATATTGAACTACTCCTATACAAAACGTCCTTTTACATAAATTTGTGTGATATATATCCTTGTTGTGTTTCGTCTGCTTTTCATTACAATAGATTTGACTTCGGAATAATTCGAAGCGTACAATACGTATCGGTTTTTTAAATTAAATAAATATTCGAATGAGATAATCAATATTAAATCAGCATATTAATAACGCGAACATTGATTTTTCAAAATAAATTAAAAAAAAAACTCGACATGACTAATTGATTGCTTTCTACACTTTGCCTTTATTCTTCTTTAAATTATAATAGAATTTATTTCATTCAAACAAATATCGTTAATTTCAGAGAATATTTGATTTTACTCGAAATAAAATTTTTGTATTTGATTTAAATAAACCCATCGATTTTTCAGGGTGTTCCAAAATTACTATAATATATTTATATAATTATTAAAATTATTATTTTTTGTACTTTATTTGTAAAATTAGAAATTGGCATTATTTTGTTGTAAAATTACAATAACCAAAGTATGCTGTGAAAGTCTTGTGGACAAAATCTTTTGGTAAAAAATACACGAATTAGAATTTAATTTTTACTGTCGTGTATATAAATTTCACATAGCAAATGTGAAATAAGGGTGGGAGCTCGTGGAGGTTGCCAAGATGAGAGACTAAAGTAGAGGATGCAAGCACGACGAGGAGATCGTTACCTACAGTCACGACTGGTCCTGGTCAGTCGTCGGACGACTAGCTACGGGGTCAGTTTATCGCAAACAAATGGGTTACCGCGCTCGTTCGTTCCTTCGTAGTCGTATATTTCACCGAAATTTATTGTTTATTATTCCGGCGCGTCGCACGCGGATGATATAGAGCCGTGTTTGCCCGGGCGCGTTGCGTTAATGTCGTTAATAGCCTCCACCACCGGTAAACCGGTGATGCATCCACCGATAGAGAAAACGAGGAACTGGAATCGGAACGACGAACGACGAAGAGAGACAGAAAGTATACATATAAGTCCCAGGAGCCTCCCCTTTGGCAATGATCTTCAGCAAGGGCCCCAAGAGCCCAGAAATATGACTAGATGCATACGAACAAGCTTCTTGCATTCTTCTTGTTGTACCTCATCTACTCTACTTACCAGCCGGTCCTTCTATGTACCACATAACAAATTGTTCCAACCCTATTACAAGCGCTCATTGTCGTTTTTGATCTTCCGGTGATACCAGGATACAATTTTTTTTTGCTTCATATTCGACGGACATGGATAATGTCGTTTGATCTAATTTTATAAATAATCATCCGAAAATTTCAAATTAATAAAAAATGGATTTTAAGTTTTTCGAATGCAATTCTTAAGAAAGTTAAGAAACTTTTTATTCATTTAAATAATTCTTGTTTTGGTTGTTGCTAACGGTATCCTGAAAATACAATATTTTTTTGAGAAAATATTAAAAATTCTTATTTATAATATTATTTTTATAAAGAAAATTTTTCGTAAGTTTATTTTCGTTTGTCTCCCATAAAGTAAAAATTTAGACTGCATTTTTAATAAAATTAAACTGTTTGTCGAATGTCTACAGATTTTTTAATTACGATATTAAAAAATGATGAAATAAGGGAACTACTATAATGTAGCAAATTATGCTACATTGGCAGTTGAAGGATTAAAGTCACTATAAAAAATAATCACACGAAACAACTCCTGATCCAGGACTACCCCAACAGTTGCAGTGTACTAAAAAATTCTCTGAACATGGGATCACGACCCTCAAAATATTTCGATCAATTCGCATTAACACCTACGTGCCAATTTCTCGTGAAATAAATCCAATCTCCTTCCATATGTCACGGAATAATTGCAAAAACCTTTTAATTTTCAATAAAACCGTAAAAAAGAATTTAAGAAAAAAAGGAACTCTTCCAATGCAGCAAATTATACTACATTGGCAATTGAAGGATAAACGTAACTATAAAAATAATCACACGCAACGACGTCAAATCCAGGACAACCCCAACAATGGGATCATGACCCGCAAAATGTTTCGTTAAATTCGCATTAAAACCTACGTGCCAATTCTTCGTCAAATAAATCCAATCTCCTTCCAATATGCCATGGAATAATTACAAAAACCTTTCAATTTTCGATAAAACCGTAAAAAAGGATTATTCTAAAAAAACATCATTTTTTTCGACGAGCGTTTCATCATTGATTCACCACATCGACATACCCACACACACACACACACACATCCTATACCCATTTCCGTCGATACTCAATACCCTGATGTGGAATACGCACTGACGTTCCCTCTCACACAACACAGTTTCATTAAACTCATGCTCCACATTATATATATATATACCTTTTCATCCATCCTTTGTGTGCGCATACGCGGAACGTTGCGGTGCCCGATGAGCCTACGGACTGGTCAATCAAAAACGAAATTTGCCCGAATATATCGATACGATATTCGACGGCCCTCAAACCCGAAGCCTCCACATGTTCCTCTTTCGATTCGGGGACCGTCGGTTGTCGAAACATGGTAGGATTCCGATGATAGCGGCACATCAGTCCTCACTGATCTCCCCCAATCCCCAAACCCAAACCCCGCCTGATCTCCCCCCCCCCTCCCCCCGCCCCCCCAAAAGCGCTGTACTATCCACTATAATGTATGCTCTATATGTATAGATAGAGATATTTTTTTTCCTCCATTCAGTGTCGACATGCCAGTAGCCTTTGCTGTGCATGGACGAGCCAAAGGCCTCGTCGAGGCTTTGAGGATCCACTGCATTCGGGCACACTGCATGAGTTCACCGCAGAATACCGCAAATTGCCAATTAACGAATCGCGGAAAATCCGAGCTCAAAACCCTGTCTCCCATTTCTCTCGTCGGTCCTTTCTGGCTTTTCTCTATATTTCGATCGATCCCCCCCGAACCTCCGGTTTCCACCCACCTTTGACTAGTTTACTGTACTCGCCTTTCATTGCGTTTCTAATAGCTGCGATTTAGATTTCCGTGGAAATGACGAGGGCCGGCCGATCAATCTAAATCGCAGTCGTTCGACCAGGAGCTCGTTCAAAATTTAACGCAATTAACGCGCTCCATTGAAGCGTACCTAACACCTACAAGCGAATGCGATCCTTGATGAATTTCTGGAATGGGTTTGGGAGATGGAAATGAGAAGTGTAGAGATGGTGGATGATTCCAATCGCGTGAACGGCGAGGTAATGGTATTGACGAAATTTTAGGTACATCATTGGCAGATCGGATGAGAGATGCTGCAATATTATGGGATGAATTAAATTATCAAGTATTGATTTATCATTAGTTACGATTAATTAATTTATTTAATTAATTAATTAAGAAAGAACTTAATTTAAAAATTTGGGACAACTTAATATTATTACGAGGACATATAATAATTTCCAATAGTTTTTAGAATTAAAAAGAAAATTGCAGAGCCGTCGAAAAGCCATTATAACAATCTACCGAAATTAGAATATTTGGCAATTTTTCTCCTTCGTGAATTTGAAGGACTATGAGGCGATTGACATTTTTTTACTTTCGTAATTTAAAAAATCTGCTGTACAGATTTATTTGTCGTTTTCTAAAATCGTAAATTTTTCCCATCGTTTCGAAGATGATTAAAAAAAATACAGATGTGCCATATTTTGGCACACGAAAAATGTGATAATAGGAGTTAAATGACACGATAATGAAACGGGAATAATTAGAAGAGATTAGTAACACCGGTAATCAAACAAGAGGCTGTGAGCCTCATTAGCATCCTGTCAGCTACTAATAGTGCTGTTAGTAGCATTAGTGCATTAGTGTAGCTTGTAGGAAACCTTTGCGAGGATACGCCCAATGTAACACAAACATCTGAAAGCTTTGCCAGCACAAGCGTATGAATTTCAACGAGTAACCACGTGCCTCGTGGCTAAGATCTCGTCTCGGCTTATAAGTTTGCTTGCTTACTCGCTTGTCCGTTCACTTCGAGTGCCCTTTGTGACCAGAGCGCGTGGGAATTATCCTAAACGTGTCAGCGCTCGGCTGTTTATTTTCGAACGGTGTAATGATGACGATCATGGTTTCGGTCATTTCACGGGTGGGTTTGGACGTCAAAATCAACGGCGTCTGAACACGTCGGACTTTGTCACGGAGACGTCAGTGCCAGGTACCAGAATGGCACCTGTGTGTACCAATGCGACTCACAAACAATATTATCCATTAAGCTTTTAATGTCATAACCAAAATATTAGCTACCCTCATGGAAATTAAGTATATACGTCACACCCATAGAAATTATACTAAACATAAACCAGGCACGTCACAGCTATTAATTATGAGTCCATGTGACTATTATTTATACACTGTAAAAAATATTTGCATTTTTCCGATACAAACGTGTATGCATTTTTGCAAAACTCGGTATTTGAAATTTAATACACATTGTCGCATTAAATGTAAGAATAAAGTTACCAAAATTTCAGTAACTAATATTGAAATATACCCAGCAAAGTATTTGCAATTTTGTCCACATGGGTGTACCACTTTTTGAAAAATGTTTGCATTTTTCGAATGTCTGATTGGCATTTTTTAACATTAAATTTAATTAAAATTTAATTTTTACATTAAAAGTATGATTGAAGTTATGAAAATTGAAATTAAGAAGATGTCTTAAATTTTTTCCACATACATGTGTCAGAATGGAAAATCAACTAACAAATTGCAATTAACTAGGTCTCCACAGCGTCAGTAACGAAATGTCAACCATATCGACATAAAAGCTACTGATGCACTATTCTTTCTGGAACTGTAAATTTTATTTCTGCCACTGAGAATAATAGGCTGATCTCATGTAAAAAATATTTCGGCACAAGTAATTCATTTTATCTTCAGCAAGGTTTTTTTGTGTACCATTACATTGATCAATATATAGTCGATATATATTTTTTTTACTTAAACAATGTGCCTTCTTGGTTTAAATAAATAAACAGATGAAAAGTGTAATTATTTCCAACACGAATTTCATTGAATCTGTAATAAAAATCTTCGAATCGCGTGAGTATTGGAACATTTTTTTACGTTCCAATGCATCCATCTATATATAGTGGATACATACTTTTGTTAACTTAAACAATACATATATCTTCTAGGTGTAAATAAATGAATAGATGAAAATTGTAATTATTTCCAACGCTATTTTAATTGACTCTGTAATAAGAATCTTCGAATCGCGTGAGTATTGGATGATTTTTTTTTGTGTACCATTGCATCCATCTAATACGTCTCAGCAGTATTTCATGAGTCAGGCTCATTAGCGAAGTTGACGACTATTAGTGAAGATTGGTATACGTGAATTTGCCGTGGAGTCGAAACGCGTTGCCAAGGATCGCAGCGTACAGCGACACAGACAGCGGTGCTAGTAGAATAGAGATAATAGCAGAGTTTAGCAAGAGAACGCAGCGGAGAAAAGACTCGAGGAGGGACGAAGTGGGGTAAAGGGGTCGAGTTATGATGGACGATCGGAAGATGTATGGGGATCGAGCCGCGAGGTGTCGGACTTTCTCTCATCGTCTCGAGTGTAATGTCTGAATCACAGCTTAGAGTTATAGCCTCGTAGCAGACTCGCAGGGCTTCCACAGAGTCGGCCGAACGAATTTTATTTTCACTTCACGTCTTGTGTAAATATCACGGGAATGTTATTCGACCGCGGGCTCGACTAACTCATTTGAGAAGAGATAAAACACGCATGAGAAATCACAATTCCTTCTTTCGTCTTCCAACTTCTTCCCTCTTATTTTCCGTTAGTATTGCAGAAATATTGCATTTATGCTTCCAATATTAGTAATTGCAATTATTGTCGTAATGATGAGGTCGAATATCGCCAAATATTGTATCACTAAATTACAATTTTTATTTTATGAAATATTGTTGGAAATATATTAAATTTACTCACTGCAGATTTTTCGTTAATATTGTGGAAATATTGCATTTGTGCTTCCAATATTAGTAATTGTAATTATTGTCGTAATGATGAGGTCGAATATCGCAAAATATTGTATCACTAAATTCCAATTTTTATTTTATGAAATATTGTTGAAAATATATTAAATTTACTCACTGCAGATTTTTCGTTAATATTGTGGAAATATTGCATTTATGCTTCCAATATTAGTAATTGCAATTATTGTCGTAATGATGTGGTCGAATATCGCAAAATATTGTATCACTAAATTACAATTATTATTTTATGAAATATTGTTGAAAATATGTTAAATTTACTTACTGCAGATTTTTCGTTAATATTGTGGAAAAATTCTGCATTTATGCTTCCAATATTAGTAATTGTAATTACTGTCGTAATGATGAGGTCGAATATCGCAAAATATTGTATTACTAAATTACAATTTTTATTTTATGAAATATTGTTGAAAATATATTAAATTTATTTACTGCAGATTTTTCGTTAATATTGTGAAAATATTGCATTTAATGCTTCCAATATTACTAATTGCAATTATTGTCGTAATGATGAGGTCGAATATCGCAAAATATTGTATCACTAAATTACAATTTTTTTTTTATGAAATATTGTTGAAAATATATTAAATTTACTTACTGCAGATTTTTCGTTAATATTATGGAAATATTGCATTTATGCTTCCAATATTAGTAATTGAAATTATTGTCGTAAAGATGAGGTCGAATATTCCATAATATTTTAAGCCCAGTTTTTGAAAACACAGAAAATAAAAGTTACACCATAAGTTTATCGTCCTCATAGGTTTTTTTTGTATTTTAATGAGTGATATTGGATTTGACATTTAGCAATATCGATTTTAATCATATAATTTTCTGAATAGTTTCGGGTAATTATTCATGAATTTCTATTTGTTCTGTTTACATATCCTCTTAATATTTTAATTTTACCGGTTATTTTTCATGAAATACAAATTTTGGCACGGTTTTAATACTAAATAAATATTTTGTGGCATTTTAAATACAGACTAAGTACAAATTTATTGGTCAAAGATGAATATATTCTTTTTTAACTTGGCGTCGAGTCGCTACCGCGACTCTTGATATATGGATATGATGGAATATAGCTTCTGTCAATATAGAAGCCAGTGCTTATCACTCCCCTCCTCCTTCCCCCCTCCCCCTATCCTCCGGAAAACCAAATAATTACAAAACGTTCGTGCGCACGAGTATTCAAGCGAATTTTTTTTATATATCTCCGAATTATATATCCGGACGTTAATCAACTTCGCTAATGACGCGAGAGCTGCGTTCGATAATTCGTCGCGCGGAGATTAACATTGGCCGCTGCCATCGATCAGAACGGGAATTGTTTGACGGAAAAGCCATTACAGGCTTATACGATATAGTATATTATAACCAGAGATCATATCGTATGAATGCAGAAAACGGAAATAAAATAAAATCCACAATTTACTAGGAAATCATAAATCCACTCGATTAATAAAATACAAAAACTTAACAACGCGAAATAATAATTGCTCAAATTGGTAATTAAATGATTTGAAAATGGGATAATATTTATTTGGGTTTACAATTTTCCTCCATATCTACAATTCGATTGGATAATAAGATATAAATAAATTTATAACGACAAAAAAAAATAATCATTACAATTTATTGAATTTATTTAAAAATATATAAATGTCAAAATATTTTTGAGGCTCTTCGATTTTTCCCTACTATTGAGAATTCCATTACAATTACATTCGTAATCCAGTTCACTGAAAAATTAAAAACACAATCTTAACGAAAACTGTTAACAGTAATATATTTTTTTTACGTTTTTCCATTTTTCATTAGTATTAATTGAGGATTATTTCGCTAGAATTGTGCCAGATTCTTAAATCAACTCATGAACGGAATAAATAAAAAATCTTTAATAAAAGAAAAGTAGAAATAGTAATTGCTTAAGCTTGTATAAATATTAAAATTCGGCAAGTTTTTATTAACGTTCTGTGATATTTCACTATAATAAATTTTAATTGCCATCAAATCTCAGACAAATTCGTTTTATATTATTGTCACCTTGTAATATTTATGTTTTTGGTAAACAGGTGCGTACGCTTTTGCTTGCCCACTGATTTACAAATATATATATATATATATTCCCGCTGTCAACACTATGTTTGGTCTCGGCCCGCAGCAGAGTTGCTGCCTGTTAGGTGAACGCTTAATTGAAAGCACTTTAGAGACCCTACGCGGTGCACCCCATATACGCACACACATGTGTACAATACGAAGTTCAATATACGGTACGTACCATAGGTACGTAAATACGTACACGCAGAAACGCGGCAAACGCGTCGGTGGCACTGGGCGACTCTCTCTCTCTCTCTCTCTCGGCGAAGGGAATTTGCATTCTTTGCGTGCAGGGCGACAACGATAGAGAGCTACAACCGCACGGGCCGCACCTCGAGAGCTGCACGAGTGACGGAGAGGAGAAGCCTTTAAAACGAAATGACTCGTTTTGTGTATGACAAACGTCAACGCTTATACTCCGGAACGATAGAATATTTATTGGCACGAATTAATGGGCCACAAGAGTCCTCTGACAATAGAGTTGCTCTTCCCAGCACCAACCACTTTTTTATATCTATATTTCCCGTTCGAGTGAGCATTTCTTTCGTACAGAACGATCTGTTGCAGACGGATGCCAATTTACACTGTCATAAGTCCCAATTACTTTAAGAATTAAAGTACAAGTAATAAAAAGAATGTAGCCAACCCACAAAAAAAAAACCTTACAAACAAAAAACTGCTTGCAAAAGAACAAAATCGCAAAGAAAACTTGATCGCAAAAAAAAATCGTTACAAACAAAAAAAGCTTGCGAAAATATCGTTACTTTAAGAATTAAAGTATACGAGTAGTTTGTTTTGCAGTTAAGATTTTTTAGTGATAATCTTTAGCAATTATAAAACTATATGTGAACTTTTGAGTAGTTGTAAGAAAAACCACATTTTTTATTAAATATTGAGAGAAATTGTGAGAAAAATGGACAAGCACAATCCTCCATTACTTTCGCAATGCATTAACAGCAGTTCTAATTTTTTAAAATAAGATTACCATGACATTTTATGGGATATTAATATTGTTTGCCTCTAATAAAAAGTTTTCACATCATATTATCGTCACTGCGAGTTATTATTATAAAAAACATAATTACGGAGCCAATTGTTCCATCAATTTTATTTTTATTTTTATTATATAAAATAATTACGGATCTACAACTCTGATGCTAATGAAACTGGAAGCTTCGGTGTCCATATGAATAAATGCATAAGCAAAATTGTTCGGCCGTAAATATTAATTTTTTCAGTTCTGCGGACAGAAAAGTGTACTTTTCCGAAAACTGTAGTTTCTCGATGTGGTACTGAAAAATTTTATTGACGAATTTACATGTCAAGACTTCTTGATACCAAAATCAGACGCATGTAAATTTAGAAAAAAGAATTGGTTTTTTTTTAATTCTTAAAATTACTACATTCGCTAAAGTACGATTACGTATAACATTTTTTATTTCGTTTTGCAAATTCTAATCAATTAAAAGGAACTATATACTTATTGATAAAATTTCCGTAGTGCCGCATTGATGAAATAAATCCTGCCAATTGTGCAAGATGAAATAAATAAAAATAAATAAAAAAAACAGTTGTTTAAATTTTAACATAATTACCTGATTCTCACGGTTCATTCTGCGACTCATTTTCTCTTTATTCCATGTTTGTCTCTCGTGTGAAACGAGAGAAATTTCGAATGAAATATCAACGATATGTAATATTTCGAAATGCCATCGACGATGTTTTGGGAACCAATGATTGGGATAGTGTATGTGATTTAGGTATAGTCTGATTGAAAACACAGTGTAAATGCACTTAATCAATATATATATAATATATATATTCGAGTATCGTTCACGACCTTTTTCGCAATCGTAAACGAAGAAAACATATTTAATATTTACATAGAAAGGGCTCCACGTGTCTGTGTGTTAAAACTTTTTTCGTGATCGTTAATTAATAATTTGTACAAAGCACTTAATTTCAGATATATATACTTAATAAAAACAGATTTTTCAGCATTTTTCGTTCTTTATCTATCTATCGCTCTCTCTCTCTCTCTCTCTCTCTCTGTCTTTCTCTCACTCTCCTCTTCTCACTCACTCTCAATTGTACGAGCTAGGATACGATTTAATAATACTTAACGAAGGATCGAGGGGAAAGGAAGAGGTCTACTCGTCAATTTGTGAAGGACACTGCGTATGTGTGTATTTCCTTGTATATGTTGTCTCATACGTTTCCCCGCATTTGTGGGGGCGCGTGTCGTATTCGTGGGTGGCTGTACCATTTTTTTCACTACTATTTTAATTGAGAGCTCTTTGTCGTGCACGTGACCTCTTCTCGTGATCGGAGGTGCGCACGTTTATATTTTGTTCTATGCTCTTTTTTTGTTCGTATACGAATTTAAATATATTATGGCTTACATGTGTGAATTTTTATCGTGTGATTTTTGGGATATTTTTTTTTTAATTTCTTTTTATATACATACAAAACTTTTAAAAATTTACGCGAGCGTGTGCGCATGTGCCGGAGAGACAGAGATGGTTATTTATTCAAATAAAGAATATTGCAAAATTAATTGCGTGTTAAAACAAAAATATTTTCTATAAACAATAATTATCGGAATGTACGGTTTTTTTTCAGGATACTTTTTTGTATGACTCGAATAATTATTTAGATAAAAATTGACCCATCTCTGCTCCAGAGGATTATGTGTTGTTCATGTTGTTTTCGTGTCATCCGAAGTTGGTTGTGCGCACATCACAGCATCAAGATCGTTTCCTTCTCGCTCACACTCTGTTATTTCGCATTTTGCTTTTTTTTTTTTATTTTCTCTTTTTTTTTCTCACTTTCCCTAAAGCTCGAGGGGATGAAGTCTTCCGCCGTTAGTTCGTTCTTGGGCGTATGGGGCGGTACCTCGGTCGCAATAATACGAAGAAAACGTCGTCCGATAGGCCCTGTACGGGATCACAGTCACGGATCAGTATTACAGTTGAGTTATAACATTACGTCGATCGAATTTTTACAACGATCATATTATTAATTATAGTAGACGATTATATTAAATATAATAATGATGATGAGGACAAAGATCAATTTTATTGACGAGGATTTCGGAAAAGTGAGAAAAAAACCTCTAATTTAAGCATGAGACTGGAACGATTTGAGGAGAAGATCTTTAAGGGTAAGATAACGAAGAAATTTTGGAAGAGGAACGAGATTATGACCGATGAAGATAATTATTACGACAGTTATATGAGTTATCGAATATATAATGGCGCATGAATCATAATAATAATTGTAATAATAATAATAATAATAATAATAATAATAGAAATAAGAATAATAATATTGTTTTTAAGGGCACTGCTGTGATAATATTTAATAATAATAACTAATGATATAATCATAATAATAGTAACTAATGATCGACGATAATAGCGGGAGACGTGGCTCAGAAATTCGTGTGATTGATTCGAAAAATTAGTGCCGGAAAATGTCACCTTAAACGCTCTTCATTAAATTAATTTATTTCTCACGTTGCTCGCACGTCACATTTTCGATTAGCTCGAAGGACATTTTTTGTTTTTCTTTTTCTTTGATACTCTTGACTATTTACAAGGAAAGGGGGTTGAGTCGTCCCGCGGGACCCCGAATTAAGGAATAACGAAGAGTGAAAGAAAGAAAAAGGAAATTTGTTTTGTTGGTTTTTTTTCGCTAACGTGGCTACCCTGTTATGTCCGCCCGTTGAGAGCGAGACCCGCAAGGGACGTTTATTTTGTTCATACAATACACATACCATTTGTTTTACGTTACGTTAATATTAATATATACACGTATATGCATGTATCTGTATGATTTTATATAAATATATGTACAGCCGTAGAAGATTTGCATGCCCGAAAATTAACGGGAGTGATTAACATTAATATTAACGGTATACTCGAATGTAATCTTTGCGAAGATATTGATTTTTCATTTATTCTTTCTCGTAATACGACGAGCCACGGAAAACCCTCCTTTTATTTTCCTGGGCTTTTTAAAATAATTTTCCACGTTTTCCACGTCCGACCTCGACTAAATCTACACCCTCAAAAAAATCTCGATCATTATCCGCCTGAACGCCTCGCTCTCTACTCGAAACCCTATACTTCGACGCGGAACTATCGTTTATCACAGTGGTTACTCGAGAAGAACGAGGCTTTATCCATTCCTACGCTTAAAAAACGAATCATTCAACGTTTCGCTATCCATATTTATTTTGTCTAGCCTCCAGATGCGCAAGATTGAAGAAAAAGGAGGAAGAAATCGCAAAAAACGTGGGGACTTGCGGAAGCTCACGTTTCGACGCAAATATCACACCTTCTAAAATTTCTTCACAAAGGAATATCGTGATTTTTCACAATATACACTTTTTTCGACGAATTTCCTTGATTTTTTGGATTATCTCGTTTCCTTGGATGTTTTATTTTTTGCGTCGGATTGCGTCAAAATTGATTTCTCGGTTACGCTGGTCCCCACGATATTTGTTTTTTTTTTGTCATTTTTTCCTTCCTCCTTTATCTCCGAATGTCATTGATTTCCCGCTCGAACACTGCGTTCATCGGCCCACTTGACCGCTCGAAGAACATCGTTTTCCGTTCCGCTTTTGTGTTATCCGTTTTACGCCACTGACTATTGACTTTGACCGTATGACCCCATCACGCCGATCCGTCGGTCCTTTCGGGACTCTCCGTAAGCCGTACTCTCGTTCATCCTTCCATCCGCGTCTAAGCTATCCTACGAGGTTAGTTGATTTTTTTTCGTTAGAGGTTTTGTTGATTTTTCATTTGGGCGCATATACGAGTCGCGCACGACCGTATCTATATTAGAAAACAGAGAGGCAAACACGTTTTTATGTAGGAGTGTGCGTCAGGAGTGCGCCAGAGTTGATAGGTATTTGAGGAAGAAAACAGTAAAAAGAACAAGAAGGAAAAAGAAAAACCAAAAATAAAATGAAGTTCACTTATTTTCCAATGTTACATTTCAATTGTTCATCATCATCATCATCATCATTATTAGACTATAACATCGCCGGATTAATTTAAAAAGATCATGCAGCACAGAGACTTCAACGCTCGTCGAGCAATCGAATATTGAAAATCCGCAACCCTCTGTACATCACTTAACATCCTCCAAAAAACAAAGAAAATATCGTCGAAAGCGATAAAAAACGAATATAAATATATATCGAAAAGCTGGTGTCAGTGGAGCTCGATGCGAATAATGTAAGAAGAATAGTCGAGAGACTTGCGAAGAAGACATTAATAATATACTTTACAAAATCGTCAATTATTTCAACAAAATATACCTCAAAAAACTGGGACAATCACTGTTAATAAGTATCCTCGTATAATCGACCCACAATAATATCACACAGTTTCTACCAATCCACATTAAGAAACCACACCCTGAGTTCATGATAGGAAAAATTCGTTCAACACGATAATCAGAAACATTCAGCGACGAGCAAGCCCAAATTTTCTAATTTGCCTTTATAATTACCTACTAATAAAAAATGACTATTCAATTGGCCAAAAACTAGAACTTCCATTTTCATGGCCTAAGAAAATTTGTTTTGCCAGCCACTGGGAAAATTCTTATACGCCTAAATACAGCTAGACCAAAAAGCATGTGATGATGCTTACATGTGGGTGAGCGGTGGTATGGCGGAATGATGTTGTGCGAGTGGATCGGGTGATGGTCCAGGCGAATAAACACCAGCGCCGTGTTGCACAACGCCTTGTTCGCCGCCCTGTGGCAGGTACATAGAGATCATCTGCCTGAGATCGCCTTGGGGTTGTTGGCTCTGTTGTCCCATGTATTCTCTCTTAACGCCGGATCCAGGACCTCCGCCGCCTCCGCCGCCGCCGGAGGAAGCACCGCTTGGTGTTGGCGTGTGAATTCCGCCGCTGGCGGGACTCGTTGGTTCAGATTTGATGCTACTGCCGCTGGGACTGTGGCTGGACATCTGTGATCCTGGTTGTGCCTGATGATAGGGTGATGGTGATCCGCCGGGTACGGTTGTCGTTCCATAGCCGCCATAACCGTTCATGTAGCTATTTATGGGGCTTGGACTACCGCCGCCCATATGATGTCCCATGTCGTACCTTGGATAACCAGCAGCGGCAGCAGCGGCGGCCGCGGCTCCCATGTGACTGCCATAAGCGTGTTGTTGATACGCAGCGGCCGTCGGATCGTGCATCATGTAACCATTGGGCATATATCCATTGGGCATCTGATAGACGTCGCGTGGCAATTGTGCCTGTTGCGGTCCACCAGCAGCGCTAACTTGTCGTTGATCAACACCTAACATACCGCCAACACCGGCGACACCACCGCCCAACGGAAACTTGTCCTTCTTCAAAAGAGTCTTTGTCTTCCTTCGTGGTCTGTACTTGTAGTCGGGATGTTCCTTCATGTGTACAGCTCGTAGTCTTTTGGCCTCGTCGATGAACGGACGTTTCTCAGTCTCGCTCAAGAGTTTCCATTCGGCTCCAAGCCTCTTGGATATCTCGGAATTGTGCATCTTAGGATTTTCCTGAGCCATTTTGCGGCGTTGTCCTCTTGACCATACCATGAACGCGTTCATGGGCCTCTTTACGCGATCGATGTTGTTGTTCTTGCTGGTGTTGTTGTTGTTGTTGGGCGGTTGATGCTGCGGCTGTGACGGCTGTTGCTGTTGCGGTTGTTGCTGCTGCTGCTGTTGCTGTTGCTGATGACTGTGATGCTGAGCCGCCGCTTGTGCCGCTGCTTGCGCGGCCGCCTGATGTTGCGCTGCCAACGAATGCATCGTTTGATGTTGTTGCTGTTGTTGCTGCTGCTGGGCCGCCTGCATCGAAGCGTAATGATGCTGCTGTGTCGCTTGATGATGGTGCTGCAGACTGAGACCACTGAGACCACCGGAACTCGGTGGACTACCCGACAAAGCTGGACTATGGACTATCGAGCCGAGTGCACCGTAAGGTGATACACCGGTGTGATGTCCCATCGGCGATACACCCTGATGCGGATGAGGCGGCATCTGACCGTGCAGACTGCCGCCCTTCAAATCCGACTCCATCGTGAGCATGTCTTCCTCCCTGTGCCCGTACAGCTTGCCGCCCTTTTCTTATTACCTCGACAACAGGAAAAATCGTATCTGTTTACGATATCTAAGTCCAACTCGCCTAACGTTACTTGGCGGGAGGGCCTTTTTGTTATATCAAATATTTTGTTATTTTTTTCTCGGCAACGAAAAAAAAATCGCTATCCGACGAAGACGATTCTAACGATCTTTCGAATACCGCGCATCTATTAAGAAAAACGATAAACGAGGGTTCGTTAAGAAACGTTGTGGTATTCACTGGGATATATCATCGAAGGTTTGTAGAGTCTTGCGATGAGCTTTACGATCGAAAAAGCCAACTGTTCATTGATCACGTCCAGCGACTAGTTTTGAAAAGTTTCAACACGCGACACTCGTTGGTCCCCCGCCGGTTGGTCCTCTTCGTCAAAGTCAAAGGCGACTTCTTCCTTTTCTTCTGCTTCTTCGATGAATTGTACTTTACCACTACGGAGATTCTTTCAACTGTCTCTCCTGCTATCTCGCGCTACAAGCGATATTGTATTCGTACTACTGAAACGCATATCCTCAGCGATGCGTTGCGTCAACAGAAGTAACCGCCACCAATGGCAGTGGCACGAGGCAAACAGCAATAGTACTCGCCGGAACAGAACACTCGACTTGAGTCGTTGGTCGTGTAACGAGACGCGTTAGTCGTAAACATCACACTTGGCTGGCTTCACCACTGTTGCTTGTCCTCTTTGTGTATTTGGTTTTCCAAACGTCAATGAGTACTTTGTTTTCGTTACAGCAACTACAGTAAACGCGATTAATATTGTATACCATAGATACAGGTAACCTATTTGGAAAACGAAACAAAAATTTCTCTGTCCGTCCGTCCGTCACCGGGTTCGAACCAGAACTGGATGCACTGTCACTTTCGAAGTCGGGTCAAACCTGCTCTCTCGCCCCCTTTCTTCGGCGATCTACTCCCTCTCTCTCTCCGTAACGTTTATCCTCGTACCCGAACGTTCAACACCGTACACCGGGCTCGACGAATACTCGACAACACGATATATACTCTCGCAAAATAGAGAGAGATATATATATATACGTCGTGTATAATCCGCGTTAAAGTATCCTCAATTTACACCGAAACTATTGGCGTTCACGTCGAACTTGATTTTGTATATCACACTGAATTTAATCACCACTTATCGAGCCGAGCACGCACACAAGTATGTATACAATTGAATGTAAACTTGTGTCAAGAATCTCTGGATGTCCTGATAATTTTTGTATTACAGCTCTTTTCACAATATAATATGTCAATACATATAATGCGTGTTTTTAATATTATTATTAGCACGTAAAACAACCGGTCCACCGCCTCTTTATCTCCCGATCACCCAAATATATTTTTCTTTTAGATCGTACACCGTGTGTATGTATCGGCACGCGCACGTTTTTATCTTTTTTTTTTCAAGCGAGCGAGCCGTAGTAGCGACCTCCACTCTCCTCGGAAGAACGGAACCGTCTGAGCATTTGTAGGTTTCGCCTTGGGGTCCCAACTCTTCGTAACGGGGGCCCTCTACGGGGATCTCTTCCTGCCGAGGCGGTCTCGCCAGCCAAGCCCCTCTCACCCCCGAGGCGCTCCACTCCTCGACGTTGTTACCCCTCCACCGGATTCCCCACCATAGTTACGTAGAGTTCTCTCCCTCTACCGCAACGCGCCGCCACCCAGCGAGCGCTACCGAGGACCGATGCCGAGTTAGCCCGAACCCACGAGCTCGCAATCGATTGGCAAAGCTGGCCTGCCATCATTTCGCTCGACCAATCCCGCGCTACGCTCAACAAATGGGGCGTGGTTTGCGCCAGTGACGTCACAACTACTACGACGCGACCCCTCGACGTTTTCTCTATGTCTGTCTCTCTTTCTCTACAGGCTAAACGCGGTTTCGGTGACGCGCGGCTCAACCGAACACCGGTGGCCCGTGGGACTACGCGCGTTCACACAACGACGCGTAATACGTGCGCTTGCGCGTGTGAAACAACCGTACATATGATTCTATGTACGTGTATGCGCGTGTGTGTGTGTGTGTGTGTGAAAAGCGCGCTACGCTGCAGAATGAACGGATCGACGTCTCTTCGCGGAACCGTTCTCGGATCTGTGCGGACGATTCTCTCCAACGATGCGGGATACGTACAGTACAGCAATGGTTTTTCGTGGTTTGCTGCGGAGGCTTTTTTGAGGCTTTTTTTTTAGATACACCACGATGCTGCTTGGCATTTGTACAATAATACAAAAATGCGATCGTTGCGCAAGTGACACTGACTTTTATTATTATTTGAAATTACGGCACAATAATTACGATTTTTTATGTTAGTTCTATAATACTGATGTTTTGATTTTTTTTTATATTAATGAACCTCATCTTTTTTCAAATTTCTCAATAAATTTTAGTTTCTTTCAGTAAATTCTTTGAGGGTTTTTTAGATACACCACCACGATGTATGGTGTTACCGTATGGTATTTATATAAAAATACAAAATTGTGATCGTTGCACAAGTGACACTGATTTTATTATTGTTTGCAATAACGGCACAATAGTTACGAATTTTTATGTTACTTATACACGGAGGAAAATAAATGTGACATCTTGATAAATATAATGAATTCTATTACAAAAATATTATTTGTATTATTTAGTGTTTCAGCAATGATAAAAAAAATGTTGTGGGAGACATGTGTATAGTAGAATTTTCTGGTTGTATAATACCGATGTTTAGCTTTATTTTTATTACTAATGAATCTGATCATTTTCGAAGTTCCACGATAAGTTTTAGTTTCTGTGAATAAAAAAAATTGCGAATAATCAATTGCAAAACTAAATAAATTATAACATTTTGGATGACTACGCAATGATACACGCGTATCTAATTATAATGTAATTTAAAAACTATAAACAAATTTTAGAACTCGCTTATCTTAATTACAAACATAACTCACGTTTTAATGAGCTACGAATTTAAAAAACCAACGTTTAATAAAATAAAATTGCAGATAGTCAACTAAAAAACTAGAGGAATTATCACATTTCGATGACTTTGCGCAATAACCTGCTCGCATCTAATTAAAATTCCAATTACGAGGTGTGAACAAATGTAACAAATCCCTTATCTTAATACCAAATATTATACACGATGTATTGAATTTTCGGAAAAAACAGAGTATAGAATTGCATGTTAGCTTACTTTCAAACCATTTAATAACGCATCGGATCAATGAGTAAGTACATATTTGTCTGGAGGACGAGCCACGTGCGTTGTTCATGAGTGCGTTCACACTCGCCGCACTTGTGTATACGTAGACCTGACGTCGTAATATAAATACTAACCTAACTACTTTTACTATAGTTAGCGATGCCTTAAGGAGACCCAGTCACCTAAAAAAAGTCATCAGAAAACATTTTTTATCGATGTTTCTATTATTTCAAAAAATCTTATATTTGAACTTCATAAAGTGCATATCAAGTACTATAATTGTGCAATTTTGTACAAACATATGGAACACCAGAATGGTGTAAGCTGAAATGTAAGACTTTGCGCAGCTTTAGAACCAAACCAGTGAACAAATTTGAGCTTCCGATGTCTTATTTTGTTTGTCAGGAAGATCATTCCTTAACGAGTATACGAATTTTTATTCCAGGTCTTTTATACCAAAGTTATGAATTTAAATGAGTATTAAAATATTTATTTATTAGAAACTCACTGAATAATGGGCTGCGGTTGATCCAATTTCCACTGCTTCTTCAATCGCTATACTCATTACCTCCTCACAAACAAAATAAGACCTCGGAAGCTCAAATCTGTTCACTGGTTTGATTCGAAACCTGCGCAACGTGAAAATATTTCACATTTCACTTTATACCATTCTGGTGTTTCATATGTTTGTACAAAATTGCAAAATTATAGTACTTGATATGAACTTCATGAAGTTTAAATGTAAGATTTTTAGAAATAATAGAATCATCATGAAAAAAAAATAATGGTTTCTGATGACTTTTTTTAGGTGACTGGGTCCCTTTAACAGGCTCGACAAAAAAGAAAAAGAAGAAGGCAAACTTATGAAATACCTTTAGGGCATACCGAATTATATAGAATCCGGCGAAATAATAAGATGATGCCAAGTTGGTGCACTGTGTGCGAGTCATGAATCGGAGAGTCGACGCGTGCCTCGCGTCGGCAGCTCCTCATGCCCAGAGTGTACATATATTTCCTTTCGTCTCTTTTGAGCTGCACCGCGTTCCGCCGACGGAAAAGCCTCCAAATGGCGTGTAAATAATCCCAATGGCATATCGGCGCATCGGCCATTATGCCAGTGCAGGCATTCAATGCTGCGTGAGACGCGAAATCCACCTCTTTATTATACGTTGTGTATGTGAAACGAGGAGTGAGGCACACGTGAATGAGAATGAAAAAAAAAGCGGTGAGAAAGAGGGAAAGTGCAGCACAAAAGTGCGAGAAAGAGTGAGAAGGAATGAGTATAAGAGGCCTCGGTTCCATTGTGCGAAATATATATTCATCCCTTACATAGCACAGAGCAAAAGCACTATAGGAAGAAACGCGTTCGAGGGTGGAATAAGGCAAAAGCACCGAATCGAATATCCACAAACGCGCCTTTATAATGCCCTCTCATAGACCACCGATTGACTTCTATCACTATAATAATAATAAAAGCCAAATTGCCGAGATTAATAGTAAGCAGTAAGTTATTTCACCTGTAGATTCACAAAGTCAGGTCGTGAGGTTTTTTTCGCATATTTGAAACATTCCACTCTCGTAACGGCATGGCCCAATAATTGACATTTTTTAAAAATATTGTGATTTGTCTGTACTGACACCATAAAAAAATTATACAAGGGATTTATTCAAACCCGTTTTCTATCACTTATTGTCAAATAATTAATAATTATTTTAATAATAAAGGCCAAATTGCCGAAATTAATTGTAAGCAGTAAGTTATTTCACCTGTAGATTCACGATGTCAGGTCGTGAGGTTTTTTCGCCTATTTGCAGAAAAATTATACTGCCGTAACTGCATGGCCCAGTTATTGACATTTTTTTTTATATTGTGATTTGTCTGTACTGACGCCATAATAAATAATGATCTAAGAATACATTATATTGAAATCCCGTCAGATTGCTTGTATTTAAAAAGAAAAAAAAAACTAGCAATAATAGTAGCAGTTATTTAACTACCATCTGTGAATTTATGATGTTAGACTACAAGATTTTTCTTTCACGTATAAAAATTGTATTGTTAAAAAATCATTTCCACACTATCAAAAAAAAACAAAATATGATCGCCCAATGAAATTACAAGATAACAATTTCCAAAAATACAAATGCAAAAAAACCTTCTCCATTTCTACAGTACGTATCAACGGAATACAATAAAAAAAATTATGAGTCTTATTGAATCCAAGTAGTAATTATAGTGTCATAAAAAGTTTCAAAAAGTTTGATACTGTTCGAGGAACTGCGATAAAAGTCATCCATACTCGAGTTGCTCGAGTTTCAGATGCTACCGAAGTTCGTGTAACGTGCAACATCCTACGCTTCCCTTATATTCCATCGTTCTTTTTTTTTCTTCGTCTCAATCGTGTCGTCTTCCGAACTCTCTAAAGACGTTGTTCAATAGTCCGTGCCGAAAGGCCACTGGCTGTTTGGCTGCGGTGTGTCTGGCGCTGTTATAACACACCTACTTTCGTATTATATAGTTGTACAAGTAACATAGGCAATGAGGAGAGACTACACGGCGTTAAATCGGGGTAGTCGCCCTATAGATTCGAACGTAGTAGGACCTGTTGCCGGCGCGAGATACTATAATGGAAGAATGCGTCATAGATAATCATAGCCGCGGCCGGTGAATAGCCCACGACAATAAGTACTATAATATACCACAGTACTACTACTGTGCAGTCACTCTCACTCGCCCTTTCACTCTCTTCATCGTATGGTTAAATTCTCCGTATAGTGTATATACGGCCAGGGAAAAGGGCACCCCGTGCGCCTTCAATTTCGACGAACAAACGCGTCGAATTCTCATTGTGTATTTTGTTGTTGTACGCACGCGTCTGTCGGACCAACCGAAAACCCAAAGCTACTCGTTACGATCAACCCTGCGTCACATTCACGTCTGATGTTCTTAGCAATTTGCAAGTTTCGAACGATCGAGCGATTTTGAATCTAAGCAGTTAGTGAAAAACAAAAAAAACAAAAATATCCTTGCCTTTTCTCAAGGATATTATAATTTTTATTTGAAGAGAATTTTGTTTGTGAAAATTTAAAAAAATGCCACGCTTAAGGAATTTATGTCATATAGGATGATTACGCAGGTGGAAAATATTTTCTGTTGCCGATTTTTTGATTTTTGACTATTCTATGATTATTCCCATTTTTCTGACTTATTAAAAAAATTCCTGACTGTTCCTACTTTTTTTTTACCAGTTTTGAAACCCTGACATTTTTGTATATCTTCTTGAACGCTTTGACAGATTGTCATAAAGTTAACTAAACAAAATTCACGACTGTAATGGCCAAAAGCTGAAATTAAAAAATAAAAAAATTTTACATGTAAATCTTCTACCGATAAATTTGTGTAAAAATTCACGATTTTATAATCAATGTAAAACAGTTTAAAAAGGATGTATTCTGTGGTAAAATATATGACTTGTTGAGAACAAGAGTAAAGGCCATTAATTGCAATTGTGAAAAAAAAATCAAGGTGCCTTTTTTCAACGGACCATTTTTCGTCCAACGATAATCCATTGGTTCGCTTTGTTTTTTTTTAATGTCACGAACGAAATATAATGAATAAGGTACAGTTATAAAAGAAGAGGTGGACCTTTACTATTTTTTTTAATTACATTTTTTCATAAGTTTGCATAGATAAAAATTTTTTTTGCTTTCTATAAACCAACTGGATAATTTACTGCCAATAGGGTAGAATCTGTAATTTAACCATTGATGATTATAAAACGAATAACCAAATAGAGTTTATTACAAAGTAATAAGAGAGTTGTTACTTTGATATGGTATAATTGATTACAGATTAATAAGAGAAATGTGACTTTGTTGTGGAATATCTTTAGATAACACACATTTATTTTAAACGAACTCATTTCGTAATGCTGCTGAAGGTCGGACGAAATATAGTTTCGTAACAGAAATTCAGTGCGTATAAAAGGCCACATTTACCTTGTATAATGATATCCGATTATATAATTGTATAATAGAATGATAAGAGGTTCGAAAATTTAATAGTATGCGGAATTAGACAAAGGGTTGTAAATATCATGATTTAATATTAGAACCATACATATTCTTGTAAAATTTTCTTAGACTTTGTACAAATACGTTTATCACAATTCATTCATCGCTAATGTGCGGCATTGAATAATTATAAGTGTTTACATTCGCGGATCGCTTCTGGCACACCAGAGCCCAAATAGAATATAACAGCTCTTCTATAAATACTAACAGTTATGTATTCACGTTCAGTCTTACCGTAAAAGAAAAAAGTTCTTTCTTCGTGTTTACATGCACTTGAAATAAAACATGTACTACTTGTACTACTTGTACTGCAATTATATAATTACTTTCGAATTCGCATTACATGTTTATTCATCTAATAAATCATTAATATTGTTCAAAGAATATTTTGCAGTATCGCTAAAACAATTAATAGATATATTTACCTAAAAACAGAAAAATCTTTCACCATAAAAACTTATTAAAAATTGCCACTTGTTTCAATTTTTTCAATGATTTTTTTAAACGAAACTCCAAAGAATTTCCCGCTTTTCGCACCCAGAAAAAAAGTCTAGTTAACGTGACTAAATGCATACATATAATTCGTCTTCATTTGTATTAACTAAATTTTGCTTGGAGAAAAATTCTATTGTTCGCTACTAAATTCTTTATTTACCCGGTAAAAACGTCTAATTAAATTTCTGAAATTTCTGTATACAATCCTTCCTATTTAATCGAACAAAATTTTTCTTTCAATCCAGTATACATGTATTTGCTTTCATTATTGTAGTACATATGTCCGAAATAGATTAATTAATTGAAATCCACGTTTATTTGATAACATTTGTCTATGGACAATTCCCTTTTGTTCTGTCTAATGTCAATAAAATAATATTAATACTATCGCCTAATAATCCATTGTAAAAGATAGTCCTGTAATTATATTTAATATTTACTTCATGTTGATTACTCAACGAAAATAAAATAATTTATTTCAAATAAATACAGTTCTATTAGGATTCGAATAAGAAAATTTATTTACATCAACTGAAATCTCGTTTGGTCTACATACATTATTTCTTATCAGTGTGGTAGAAAATTGGTTATAAAATTGTAGGTATAAAATTATTTATGAATTAAATAAGTAGAGATCGAAAGTAATGGAATGAGTGCAACTTTGAGTACCACATAACAGTAGAGATTCGCCACACGCTCGACGTACTCGTGGCGCAAACCGAGCGTGAAAGCTTTCGGTAAAGGCGATCTGAAGACGCAGCCAAGAATCGTGTTTCGCGGTGTGAATGCAACTTTGCAGTGTGTACTGCTGTGTACACACAATATTCGGTCTATATGCCTATACACAAGCCGTTGTGTGTATTACAATGGCTGCGTGCCGTCCCGTACGAGAATGAAGCTTCGGTTCTCGATCCCTGGCACACGCTGCTCTATACTCGCAGTTATGTTGTATTATACTGCACCATACATCCAACACAAATCGACACTGACGATTCACGAGCGTCTGAAGACTTTTCACAAAAGTCAAAAAACAGAAAAAGAGAAATACGTGTCAAGGTCAAAATAAATTATGAGAATGAATTTCCACAACATTCATCTTGTTTAATCGTCAGTTAGATACAATTTTAAATAGTCATGAATTATTTCTTTTTTAATAATCATTTTTTGCTTCCTCATTATTTTTATACTTTTTACAAAGCTTAAAAAGTTAAAGATGACGAGGAAACAATGTGCAAGGCTCTACTTTGTATTCTTGTTTTTTAATTACATATAAAATAAGGTGAACTTGAACTTTAGGTGGTACTAAAATATCTGCGGTCGCAGTGGACTCGGAGAATCGACCCGTGCTAGCCGAGTGCGCCATCTACAGAGAAAAGTTGGTCTCGAATACTCAAGCGCAGTTTCGAGACTATTTATGAACTTCTGAACAACTTTTACCATAGTTTTCATTTAAAAAAAAAATTAAAGTAGCTTCTTTTTGGCATAGCGTTATCGCTACTTTTACTTTCCCTAAAGCGTTAACGATAGAAATTTATATGCACCGAGAGAAATATATAATTGAATACACTGAATTTTCAAATATACCTTTTATTTGAAAATATTCAAATTCATGGGTTTATTTGAAACAATTATATATTTAATTGCTCCTTTTGTTGAATGAAATCAAAATTATATTGATTCAACAAAATATTCAATTTTTTTGACTAATTATTGTGTTGATTCAATTAAACTATCCTATGAAAACGTCAGACAATATAATTATTCATATTATATCGTCAATCCTACCATCTAAATTTATTGTTGAATTAAACCCATATTTGTTTCAAAATGGACAATATTTATTCGAACCTGTTCAATATCCAATTGCTTCAATTAAATGGATTTAATTAATGGTTTTTAAGTTCAACTAAATGGTTTTATTGATTCGAATATATGTTTTTAATGCATGTAATCATTTATTTATTCGACTTAACGAAATATATAGTTGCTTCAATTGTACTGGTTCTTTTCATTCGAATAATTCGGCTCTTTTATAGAGTTCATTCAACGCAAAATATTGGTATTTTGATTACACGTATAGTTGCTTCAAATACCAAAATATTTGAATCAATTAAATATATTGAAAATAAATTATTTGTTGTATTCAATTTTTTTTCTTTTAGTGTAAACCATTCAGGAATTATTGATAAAATGTTAAATAGTCGCGATATGTTGAAGTTTCAGCAACAAATTTTCTTCATCTTCTATTTTTTGGTTTTAAACAATCGACATAAAAACATTTCTTGCCGAAAATATTGAAAAATAAATGAAGTGACAAGTTGTTAAAATTTAGGTCTTTATGACAAAAGCAATAAACTCGTCATGACTTTACGGATAATTGGTAAGCTTACTCGAGTATTAAGAAGCCAAGAAAATGTAAGAATAGTAAATAAGGGGTATCGAACCACTGGAAATACCGCAAAAGCTGGAAAATCCGCTGACGTCCCTATGCGAAGCAATAATAAGCAAAAGTATAATGACCAGTGCAGAAAATATTTAGTTGTCAGCCCGTTCTGGTGTATATCCAGAACGGGCTGATCCAAAGATTTATTGGTAATTATGTCGACAGGAAGTATCCTCCTATTTTGACTATTATAAAGGTTCGACACATACATATTCGGCTATATGGCACGGCTTACTAAGAAGGGCGATCATCATGGCGCACAGGTACCTACGTCGAGTGTCGTAAACCCGAGAGAGAGAAAAAGAAGCTCCATTGTATGACTTAGTCACTTCGAATTTTTGGTGGATGCGAAAACACCACGAAAGAGGTGCGGACCGCTTTACCGTAATATAACGGTACCTCGTTCAGGACTGTACGTGCTTTATACAAGTTTTGCGAAAAACATTTTTCGTTCAATAAAATGACTGCGTACTTATGAGGTATTCATGGCCAACTCGGTGAGCGTTCAACCCCGAACACCTCCAATTCGCTCCATAACTTGTTATACTTTTCTATATGCTCTATAAAACCCTTTTTATTTTCTCAGTTTTATTTTTACTGAAAATTTTCTTTTCATAAATTTTTACAATCAACATTTTGCGCACCAACTTAAAAATTTGAAATTATTCTCAAGCATCCTGTAATAAATATCTAAAATTTTAGCTACGGCTCAGAGTGGGCAAATGTTCGCGTTGATTTTTTTAACCATTTGAAAAAAAACCCTTTAAAATCGAAAGAAATGAAACAAGATGGTATTTCATGATCGGTTGTTGCTTACATTTTATACATACCGCAAGATTATTTTAGACTGCTGAAGCTTTTTTAAATCATTTATCGAAAAAAAATCACCCTCATTACGAAATATTGAAAAAAATAATAATAATAATTTTTAGTACTAAAGAATCATCACTTATTGTAATTATGCTCTGGGAGATGTTTGATTTCACTTTTATTTTAGAAAAGAAATGGCTAGGCCGTGTAATATTATTTTTCCTACCTGATCGAAGTATTGATTCTTCTGATTCGTGTCATAAAATTTCACAATTTTTATGCCGCTGTTTTGGTAAAATCCTGCAACACAAAAAAAATCATTGTTATGCTCGTGATCCACATACAATTCATTATTTTAAGTTGGCTCGAAAGTTTTGTGAATTGAAAGGCTTCTCAATTTCTTAAAAAAAAAACTCCATAAAATTCAATTGATTTTTTTTTCGATCGTTTTCAAACTTATTGGTTAATAAGTTGTTGTCATTACATTTATTCAAAATTGCTGTTTTCATTAGTATCTTCAACGCTTCTATTTTTTTTTAATTTTCTTTTGTCGTCCTAAAATCCAAATCGAGCAAAAATTTCGATAAATAAAAAAAAATAAACAACAAATCTCAATGTTTGTATTCATTTCATTAAAAAAAAGTTTACCAGGAAAAAATTTCGTCTATAACAAATTTCAATGATCGATTTTTGTGCATATTCATTTCTACAAAAACGTTTATCTTTTGAAAAATTGTGACGATATGAGGGAAAAAAAGGTTAAGTAAATGTGAATATTTTTGGTATTATTATTGAAGCATATACAGATATCAGTGAGCACGGGAGACGCTACAAGTGGTACATAAACGACGTTGTAAGTGCAGATTGATAGAGCGAAAGAAAAAGAGGGACGATAGGGCAAAGTGCGACGTACACTTGAAATACTTCACAGTGTGGCATTCGTGGCGAGTGAGCAAAAGAGGGAGATAGAAAAGGAGTACACAATAAGTCAGTCCGACAACGGGAGACCGCGGGAGGTCTTTGTGATTCAAATCAATGTTTGTGATACTCGATGGCGTGTTCTCTGTTGCATTGCGGTTCCGAACTTTTACATACGTTTATAGATACTCTATATACACTTTTGTATCGTATTTCCAACACTACGAATATGTTATATAGCAGTTCAAGCTACTGGGTCAGGCCAGTACCGTTAATATAGAACATACCAAAATGTATATCTCACAGGATTATCATGTTTCAAGTAACTTTTGTCGTTAAAAACATTGAAAGATTATTATAAAGCAATACGTCTGTTATTAGGACAGAACATATTTTTTAACATTTCCCATCGTAACGGAATGATTTTTTTTACATATTTATTTCTTACTAATAAAAAATTCTTACCGTTGTTTTTTTTTTCACCGAAAAAGAATCTTTTTTCCACAGCTATCAATTTTCGTAATTTTAGAAATTCCAAAAATCCATTCGGTCATAATATAGTAAATATTGTAACTTATGCAGACTGAGAAAAAAAAACGTTAGAACCAACAAAACGTGCGATTGCGGGCGGCGAAAAGAATATTTTGTCAATTGGACAATTTGATTGATTGTTGTGTGAAAATTTAATAAAAACCACTTCATTTTATTATTGTCAACAATTTACTTAACAAATATATATATTGAGTATAAAAATTATATATTTCCGAATGCACTCTATTTCCATGGGTAAAAATTTAAAAATACCACTTGAAGTATTTTATTATTGTCAACTATTTGCAATCCTCAAACCTCTTATTTCTATTGACTGTACATTAAAAAAAAACTTTTTTCCTGCGATTCGGTCAATAAAATGTTTAACAATCGTAAGCGAGGACTTGGAAAGAATTTGGCAAGTGTGCATTGCGACACCAACAGGTGATTCCATTGGGGGCTTTCGCTCTTAGCGTTCGAATAATGAGAGAATACGTGGTGGCGAAGAGAGAGGAGCGACCAGGGGTAGAAATCAGGGGCGTTGGTGAAGCTGCTGCTGCTGCTGCTGCTGGTATTGCTGGTGGGCTAGTATCCTGGTTAGTGAGTGCAGCAAGGGCGACCAACAAAGTCTTTATCGAGGAGTAGGAACGACGATTACAAAGCTCGATCGTTGCCATTTCACCGGATCCAAATAATCTCATCGTCTGACTGACGGCCCTACGCCAGCGGCGCTTTAAATCAGTGCCACCAAAGCGACGAACGATTGAAATGGTACAGTAGAAATGGCTACTCGCCATACCCTTACAGCCCCTGCTATTTTTCTGAGAGTCAAATCTCTTCTCTGCTCACTGCTTGGTTATCTCCGTTGTCACCTTGTATAAAAAGGACAACACTCGATGAACAGAAGATCAGCCAAAGGGCTGATTTTATTTTACTTTTTCTGTATCATAAAAATAATTTTATAAAATTTAAAAAAATCCCGACCGAAAAAATAAGTGTCATTTTTTTTTTGTGGTTAAATAAGAATCATTCGCATATTATATTATAGTCGGGCGTTTGATGGCTGAATACTTCCCGTGCAGAAATTAGTTCGGGCAGCCGCGATTAAATAAGGGGCCTTTTTAGGTATAAACGTGGCATTCACAGTAGGGAATCTACTCTAGAACCCTACTAGGCTCAACAGCGGCGGCCACGACAAACTTCGGGGCCTAATCAGGCTTAAATGTAGAACCCTCACTAGGGTCGTCCATATTGAGCCTCTAAAGGCCCCGTACTTCAAGCGTGACTAGCCTAATAGGGCCCCTAATAGAACTGGGGTAAACTAGAAAGGGCCAAGTCAGAGCCACAACTATATTTCTGCACGGGTTCAAATCCCTTAAAACATACGAAAAGCTGATTTGAAACCAGCTCATCCTCATGGAAAATAAAATATATCCAAAAATATATCTGATATAAGCAACTTTTCAGAGGATACTACATTATTTATGTATTTCGGGAACCTCATATATATTTTTCGCTTGCATATATTTCGCATATATCCCAAAATATATCTGGCGTATACAATTTTTTGGCGCAAATATATTTAGTATAAAAATTATATATTTCCTAATGTACTTTATTTCCAAGGGGGAATCACTGACGAATTCATATTATTTGTTTATTTGCTTTATAAATCATTTAGTTTTACATGTTTTTCCAAAATAAATAAAATCTGGAAAAAATTTGCTTTCTCTGAAAAATAATATACATATAATTATTATATATTATAATTATATACTAACTAGGATTTTATTGTGGCTCGCGTGCTGCGCGCGCTTGCATTCGCCCCCCTCCCCCCCACCCAAGGATGCCCCCCACCCTTGAGGGTCCTATGTTTTTGGAAAAGGATTTAGAAAAATACGGGCTTGGGGTCTCACAGACCCCCCTGAAATCGAGGGACTTAGAATAATTCGGGCTCGGGGCTTGGCGGAAGGGGGTGGGGCTAGCCAAGCCTTTACCCCCACTTTCTTCCGCCAAGCCCCGAGCCCGAATTATTCTAAGTCCTTTTCCAAAAACATAGCACCCCCAAGGGTGGGGGTCCTAGCCAAGGCTTTACCCCCACCCTCTTCCGCCAAGCCCCGAGCCCGAATTATTCTAAGTCCCTCGATTTTTGACACGGCGGCGGCGGCGACGACGGCGGCGAGATCTTTTTATAATATATATATATAATAATATATAATAATAATAAGTGAGTAACGCTTTCGATTCTACAAATATATATATATTTTACAAAAAAAATCGTAGATTCTTTTTTTGCCGACTATTTCTACTTTTCCAAAGTTGTTTTCATTTTGATAAAAACGGACGTAAATATTGAGGCTTATTATTTGTACTTTTCAATAGACTATACATATCAGGTGTATTTTATATAATTGTACTAAAGCAGATCAGTATACGTGCGTTTTGAAAACGTTTACTATATACATAGCAGAGTATAGAATATAGCTATATACCCGATCCGTATCCAGTTCCTGAAAAGTCGTGATTCACGGATATACGTTCGTGGAAGGGTTGCACTGCTTTTCGCATTTACGGCAGGCCCAGTTGTAAATCTGATGCCCGGACGAACAGAGTTAGAGAGAGAGAGAGAGAGAGAGAGAGTGCGATGTACCTGCGAACTGCATTGACTATAAGTGCGAGGGGTTTTACCTCACCGGGGAAATCGGCGTCATAGGTATATATACCCGCATGCATTCCGGTCCAATTTTGTGGCCCAAATTGCGAAAACAGGCACAGCCAATAAAATTTTATTGCTCCACCCTGTTAATGGGTCATCCTACCGTGCATGAAATGTACGCCATTAAGCGTCCTTTGGTTTACGGATAATTCAACTATTACCAGAGAAAGAAAAAAAAACCATTGAATTTAAGAACATTAAACAGAAATAACTAATATTAGTTCTAATATTTCGTTTTTTATTTTGAATTATTATAAATTGAGAAGCTTTGCAAACGTAATCGTTCCACTGCGTATAGTAGAAATCGCATATTTAATTTACAAAAATAGAATTTTCGGTAATTTCGTTGTTTTAGGCACAACCATGATTTTATTTGGGAAAAATCATGACATTTTTTATCAGGATCTATTTGTAAATATTGTTCAAAATTCTTTTTTTATCCTAAAATTTGATAATACCTATTTATTTTTACTATTTTTAATTACCATAATTATATCGTCATTGTTGATCTTTTTTTTTCTTTTAGTAAGATATTTATGCAATTTCAATGATTACATTAAGCTGCTTAGTCAACTTGATCATAAATTTGTGAATTTCAATTTTCCATAATTTTAATTTACTTGAATAACGTTTGAGAATTTAGTTAATAGCAGAAAAGCAATACGTAAGCTCTGCAAATAAAAATAAAAAAGGGACTCTGCATAGAACGTGCATAAAAAAAGAAAAGCGTAACGAACTCGCGGAAAATCAAATGGGGTCACGCATTAAATTGTGTGACGTGTCGACGATCTCTCAAATTCCCACGAAAGGGCGAATCCCTATAAAAAAATATAGTGTCGAGGACGCTGCTATATATCTATATATCACAGTGATCTATATATCTCAGAAGTATATTTTTTACGCACACGAGTTTACAGTCTCTATCTTTCGTTTCGATTGCCCTTCGAATACCTGCAGCACCATGGAGCATTCATCTATAATGCCGTCCTATATTCATGATGAGCGTCACTGCGACACGAATACAAATTTATCGATTACTATTCAAGCTCGCGGTGCAACTTTTTTTTTGTGTATATGAAGTTTATAAATTTCTACCTCTGCTATCCCTGATATTACTCTATTTATAATTTCGTCGAGCAGATTAAATAAAAATTTAACAATTGGAAAAACTAAAAAAATTCACCTAATTTATCAAAAATTGTTTAAAAAATATTGAGTATTGTTATTTTATTTCGCACTTTTATTCTTTTTCTCAAAGACAAAATATACTATTTCGCCAAAAATAATAAGAATGGGAATAGTTGTTAATACAGATTATTATAAAATATAAAAAATTTCGACCACTTGAGAGACCATGAAAGTAAATAAATTTCTTCCGAGCTTTATATACGATATATTAATTTTTAAAAAAAGTTTACAGTGTAGTGTGAACCATTTACGTCAATATAAAATATTCATACATTGTATTCTGAGAGCCTCTGCACTTTCTGTGAACTTGGGGAGCTGTAATTTTTCGTACGTTCTTAGGGCTCCCACAGATCATATATGTACTTATATGTATATAAATGCTATGTATTCTATGCTCCACATTGCTGCGGTGCGTCCCGGACAGCGTGAAGAGCGCGGGACTTTTTTTTTCTCATCCCTCTCGTTTTTCGAAGACCGGGGGTCGTCCCGTACGGTTCAGTACGGTGTATCAACGGTATACAAGGGGGCAACGTGCTGGGGGAGTCAGGGGGCGAGAGCCACAGCGGCATAGCAATAGAAATAGCAGAAGCAGCGAACCCAGAAGCGTACGGTGCGACGTTGCGCGCTATTATTTATTGCGGGGATGCGTGCACGCCAGATATTATTATTTGTACCGCACATAATTCAAGTAGGTCGTTAAAATTATTTTATTACTTGTTCTACATAACACCGCGTTCCCATATTTACCAAGTAGGTAGACCGTAGCTGATATGTTTGGGATTTTACATACAATATGCATGCATTTATATACGAACAATATATATATACATATGATACCAAATAGTATTCGTCGTTGGTTTATGTATATTATTATTATTATTATTATATACATGTACCAAGCGATATTGTATGTATATGATACAATATTATCCAGTTGTACGCTCTAAAAAATAAATAGCAATATTAACAGTTTTTCGCAGATAATAATAGGGGAAAAAAAGCTCCTATTTGAAGAGGACATGCATTTTTGACATTTTTTACCGCAAACAAAAATATCACTTGGCAACCATAAAAAGTGAATCTTTTTCAAATGGGATTTTTTTTATAGCAAATTTAATATAAGGTTTTTTCCGAAAGTTGTAAGGAAATTTAGTAAAAATGTTATTACGCAAGGAAATATTCTCTTGCTTCAAAGTGAATTGGACCTCACAATACCAATTTGACCGAGCGGCACAATGTGAATTCGATTATAAATGGAAAATAGAAAAAAAATTTTGTAATGATGGATTTAGTCGTAAAAAAGTTTAAGTAATATTTTTGATAAAGGTAAAAGATTTCGATGTTTTAACCTTTTATATATGCTGAGGCATATGTACCAACCGAAAGAAATTGTAGGCAAGATATTTCGGAAATTTTTTTAAAAATAAATCAAAAATATATTTCCACGAAACGTTCTATGTCTGATACATATATATATTAAATATCTATGGAGTTGCAATATTTTCGAAAATTAATTTTCTGATTGTTTCACAGGATTTTGCGCTCACTAATCTTAATTTTTCTTTTTTTTTGAGATCGTGAAAACAAATCCTCTATGAGAAATTGCAGAATTATGAAATCAATTGCAATCAAAATTCAAAGCATTTCTGCAAGTATGACGAGTTGCGAATCGCCTCAGTTAAAATTTGCATCGTCTGACGTTATGCCCAAAGGCAAAAAACAGAGATACATATAGACAGGGAGAAGAATAATGAAAACGATTGTCGGGGTTACAAGGACGTGGCGTGAATGACGTGGGGTGACGACTACGACTCTGTGACGAGACTGGAATCTCGAGTGAGCTAGCATATATATACCACTGTAGATCGAGCTCGCGCTTCTCTCGTCAGGAGTAACTTAAAGTCGTATCAATCTCATTTATGCCAATTTCGAGGCTTCTCGTCCCCTCGTTTCACTTTTTTTTGTCACTAGACCTTCTTCCCTCTCCAATTCCTTCACTCTGCTTTACGTACCTGCAATAGAGGCCACCGGGGTTCGTCGGGTCAAGGGCAAGGATTAACCCGTTCAAAAATCCGCAATTGCATGAGGCGCCAAACAACATGAAAATAAAATAACTTGGCGTCGAGTCGCTGCCCCGACTCTTAACGTGCAAAATATATTTTGGGCGTTTTAACTATATAAATATCGTTAACATATATTATTCATATATTCGAAATATATGCAACATACCAAAATATGCAATTTCTTGTCACAATTATAATAATTGTGTAAAAATTTGACAGATTTTTGTTGTTGTATTTTTTCGAATTTTATGGTATATTCTCGGGTATACTTGAAAAGTGTTAAAGTTTTATGTTATGTTGAAAGTGATAAATTTTATAAATTTTATAAATAAAAAAGTTTGTAAATTTTATCACAATATTTGTGTACTTTTTGTGTAAAGTTCAGAATACATTATCTCAATTGTGTTTTTACGGTTTCTATTTGCCATATATAACTTTTTGGTGTTTTAACTATATACATTTTTTTCTAGACCACTTTTCTGGACATTTCGACCATTCTGAGTGTCCTGACATGGATATGCCGAAAAAAAAAATTTCATGAAAACAAAGTATTTTTTCACGGACGCAAAATAGTATATTACGCCAGGAGGGCGAGAAAACTCTTTTCCCGCCCGAAAACGTTTTTCGCCGAGTTACGTATACAATTTTACTTCACAAGGTGTGGCAACTCTCTTTTCACATCTCGAGGAAAGGAAAGAGGAAAACCTGACTTTCCATGCCGCAGTGACGTAAAATGACTTTACCCTCAATCCGATGTATGCAGCCAAATATTAAAAAAGAAAGCATACTAACCCGACTAGCCCCGGTCTCCCCTACATAAATACTCACATACATACATAAATACACGCAAAAGCACATAGGTATATATATATATATCTACGTATGTACCTATCTACACGTATAATGTTGTGTGTGTACGTGATGGTCAAGACATTCTGTCTCACGCGACACGACGACGTTGCCGCGTGTATACGATAGTTTGGTACGCGCGCGATACCTCTCTAGCCTAAATTTTCATGACAATTGAGAGGGGTGTCGAGAAACGCGAGAGACCGAACAAGGTATACACACCGTATGTACGCAAGACAGAAATATTATTCACGAAGGTGAAAGAAGGATAGAAACGTTATGACAGAGATAAAACGAGACTAAGGGGGACACGTCCGTGCCTATGCAAATTGTCGTACAGCCTCGACAGGGAATAGACCACTGCGTGTCTCGGTCACCTCGTCTGAGTCGCACGTCCCTTTTGCATGTGAAAACGAGTCTCCCAGTCGAGAGACACACGCTAAGTGGTCCTGACGCGTCTCCTATGGCTCTCTACCGTGTTTTTCACTCGGTTCCCCTTATACCACGAAAAACCTGACCCTCACCTGTGCCCGATGGAATAATTTTCGAGAATATATATTATATACCGTATACAGATGAGACTGTCGTTGTACTTTGTCCCATCGCCTCCTTATGCCACTTTCCTCCTCACTCTTCAAGAAGCATTTATATATGTATGCTACATAGTTATAGAAATATATGAATTGATGCGGCGAGCCTCCCTAATATGAGCTGTTTATATTCAAACAAGAAAGTTTCATCGTGCTATGGGCTTCGGTATGTATTTTATCGTCGCAGGGAGTTGGAGCTACTGCGGCGGGGTGTGTGTGTGCTATATGGATGAAGAGATGACGAACTAGGGACGCCCATGTGACCTTATTAGAATGTGCATAATATGATGGAGATATGGTGATCTTAGAACGTAGAGAATCAACAAAAAATTTCTAGTGATACTTTTGGACTGTTCATGGCACCTAATAAACAATCAACACACTTGTTAATCAACGTTTACACTTGATTTTATCAAAATGGGGGGAAAGACAGTTTTTCATTTTTGACATTTTCTGAGATTTTTATACCTAAATTCCACTGAATATTTTTGTAATTTTTTTTCACTCAGAATGGCGTTTGATATCAGGAAGCATTAATTTATAAAAATTTGTCTGGTGAATTTTTTTTTTAATTTACAGTAAACGAGCATTTTTGGGATATTTTTATCAAACTTAGATTGAACTCTGAAACGATTTTTTATTTATTTTCAAGTAAAATAATAATTCTTTATTTTTATGAAAATTAATTGTTATACAAAATTGTAACGAAATTTAGAACACGCTAAGGGCCAAGATTAATTTTCCAATAATTGAATATTTCAGGGCTGAATTGTCAAGTGAACACTTTCGAAATTTACAATAAATAGGCCTGCATAGCCCTTACACTTTTCTCAATGAAAATAGTGAGAAAAAAAATGGATACTTTAACAAGAAATCTGTTTTCAATATTTTTCCGTGTATATCCGTGTGTTATATTTTACGAAATTAAGAAATCAGTTGTATTTCCCATGGAATACCACAGCTTGTCAAATTTCATCAGAATTTTCAAAAGATTAAAGATTACCACGACAAATAATTTTATAACATTGAGGAAATATTTTTCTCGGAACAAAAAATGACTTTCAATATATTTTTTATAGCATTCACCATATTCATCATTTCATATTTTCAATTACTTTTCAATAAAAAAATTTTTTGACGCAAATTATAAAGATCATCTTGAAAATGACACCATCACTTAACCTAGAAATTGCACATGAAGACACATCAATCTTCAAACAGTGGCATGGTCGTGTACACATGTACAAATACACACAGCTACAGAATCTTACCTTCGTAACGAATGACAGCATAAAAAAAGAGGGCACGAAGTCGATGATCCACAATGCTCGACAGGGCTGACTTTAATGTTTCTTTTTTTTTTTGTCAAGACAGCACACCTGGTAAGTCTGTGCCGATCACATCGGAGGACCAGCAGGCCAAGCGAATCTGAAGTGGCAAACTTTCCTGGTGAGATCGTGCAGCGAGCTTATAATAATGAAATCTCGTGCCATGCTCGAAATATGGGATATAAAATGTATCGAGGAGATAGTAGTACATATAATACACGGTATACGAAGAGAGCCTTAAGGTGGTGGTACGGTGTATACGAAACACATTCTGGAGGGACAAAGGGCGGGTAGACGAGATGAGAGGCTAGTCTCGTATAAATGCATGTATATAAATTTATAGTAGCGAAAAGGGCCAAGATACCGAGTCATGTACTGTATGAATGTACACTGTATATATGTATGTATAACGCAAGAGGTAAAGGAGGGAGTACCCTCGTCAGGATCGTCATCGGGGTGACAGGTAAACTCGAAGGGGAAAAGCAGACCGCGTGTCCCTTGGTTTGCGGAACGAGCGTTTATAATGTATGTGGTATAACTTGCCCTTGGGGGTTTCGATATGCTTTCTTTCATTCTTCCTCCATCTCTTTTCATTCTTATCCACCTTTCGCCATGCTGAAGGACGAGTGACTAGTAAGAGTAACTAAGGGAGAGGAAAATGTATATCAAATTCGAGTCTAAACGTCACATATTGGTAATGGTGAAGTTTAATAAGCGGTAGACCTGTTAAAAAAACCCAATATTTTTTTAATTTCGTTGCCAATCGAGATCCCTGAAATTTGATGGAAAAGAAAAGTTTTCGCCAAAGGCGATGTCTATAAAAAATAATTATCGAGTCACATATTGGTTTTAGGGAGTTTTATCTCGAAACGCTCAGAAAAATTTGGATGATTTTGATACCGGTACAGGGACATAATTTTTTTAATGAAGATTAAGGCCTGGAAGAGAAAATCGATAGTTGTTCTTTGTATAGATGCTACTAACCCCTAAAAGTAATAAGAAAAAATGATTATAAATAAATATTTATGGTGTACGTGGCATCATTAACAGCTTGTTTATAATATTGACTACTACGTAGTTATTTCTTTTAAGTAATTACGGTAACTATAAAGTAGAGTTAGGTTATACTTTCTATTTATAGTAACTAATTCCCATGTAGAACATAATTTCCTTTAAATGGTTATTTAACTCACAACAATGTTAGAGACTATGAATTTCTCATTGGAAATAATGAAAAAGCCAAGCAAATCTCTGCAACAAGTATGCTCAACCAATTTTTTTGTTATGTACGGTAAAAATATATGATCAATTTGCAAGATCAATTATACAACGTTGGATAAAAAAAATTCCCACAAATTGGATAAAAAGAGGGTTTGCCGAATACCCAGAAAATTCTACAATATCGTTAACGCACATCGATTCGCGACGAATATATATATATATACGTATTGATACATCTATTCGTGCATACCTACGCACGTATACATTTGGGAGAGTTTGCACTGGTGCAAATTATAATTCATCACGACTCGTCGAGTCAGTCGCCATTTATTCGGTCCGTCGAGTCCCGCAGTCAATTACGAAATCCCTCGATTCGTTATCCCACGCGCCCCACTCGAATTAATTATCGAAGCTCTATGAACCAAAGGACCAATGTGATCGCGCGCTGTACACAGCTCTCATCTCTTTCTCTCTATATATCTCCTCTTCTATCTTTTTCTATTCCTGTACCGTCGGTTACTCTCGCTCGCTCTTCGATTTCGCGTCGCTGCGTGAAACGAGACAATTTCGGCACTGCAAAATTACCAGCGGGCATCTCTATCGAAATTCTACGAGCGGTGGATCCGATCGTTCGGTGAATTCGGATGCATATATATATACACCAAATATACCACACGGTGTATATATATATATATATATATATAGGTACCAACGGTACAACGCACTTTATCGTGCCGGTTTAGCGCAGTGATTGCTAGTTGCAGGCTTGTATAAGGATAATGTCCCATTTAGTGACCACCATGAAATAAAATTTTCCCATATACCCTCCACTCTGAAATTATGGAGGGTAACCAGAGTTCCGGAGCTAAATTTTTAACCTAGACTCGTTTTGTGCTCTCAAATAAATTTCTGGTTATCATATTTTTGCTTATGGTGTTTTTTAACCCATATGGGAGATAAGTACATGGGCATATAAGAATTAAGGAAGGTATATAAGCAGTAAATTTTTGTAAAGCGACCAAATAATTACAAGTAACTAAAATAAGAATGTAATATATAAGGCAAAAACATAATTGGAGAATATATATTTTTGCGGTAATCGATTTTATCAGTATATGGAAAATCTGTAATAATTACATCTTCATACGTAAAAGATCTTTTTACATTAATTCTCATTTCAAGAGTATAAAAGTATTCTTTGATTGAATATTTTTAACTGAAAAAATACTTTGATTTTTGCCAATACAAAATACATTTCTTTTTACGTCACTCACAATAATGATAAAAATTTGTCTGCAATTAAATTTAATTTGTAGCTTCACTATATTATCTTAAATTACATTACTTATATTGTCCCGCCAATTCCGAGTATTGAATATTGTATCATTTAAAATAATTCAGATTTACCATACAATGACATATAAAGGGAAAAAATGGTTGAACAAAGGGCTAGACCAACATGGAACCGCAAAAATTTCGCGCGTTTAATATTATGCTACTGCATATCGCTGTGTAATGATCGAGGGTATTACACCCGGTAAGTTGAGAACCTATGGTGAAAGCGTCCGGCTGCGCGATGTCGAGCCGCCCGTCAGGGGTTGGAAACGCGAAGGGGGTTTTTCGTAGGGGAGGCGGACTAGTGGCATTCATCGCGATGCAGATGGCTTCCACCCCTCGCGAGTCGAGCGATGCTGTGTGCTACAGCTCTGCGCTCCGCTCTCACTCCGTTCTCTATCTTTCTCTCTCTCAGGTTCGCACACACGTGCGTTCTTCGGACGGTGGTCCAATGAACGCAAATAACGCGTGTGTAGGTGCTTAGAAGCTCTACTGCAATCCGGCCACGTACAGTAGATTGCAATGCATACTATATATGCTTATATGTGCGTACCTATGCACTGGGATGTACGTTGCAAGAGCTCGGAATGTGAAAGTACCAGTTACTGACCCCGTCCGACATTGATAAGGGCTTAAATAGCGAGACATAAATATTTTTTGTATATCGATGTTACAGAATTTTTTTCTTAGAGTTATTTATCAAGACTAATATTTAGTAGTTTCTTTGAAGACCGAGTAAAAAAAATGCAGAAATCTTTTTCACTGGGCGTCATGGGATTTTACCTAAAACCATAAAAATAAGTTGGTAAAACTTATATTAGCGAATGAGTCTCGGTGTGAGTCTCGTAGTGAGTCTCATAGTGAGTCTCGAAGTGAGTCTCGTAGTGAGTCTCGAAGTGAGTCTCGAAATGAATCTCGAAGTGAGTCTCGTAGTGAGTCTTGTAGTGAGTCTCGTAGTGAATCTCGTAGTGAGTCTTGTAGTGAGTTTCGAAGTGAATCTCGTAGTGAGTCTCGTAGTCAGTCTCGAAATGAGTCTAGAAATGAGTCTCGGAGTGAGTCTCTACAGGAGTTACGAAGTAAGTCTCTGTCTGACCTCGGAGTAAGTCTCGGCATAAGTCTTTGTCTGAGTCTCGACATACGTCTTTGTCTGAGTCTCGGAATGATTCTGTGTCTGAGTTTCTGAGTGAGTCTCTGTCTGTGTCTCAGAGTCTTTGTGTGCGTCTCAGTGTTAATCTCTCTGTGAGTCTCAGTGTAAATCTCTGTGTGAGTCTCAGTGTAAATCTCTGTTTGAGTCTCAGTGTGAATCTCTGTGTGAGCTTAGTGCCTGCCTTGGCGTAAGTTGCTGTGTAAAACGATGTGAGCCTCTCTCTCTGAGGCTCAGGCACGGTCAGAGACTCTCAGCGTGAGTCTTTGTGTAAGACTCTGTGACTATCCAATTATTATACCTGTCAAAGTCTCGTCGATTTCGACTTGTTAAAAACTTGTTAAGTACTTGGCGTCGAGACGATACCGTGTCTCTTGATACAGGTAAGTCATAACCGAAACTTTATATTTCCATACAACTCATGATGTTACGTTGAGATACTCGAAATTCGACGTTTTTCTGCGAATATGACGCAGGACCGTACAATATGTCAACGAATTACTGTTCTCCCAAAATATATTAATGATAATTGAAGACTCTCGGTATCCAACTCCATTTCCATACTATAATCGAGCGCGATGATTTGCAAAATAAGCCCTTCCCGCTGTGTGCAATACCTCACGCTTGACTTCTGCTGAATCCCTGGTTTTCGTGACGTACAAGAGACTCCGCGAGAGCTTGAACGCGCGCGCGCCTGACGTTTATCAAGTGTATGAATTAAATTGCCGTTTTATTACCCCTGAGGGGACTGATGCGTGCCTCGGCGAGCCAGGCATGGAGAAACAACCCTGCAGCAGTTTTGACGCGTCAAGAATCGGTTCGGCCTGTATTCAACGGTGAAAGTTATCCCACCGCTCGACTTGCGCGAGTATGGTGCTACTTTGAGAGGGCCCAAAGATGTTTCTTTGCGCGTCGTCTTTTTTTTGGTTTGTGACTGCGCACATTATTGGGGTTGATTCGCAGTGGGGGGGCCTGTCAAAAAACCCCCAGGTTAGCGACGTTATAGGTGCTACAAGATAGCTCTGCACCCCTATCGATTCATATTCGTTCTATTCTATCTCACCTTCGAGATATATGTTAGTATATGGGGCATTCCAAGCCAACTCGATAAACATTTGACCCTTCATATGTTTTATTAGACTTATTCCTATTTTACTGGCATGTACCACCCCAAAACCGTCAAAAATAAATTAATTTATTTTAAATATCTTGCTGTCGAGCTTTGTCAATGTTAAAAGTGAAACAAAAATACCCTATAACAAAAAAATACGAAAAATCCCATTTTTTGTTTGATTTTTAATCATAAAACTAAATAATCAAAGATGTACCTTTTGACGATTTTTTTTTCTCTACATTTTAATACATTCTGAAAGTATTTGTTCAATTTGAAAAAGAAATATTTTTTTTCAACCCTTGAAATATGCGTTTTCTAAAATGTCCTATTTATTCACAAGATGTTTTTAGGTTCTCGCAATAATTTAAAAAATTGTATTCCGAATAAACATTCTGATTTCTTGGCGTATGTATCTTTCGAATCAAAATATTCCTTTTTTTTGCAGCGCCTTTCATCTACTTTAAAAAATTATGGTCTTAGTTGGCAAATTCGACTTTTTTCACATTTTAAGTGCTCAAGATTTTCTCACTTCGTGGTCGAAGTGGGAAATCTTAGCATCTATAGTGGATATCAAAGGTCATATGTTATACGTAGTCGTGCCGTTGGAGTGTCTGCCGTGCAGGGATAAAATGGTTGCCCGTAAAGCACATACGAGGTCTCGAAACGAGAACAAGGCTCAAGAGTGAAACGTTCCTACCTTGTGCACCTTCATGTACACCTCGGAAAGTGAACGATATCGTTTGACTGAGGCGTCGACGCGTGAGCACTGGATTATATGCATGCTATATTCATATGAACATATATATGGTATATTCCTGGCCAACTCAGTAAGCGTTCCTCTTAAAATAAAAAATTCTTTAGTTTTTTTTCTTGCTGAAATTTTATTTTTCCTGAATTATTATAATAAAAATATGGCGCCCCAATCTAAAAATTTGAAATTATTCTCAAGAATCCTGTATTAGATATCAAAATTTATGAGCTATGACCCAAAGTGGGCAACCATTTGAGTCGATTTTTTAAACCATTTTTTTCGAAAAAAAGCGTTCAGAATGGAAAAAAAATGAAACAAAATGGCAGTCCTAACACCTACTTCTCGCTTACGCAGATTTTCCTCTGGCGCACGTGGAAATACATACGCATGTGTAATATAAGTGACGAACGATAAATGCGAATTTCTTTAGAAATTCAAAACTCAGCAGCAAATAAATATTTTCATATATCATGGAATGTAACAAGCATATTTCTATAATTCTCAATTATTCTATTAGTGTGAACATATGTTTTTGAAAATGTGCTAAGGTTACGTACGCAGTCATGATATAATTAGTTTTATACATGTATTATATTTGTAACAATTACGCGAGTTACGAAGCTCTCGAGACCGCATAACGTCCAAAACATAACTTCGTAGGACTTGTTTGCAGAGTGAAATTAGCTTACGTGGCTTTTGCTTCTCTTTAAGGAGAACAACCAAAATAGAAAATGCGGTAACAGAATTATTTATATCTTTGCACTCCCCAAACGAAGGTCGTCAAGGTAATAAAAATGTAATCTTATTTTTTATTCTATTACAATATTTGAAAACCACATAATACAAAATTATAAAAATCTCTACATTTTTTGAACAATCAGAACAATAATTGTCAAATGGTTGAAAATGCAATCTATGTTTAATTGTCCCAAAAATTGATAAAATATGGTAATATAAGATTTGACTAATTTCTCCATTTAATCTAGGAATCTTTTAAGTTTTAATGAATCTTAAGGTTAAGATTTATTAACTAAATAAATCTTAAGGTTAAGATTTATAAGCTAAATAAATCTTAACTAAACCTTAGGATTTCTTCATTTAATCCAGGAATTTTTAATTGGCGTTCAAAAGTGTGTGAAATTAATGATACATTTAACGTCATTTGTTCGCTGGGACTAATTGTGTCACTTTAGAGTTTCTAGTCTTGTATCGTTGAATCGAGCTACGGTGGAGGATTGATTCGAGTTCGTGAGATTGTTAAACTCTACTGTAACGTGATATGTAGCTGTGTGTAATGGAGGACCAACAAAACCACGAGAAGCAGCAGCAGCAGCAGCAGCAATAGTATAGTACTATAGCTACCAAGGCTCGGACTTCGACACGACTTCCGCATTATACCGAGCGTCGCGACGGCGTCTATCCCTGCGACGACTGTTACGAATCGCTCGTCGTTGAGAAAGCACTTCGCTCTGAAATCTCGCTTCTATCGTCGTCGTCGTCGTACGATGCTGGTCTAAACACACCTTCCCCCTTTGCATATCGTTCGAATGGCGGGTTTGCGACGCTGTGAAGGAAGATGGTGAGCGACAGTGGCTTCTGGCGAACATTGAAACCTGAGTTAGGGGCGTTGGTGGTTTCGAGTTCGCCCTGATCGATTATCCGTCTTGGATTATCCTCTCCTTCTCAGTCTTACTTTAGTAAATTCATATTTGCTATACTGAGGTTTAAACATTGTGTTGGTTAAGAATTCTTTAAGTAGATACAATATCGCGAAAATAGTTCAAAAATATACGGCGATTAGAAGGGTGTTCCTTATCTGACGAAATCTCGAAACCCTCAAAGACTAAAAGTCTTTGAACTAATATTTTTTAAATGTGTGTAAAAATTCAGCAAGATTGGATAACATTTACCCGTGCCTCATTGCAATTAAATATTAACATTGGTGTTAAATGGGAAAAACAAGCTTTTCAGTCTTTTCCATATAACAAAAATCTGAAATATTTGTACGTGTAACATTTTGGATAAATCTTAACGAAATTGTTTTCACAAATGTCCCACTTGGTTCAGAAGTTTTAAAATAAATATACAATGGCAGTTTTATTCTATTTTATTGAGTCCTAAAGTGAATCGCAGGTAAATCTTTGAAAATGATAATCATCATTTTGCGTAGGATTTTTTATTAGAATCGGTGTAAAAGATTACATCGAAATGTGTCAGATTAGAAGGAATTTTATAGACTTTCTGTCAATTCGTTTTGCTAAAGAGACATCGATATTTGGAGCACGACAATTGTGTAAGAGCAAGAAAAGATTAAATTTTCCATTTTAATGGAAAATTCCATTAGTATAATTATTATTCAGAAAGTGTATATTGTAACTTTGTCATAAAATTTTGTTTCCACTCAACCATGATGTCAGGAGAATTTTGAGGATTTTGCTAAAGGTGTGTTTAGACTGTCATATTTCATTTGCATTTGACTTAAACGAGAATTGGTTCTTAAGGGTTCAACTTTGTCTCACTGAGAAAGCTGCTTGTGACAGAAATTGATCCTTAAGAACTGCTCCCATTAATCCGGTTTCCCCTTCTGTAACATAAATTCCAAACTTGGAGATTCTATTGGCAAGTTGTGGAACTTATCCCTAATAACCTTCTAAAGCCTCAATCGTACTTCAAAGGGTTAATACGTAAATCCGTGAGGATCGCTGTCGAAGCACGATATTTCGACACCCTTGTATTATTATTTTTACTGACATCTGTATAATACATATTAGTCTATAGCACGAAAGGAATCGATACGTTCTCGCAGGTGGACGCGCGAGGGTCTAGGATTGGCTTGTTGCCGACTCGAGTGTAATTCGATTTGCAGACCCCATTATCGAGCACACCCAGAGCCATAGTCAACCCCGTTGGCGTTCTTGACAAGGACAACGATACTATACTGTGACCTATACATGCAACTCCCTCACTTTCTTTGTCTATACATCGCCCTTTCTGGCACGTGGTCCCCTGTCAAAGAAAGTTTAATCCGTACGAACGAATGGGGCTTACGATAATTCGAACCTTACGCCTCAAATCGTGATCATATCTATCCTACCCTATGCTTTAGATCTACTCATTTATTCGATAAATTCATATAACTCAATTATATCAAGGACTTATGGACTTTTCAATACTAAAAAAAGATTAATGGACCAACGAACATTTTCAAAAAATTACAAACCAAACATATTCGGATATCTTCTCTTTCGAAAAAAAATTGTTTTACTTTTCCATTGTTAACAACAATAGTAATTTGCAAGTTTATAATTACTTGAAAATTATTTTATGGACCCTCATTCTTTTGACTCTAAAACGCGCTCTGGTTCATCTTCTTAGGAGAAATAGAACCGGAGATATTAATTTTTGAAGTTCGTCATGCATTCGTTTTTCAAAAAATTGAACATCCCATAAATTTTAAAAAAAATGTTTTTTTGTCAAACAAAAAAATACGGGTATGTTCTTGTTGGGAGTAGTTTATGTAAAAAAAAGGTTCATTCGAATAAAAAAATGCGAGGTCAAAAAACACCCAAATCCAGCCGATTTCATGTGGATCTATTCGCATTCGTCTTCCGAATCAAAATATTCGAATTAATCACACATTTAGGAAATATTTAGAAAACTCCACCCTTTAATGCCATTGAATACCTCATATTAAAAAATGCTAAAGATCAAGAACTCAATGATATTTTTAATAATACTATTTTGTCTTTAGCATAAATATGCCTTCAATTCAATTGCCTTTGGAGCAACGAAAAATTAATGACATTTTCAATAGCAATTCAGACGTCTATTATATGTATTAGATAAAAAACATAAACAATCATATCATCATTGCAAAAGCTATAGTAAAGTATCGTCGCAGCGAAAAGCTTACCATTCATAGTAAGTTAAAACACATCTCACATTGACTGAGTATACACATTCTAGACCTAAACCTGAGATGAATTACAAATACATCCTGAAGAAAAATAAATCAACTCCTAAGACAGCTTCAAAAAAGAGCCGGCTCAAAGAAACGTGCAGAGAGCGAAAGAGATCTCGAACTGAAAAAAAAAACAAGGCTGACCGACGGAAACATGAGACTAATCGTGAAAGTCGGAAAATGATATTCGCGAAAAGACGAGGTCCAAAGTATATTCGCATATCTCGCCTTCGGACGAGAAACGGCGCGTGCGGCTTTTCTGCTGCTTGGCGCGGCGGACATCGATCAAGAGTTCGTCCGTCCGTCGGTCTGTTCGTTGGAGCGTCGCTCCCATCGCCCGGCACCGAAGCGCAGGCTTGATGGATGCGAGATTACGGGGGCCGGGGACACTCGTTGACACCCAATGATGTATCACCATGCACAGCTACGACAGCGACTACGATGCTGCTGCGGTGTTGGGGGTTGTCGCTCGCGGTGTTGTTGGTTACAGCCTCCAGTGGTAGCGTAGCTACTTACCACCTAAATCGGAGGGTGTTTGTCGTTAACGACTACGAAAGTGAAAAAAGACAGATGAAAGGAATGGCAGAGCAAAGTTAGGGATGAAAAATCGAGATCGTGAACAGAATTTTGTTTATAGGATTTATCAGTTTTTAAAAAATGATACTTTTGGAACAAAGTCTTTTGTATTCAATTATTATTTAATTATTATATAGGCAGCAAAGATACATTGTTGTGGCTACTCATTAGCTGCCAATTTCACTGTCACACTCGTCAAGATCGATTTCAAGATTGCATGTCAACCGGCTACTATATTAGGTTCGGCATAATACTACCGATTGTATCTTTCTCACCGTTGAATTTAAGGGATGGGTTTGACCAACGCTGTATTACAATGGATAGATGTAATCTACATCACAATGTACGATGCGTAAATTGAAATAGTGGGGTTGTAGTATGTTTCTGATACGCAGGAATAGCACAACCCCACGAGAATCACATAGTTAAGCAAACCACAGTTTTGCGGATAAATGAAATGCTGATGGTTGAAAAGAAAGTTGAATATTGTGATAAGTTTGGATTTTCGGTGTAAATGATATGAAAAAGAACAGCTTTATTTAATCTTTATTGGAATACAATGTTTGGATTTAAAGTATGAATGAAAAGGGTCTTGATATCAAAGCCATTTGGGGTTCGAACCCGTTCGGATATATGCAGCTATTTAGATTTCAAGGCACACACTACGATAGAGAACCTAGGCACTCCGTAACCGGAAGTGACCTACGGAAACATAAGAAAAATATAGTACCACCCCACAGTAAACACGTAAACCGACCCAATGCCTTTGCAAAAAAAAAAAGAAAAAAAAGCGCTGAAGTCACTAGACGGACGCGTTCATAGAAGGTCGTCGACAGATAAGTCGACGTTGACGTTGTGGCCATGCAATCCTTCGCCTTCTTCCTCACTTTGCTCCCCATGTTCTTCGTCCCTCCTCCTTTTTTTCTTCTTTGTACCACGTCCGGCCATCCTCCAGCCCCCTTTACCATTTCCTCGTTCGCGGTCGTTGCTTCTAAGTCCACGGTCCATTCTACTCGACACGTTGTATCGTCCAGCCTGAGGAATACGACGACTCGGGTGAGGAGGAACCGGGGAGGGTTGAAGAACGCCAGGAAGTAGGGAGAAGGAGGGTCAGAGAGTATACAGGAGATCGAAGCCACGAGCAAAGCAAGCAAGGGGAGTCGAAGAAAGCTGTGGGGAAGGATACGAGGATGAGGTGGCGAAGGTGGAATGGAGTAGTGAACAGGAACGAGGCAGAACGTAAGGACAGTAAACGTGCGAGAGGGAGGAAGGGCTCGAGAAGAGGTTGAGAACGCGCCCCCGTCTAACGCTGAATAGAAGATTGGAACTCTTTCTGCGGTGACGGGAGTCCTTCCGGCGGGGAGGCCGATAGTGCCGGCTATTTCCGGTGGCCGCCATGACATCGCTATCACGAGTGAGACTACTACCCCTGAGGCGATCCCTGTTAAACGTCCTCTCTCTTGCCTTCCTCCGCGCTTGCACGACGCGTCTTCTCTCCTTCCATAGTTGTAGCACGTTTACATGCCACGACGACGATCGTCTACAGGAGCAGCTCTCACTTCAACCCTCTGTGCCTTTTGCACACTGTGGTGTTTCGTGATTTTTCTATCTGTCGCATATGTACAGGTATGTGACTTGAGGTTTAATCTTGGAATGTCGGGTAGTGGAGAATCGGACGGTGTTTTCTAGGTCGGTAGGGGAAATTAAAAAATTCCCTCGGAAACAATTATGTTGTACAATGGTGTTTGGAAAATGACGTTTGTGTCAACAGAAATCTTCGATAGTATCTTAAATGTGTTAAATGTTATAAGGCCGCCGAATTTCAAGTTTACTAGATTATAACTTTTCAGGTACAGATATTCTGTAGAATTGTCACCTGATATAGCTCTATTAGTATAGTTTAGCTTTGATTCCGATCCATTTACCCTCCGTAGAGCTATAATTGTTGGAGATATAGATGTCTCTTGTCAATTATAAAAATCCAGACACGAATCATATGGAAGGGTATCATACAGTGTATTAAAGACTCGTTTATTGGGTCACTCAAAAAGTTAACGCGCTTTTCACGACACACAATCGACACCCTCGTTTCCTCGCGCACCCTTGCACCCAACCCTGCTTCAACTATCGGAGTAGGCTTCTTGGCCAGAGTCCATTCAACGATCAGTTATCTTCGGCAGCTCATACTTGGACAAAGGAAGAGGACTCCCGTGGGCCGACAAAGAGCCTACGTCTACCGACAATTCTCTTACAGGGTTCTGTCCCGCCTGCACCCGCGATACGGTAACCCGAGCCTCCCTGAGCTGTTCACTAGAGTCTCGAACCTCGATCTTCCAGCCACGAAACAGATTCGGGGGTGCCAATGCCCCGCGTGGGCTGTACCACCTCCTTCCGGATACTATAACCCAACGAATTTAGGCTCCTCTGTCTCACTCAATCCAAACCGATTTCGGTTACCCTCTCTTCGTCGTGCGGCCTTTTTTTTTGTTGTTCTTCGACAGGTAACGGCTCCGCGTCCAAATCGGTACTGCATACATGGTCTACCCAAACTCTCAACAGAAAAAAAAAGTTTATTTTGTGAATAAATACATCACCAATGAAATGATATTGTAAACAAAATAAAATGAAAATGTATGAAAAACTGTTATTAGTTTCAGAAAAATAAATGTTCAATCTTTCCGAGCGGTAACGCTGCGCTGATTTTGACCTACTAGCCGGGGACACTCTATACAATATGGAACACACGTGTTCTGATCCTGGAGCATATAAGCTATAGAAAAAATATGTACATACAGCCGAGGAGAAAACACAAATGTGAGGCGATCTCGTTGAGTACTATGTCGTTTGTGCGAGGGAGAAAAAAAAGAACGAGATATGGAAGTTCGGAGAGAGAAAACACATTCGCATGTGTATATGTGTGAATGGTGTATATATCAACGAATACTATACCAATGCCAAAGTATATAGGTACGTATGAACGTGGTATAAGAAGTAGAGACCGTACAAACCCGCTGCATTGAGCTGTCAGTCATTCCTACGCGCTGCGTCCCGGTCCCCGGCGCGCAGTACCGCTTGGAACATCTGTCCCCGCCGGTGAACGCGATATCGCGAGCCGACCGGCTCGCCACTCTCCGGGTATCCCGGCAGCACTCGGATCCCGGGGGCGTAGGAGGAACGCTGCACTCAGGGAAGAAAGATTTCGACGACAGGGGAAGAGTGTGTGCGATTGTATTTGGAGAAGCGTTATCCAGAGACAGGAACATTATACCAGACGGGGAAGATGTGTTTTTTTTTTAGGAGTTCCTGCTACTGGACTTGAAGGGTTTCATGACAGGATTTGGAAGTTTGGCAAGTTTACGGATTAACCTCCATCTTTTACCGCTTAAAGCACAATTAGTACATTACGTTACAAGGGAGGGAAGTGCAACTTTTCACTGAGGGTGAAAAGTTGCACTTTACAATACAATTTCAAATAAAACATTCGTCCATGCCCATCGAGAAAACCAGCAGAAACCAAGAGAGTTCCATAGGTGCAATTGCGTATGAATTATTCCACTCATCAAAGACGATGCATATTGTCAAAACAAATTAAGTACTAAAAGAAAGATGGTTGGAAACCCATGTCAATTTCTGTGTCAATAATAAGAAGTACAATCAGAAGTGAGTAAATTAAATAAAATTATGTCAGATTAAGTTAATAAGTTATGGGAGGTTTAAGAGACAAACTATTGGCATACATATTAATATCAGATTTTTGAAGATCACTTTTTAGGACGTATTAGATCGTTTTGAATATCGTGGAACAAAAATCTTTAAAAAAAATGTTGAGGAAAACGAAGCCTGCTATCGCTTGCATCCGCTTAAAAAGAATACAAGTACGAAAAACAAAATCTACAAAATTGTAGATCATTCTCAAGATCCGTTTTAATCATTATATACTTATTGAAAAAAAAACATTATTATTAAATGCTCCATCAATAAATCAACATGACAATATAATATAGAATTACAAAAAGTGTCTTTAAGTTAATCAATTATGACACCTTGCGAAGCGTTATTGCGTCGAATGAACTTCCATCAAGTGGAAGGAGACGCGAAATTTCATTATTTCGCATCGCACCTTTGAAACGTCGTGGAGGAATTGATGCAATTCTGAGTCTTAACTGCTAGTACTGGTGGTTGCCGTATAATACTATTCGTCCTCACGTTAAGTATACCACTACGAGTACAACTTCTGTTAGCGGTTGTAGTAAGCCCGAGAGCCACGTCGTCGCATTGAATTCGAATTGAATGACCGGGACACCTCACGGCAACGGAGACTCCGAGACCGAGAGAAGCTTTGACAGGAGCCAATGCGAGGTAGGGCCGTTATGCGACCGCGATCGGAAGCGCTTCCAAGTGCCGATTGGTTGCCGTTTGTGTCCGCTCAAGCTTCCCTCGCTATTAAGGTTATCGTGTGGCTCACGATGCTATGCGATGTGACACGATGCGATGCGCGATCCGACGTTCCGATATCCCACCACTTCGATATATATACAAGACCGTAACGATTAACTTCCAATCGTCAAGTTAACGCCCAAACTCAATCGCTTTCCGTTATATCCTTCGGAATCCTCGCTATAACTCTGTTACGATTTCCCGTTGTCAGGGCACTTGACCTCTAACTGAATTCTGCTGCAATATACACTATAGAATGGAACAAAAAATTGTTTCGCTTCCGTGAAGGAAGCTTTGGTATCATTTACTTCATTTGTTTCGCAATTTTAATGGCAGATTAGAGTAAATGATATAAAGATGTAGTACTCTGCAAATTTTTTCCTCATTGTTTTTCGCTTTTTACAGAGCTACTTCCAGGAGGAAGTATGTCTATTGATTTTGGCTTTCTCGTAGATGAAGCTTTGTAAAAAGCGAAAAATAATGAAGAAGCAATTTGCAAAGTTTTACTTTACAGGCTTGTTTATGCTCTAGACATTCTTCTAAAAATTCAAAGTGTCGTGGAATTTCTACCACTTAACCGATTTTTCTGAAATTCGTACTAAAACCTTGTACCATGGTAACCATATGTGGACCAAACTTGGTATCTCGTAATTTGCAAAAAATTCGAAATGCCATAAAATTTGAACGGCTGCACAGATCTGCGTCAAATTTGTACTCAATTCTTATTCGATGATAGACCATATGTGAACAATATAAGAAAAGTATATTTTTTTAAAATTCGTGACGTAATTTCTTGTATACAACTACAACTGTGTACATTATTATACTTATGACAGTAGAATGAACGTTTGAGGAAGACAATCTTACATTACACAAGAGTTTCAAATTAATGTAAGAGTATCATAACGGTTACAGATTTTCTATGCTGTCGATAAAGATACAACTGACTTCAGATGACAGGAAACGGTTTTATGATTGGGATCGCTTGTCTTCTGATGAAACCAACCAAACCAGTTGCGAGCCTTGCGCACTATCAATGAACATCCTGTATTTCGGCGACAGCATCTTTTCAGAAATCTCTCAAACGGCGGCAAGTTTTTGCAAAATAACGAATTTGAAATGGTAAGAAAGGGAACTGTAGCTAATCAAGAAGAACAGCTGTCATGTATTAGTATCTGTTCATGCTTTGGCGAAAAAAGAAGAAGTAAACGGTTTGCTGCAGCTAACGCCTAATTTTTTTTTTGACAGCGCAACGACATCCTTTTTTTATATTAGGCCTTCTTCAGGTTTTGGAACCTGGTACTCTTCTCTGATTTTGACAATGGATGCGTTAACGAGTTGCGTTGTATCTTCGATGCCTGGAGCATCCTCGATTCGCTCTTACTATCTTTCTCCCTTTCCCCTATTTTTCTACCCTCGTTTCCCCGATTCGGGCTATCGAATGTCTTCGCAATGCACTCGTCGTGAATTTCTAACAGTTGAAGACAGAAAAAAAGTAAAATTCAAACGGCAAGTCGTTACAGCAAAAGACATCGTTGTCGTTACAGCATTTTTGATCTGAGAACGATTTTTAAGTGAAAAACGGAATGAAAAGAGTTCATAATTCTCATTCTATTCCATTCAAAAGAAAAAAAAATCGACGAGTAATTGTGAAGAGGCTAAAGATTGATTTCGGAAATCTTTTAACGGAATTCGAAATCCCTTTAAAAAAGACTCTGCCATGGAGATTTTCGGAAATATCCGCGGTTCCGTTAAAGTCATTTTTAATGGGTCTGGGATTGCAGCTTGTGCTTGTTAACAATGAACAAATCGTGACAATTTTTCTACTAGAGGAAGAAATTAAATGTTCCAAAAAGGATGAGTGGATGGAAAAAATTAAATCAAAACGTTGGAGGAGTAGTAGAAGAAAAAACGAAAGCTTGTCCTGAAACTCGACACCGAATCTCTTTCTGGCGTACCCGCGAAACGATCTTTTTCTCAGCGTCCGTTTATTTTCTTGTCGCTCCTCCAGCGTCCCTCTCTCACTCTTTTAATTCGAGGGGGGAACGACGAAAAAGCAGCACGAGGCGAGCTCACCCTCGAGGGTATTCAGGACTCGTCAGCTCGACGATCTGCGCTCAGGCTGATCTGGTTCCGAGATCGTAAACGAGATCCCATTCCCTATGCTTCTTCGCCAAGTTCTAACTATATATATATATTTATTTCTGTCTCTCTCACGTTTGGACCCTCAAGAAGAGATTTGAGCGACGAGATCCTTCGCACGCAGTTCAGTAGCGCGGGAAAAAAAGAAACTGCGGCGGCAGAATGAACGCTGAGGCTGTAGACAAGTGATTCGATACCTTGAACTCGGAGGGTTGCCAGAAGACCTGCCAGAACAGCCTTTTTCTTGACAGGAACCTCGCGAGAACGATCTTCTCTTCCTCCCACGAGTGCTAGACTCTTTCTTTCTTCTTTCATTCTTTCTGTGTCTCACCGTCAGGGCTCTCTTCAGTTCCTACGAATTGCCGCGCGAAGGGATTTACGACATTCCAATGTCCCTCACCGGGGCGGAAAGCATGAATGGAACTCGCTGGCTTTGGCTGACCGTGCATCATGAAACAAACCTCGACGGCTCTTTCCGCCTTTAGTTCCTAAAAATTTTCGACGTTGGACCTCCCTGGGCTCTCAATATTGATCCTGAGGAAGTGTTATGGTTACCAGGAATTAAATTTTCCGAAAACTTAACTGCACAAGAAACTGAGAACACTTAACCGCAATTTTCTAAGTGACAGGAGTTAAGTGAAGTTTTTTATAATCAGGACTCGATAAGGTATCATAATTATAGACTAAGAGGTCTAAAATGAGAGAAAAATTTCTGGGACGAGAAGGAAGCTGATGAATTAGCAATGATTTTTGCATTAGGCCTTCAAAGGCTCTCTACATCGATCCCAATATTGCCTGTCAGTACGAGGAATGAAATATAGTGAACCCTGAATTTTGTACGAACCTGGAAACGTTATTTCTGTGCTTTTATCAGTGCAATGACTTGCAACCCTTGATTCCTAAGTAATCGAACCTTGTCATCCCAAGGGATGACAATTTTAGTAAGTGACGTCTAGAATAAACAGAAAACTGGATGAAATAGAAAAAAAAACTGATGAATTGAAAATAATATGAGCTTTTGAACCTGTGGATTCATTTCAAAATTATTTAATCATATCAGTAATGAAATCTGATGAAGCACTGTTGTACAGGCGGCTGAAAATGTTGTTTCTGTTTATTTTTCTTTATGTGTGACAATGACTTAGGTTTATTTTGCTATCCTAAGGGATCGATAATGTATGACAAGTTTAGGATGTAAAGCATCGAATGAGCAGAAAAAGGTATGGAGGAGAAGGAAGCTGATGAATTGGCAATAATGTGGCCACAGGGGTGGTGAGGATCCAACATGGCGCGTCAATATGCGCCTCCAAGCCATTGTGGAGACTCTCCAATGTTGCTGGGTTTGGCTACCGGTATTTTCGTTCGCGGTGAAATATTATGGGCTCTCTATACGATTATAGTGACAAATAGCGAGACCAGGTCCAGGTACCTCCGGCGGGTGGAAGATTCCAGCTACCAGTCTTGACCTGCAAATTCCTTTTGCTAGATAAATTTCTTTAAAAAAAATGGAGGGTCTGGTTCCATTCCAATGAAAGCAGATTCTCGAATGACTACACCGAAGGACTCGCGGTGGTCAGCAAACGGATTTCAAAGCCAATGGTACAATTCATGATTTACTAGGGCATCGATCTACAATTTGGCTTCGTTGATGTTAAAACTGTCATGAATCAGCTCTAGTAAATATTACAAACGACCAGGAATACTCATATCTCTATACATAATCAAAAGGAACTTTTAGAGTGAAAGGAAATAATTGTTTTATAGCAATTTGATGCCCACAAACGGCCAATTTTTTTAAATGTGACAAATTGTTTTGTTCTTGATTTACAAACAGAATTACAAACAAACTTTTAATTGAAAATCACATAGTTCCATTATCTTAAAAGAAAATTATTTTCTGAAAGTCTTTCGTTAGTCTAGTTTGACTATAAATCATAAAAAACGATTACTGATTTGATCAAATTTCCCCGAAGCTTAGCAGTTCATAGTATACATAGGTTGAACCATACAGGATCATTTATTGGACAATACAAGCATGTTATATCTGCCAGTGTCCAAAAATTTACGACACACAATTCCGCCGACCGAGATTTTGATTTTGTTCGCCCGAACTCTGGCACGAGTCTCGTATTGCTTCACTAAATCCATCTCTGCCTAATGCCCAAAAATCTCACGGTAATCAGAGATCCGCAGGAAAAGAGGATATTTTCTTCACCGTGCTCCACATCTTCGTTTGTGTTTTTTTTCGCTCTTCACGCTTGTCCTGCCGTTTATGACACCGGGTGCACCTTCCCTTTCATTCTCACTGTATTTTTTTTCCAGCTTCATCGTTTTTCGGCGAAGCATAGTTTTTTCACCTGGGAAAAGAGACCGGAGCTGAGGACCAAGGGCGACGAATGGCGTCGCTGCGGGGTACCGGAGCGTGGACATCCAGTCACAGGCCTTTTTCCAGGAAAGTCGACAGTGTCCGGTGGTGAACTCTGCAATACACTCAGCTATTGCAACAAGATGAAAAGCGAGACACAAAACGGCAAATGAAATGGAAAACGAAAGAGACAAAAAAATATAGAAAAAGCAAAGCAAACGCTCGCGCGTGAAGTGGGACGACGCAGGACGACGAGAGGAAAGTGGGTGGTGCGAATATAAATAGCCTGAGTTTATCGGCGATCTCGTATCCTCTTGGGGTATATATCTCGTTCTCTTTCTTTTGCTTCTTTCTCACTCTGCAACGAAGTTGAATGAATACACCGCTGGTCGTCCAGAAGAGCCGAGGAATTTCATTCATGGAAGCACAGGGTATCCTGCTGCAATGGCACCAGTCGCATTGGCGATGGTGCACGAGCATCTCTAGAGGACATCTCACTCTAGAGCCTCCGCGCGGATATCATGCCACTGATCTACATCAAACGAGGGAATAATCGGCCGAGAAATACCACCCGGGACCACTCGAGCATTCCAGTCGGTGGGATCGTGATGGTCGTGTTCTGGGTTTTAGCTGTGAAAATGCAGAGGATTTATGCTTTCATTTAGCGGGCTTACACATTCGTGTATAGGCTACTGTGCAGGTGCATCGACCTTGTTTTATTAACGAGGTTTTGATGCTTCACACTTGAAAAATCAGTGCCAATTTCTTTAATACTTTTGTACAATTTTTGGTGGTTTAATTGACGTTCTATAGGACGACTTGCGAAGCAACACATGTACATGCACTGTTAAAAATGTTTAGTGTATATTTCCTTCACACGTAAAGGAAGCTTTAAAAAAAAACTCGTGCAATAAGTGATGCCAGGATTGAAGACTTAAATATGGTCTCCCATTCAAGAATTTCAGTAGCTAAAATGTCCTAATTTGTATCTAATTTGAGTTAACCTGTTTACTCGTTTGTTGTCGCAATCATAATTTTGCGAAGCGACAAGAAAAAAAACCATCCGTTAAATCACAATTTCTCGTACAATAAGTGATGCCAGGACTTTAGTATGGTCTCCTTGTCAAGAATTTCGGTAGCAAAAACGTTCTTCTAATTTGTATCTAATTTTCGTTAACCTGTTTACTCGTTTGTTGTCGCATGGACGATCTCATGGAGCAGATAACGATGTTCAACGGATTTTTGCACCATGCAGTGTCAAACGAGTCCCCAATGACGGGAACAGTAGTAGCAGTTTTGTCGACAGCAGGTTCGTTATCGTCGATCCTTTGTTTGTTGGGTTGTTCCTGCGCCGCCTGTTAGTCCGAGAGCGGCGTTGAGCCACGCAGATCCTTACGCGCTTATGTTCGGTATAACAGAGAAAACTCGAGGGTTCCTCCCCGCATCAGCTACCGAAGAGCCAGGACAGGACACCGCATCCTGGCACAAGGGATGCACAGGTGGCACTGGTGGCATCCTCTGCTCATCGCGACAGGATCTCCTCGCCTAATCTCACCACGCAGAACCGCAGGATTAGGCTCATTAACTCCCGCAGGACACGTCTATACTATGCTGGCTCATCGTTCCTTTCCCACGAGGCTCTTCAGTCGTTGTTTCCTTTTTTCTTTTTTCATCGTCTTCTAACTCTGGCTCTCACCGAAACTCGTTGCTTTGCTTTTGCAACGGGCTGGACCAGTCGCAGGATATCTTGAAACTTTGATCATGCAAATTCGCTGAAAAAGAAAAAGAATAAAAATAACAGTGATCGAATATAATATATTCTTTTTGCTCCGTTTGTTGGTAAGGAATCTGCAGATTTTTTTTGTACATACAAAAATTTGTACATTCGCCTGTTTTTACACTCAGAATGATCGCGGTTTTACTGGCGAATATTAGTGACAATTTATTTATTAGCGTGATTCGAAATTGCACATTTCAACGAAAATATTTTCTCTACGAAATTATGTATGTCCGTTAGATTATCCCGTTTCGCGGGATAACTGATGATATAAAAACGTATATTTGTTAAACGCTTTTTTAATACGCGAATGCAAACCCCACAGAGTTAGGAATGGAATTGAAGGTATAAGCAACAAGGCTCTGTATAATGATTTTTATTTGGTTAATAATTACTGACAGGGGAATTAGAATGATCTGTTTCTACGTAATTTTTATTTTTTCACTACCGCATTTCGAAAACGACGTGACGCGAACGGCAATGTTCAAGGCCAGGCCTTTAGTTCGAGAGCTTTAAAATAAAAAAGAACGAATCAGAAACTTTTGCTTCGTTGTGAAATCCTCTCGAAGTGCTTTCGTTGTAAACCGTATTAGCCTCGAAGCTGGGCTAGGTCCAAAAATCAACAAGGCCTTAGAGGCTCAACGTTGGGTCAGTCGATGCAGTCTCTTTTCTATTTCACTCTCGCGACGATATATAGTATAACGAGATTTTCTTGAAGAACGAAAGAGATTCGAGGGGAAAGCCTATTAAGCTTGGCCCGTGGCCACGAGGGAGACGCGAAAGCAGAAAGAAAAAAAGGAAGGCTAAGAAAAAGTGAGTCCTAGAAGTATACCAGTGGTATATACCATAGCTTTGCACTTATATTCTTAGAGTTCAGCAGCTACTCGCAAACTTTCAGTTCATTCTTGGCTAGCTCCGCAGTCGTAGGAATATCGAAGGTTTCTTTCGGACCTGGTACAGCCTAGCGAATCGCAAAGTCTTTCAACAATGCACAGCCGTGGTGAAATTTGAAAAACCACTGGCCCTATCCACCTGCCGAAGACATAAATCATTGTAGTTCTGTCCTGTGATGCCTGCTGGCAGTTCTCAGGTACCGATTTGCAGGTGTCTCATCGAGTTTTACTGTACTCAGTGTACTACACTTCTTTCGCAAGGTCGATAGGTACATCGCCTTCCTCTTTTTCTTTTTCACCTTCCCGTATTCTTCTACGACACGTATTCGTGATCGTTTTTGGCAGGAAAGTATATACATATATTTGGCATGATACATTTTTGGCAGAAAATATACATATTTGGTATGATACGTTTTTGACAGTGAGATTTCAAAAGTTTTTCAGATTTTTTACTTATGTTATGCTGGTGTTAGAATGTGGCTTGTATGGTGGTATATAGTCTTAGTTCAGAAAAATTTGAAAAATTCCTAAAGATCTGAAACAATTTTAAAAAATCCGAGTTTACGCAAACGTTTGACCAGTTGCTTGTAGTAGATTATTTTTTTTTCTATTTTTTAATAATTTTTTAATATAAAAAAGCTTAAAAGCTATATGAAGAAAGATCATGTCGACTTTGGCTATAAGCTAGAAAATTTTGATATTCAACAATGTATGTTTCACAAATTTTTCAGATTTAAAAATTATACAATAAATGTTTACAAAATTAAATAACAGAGTTTTATACTCCTGCTATGATGCCTCTCAACTTTCCTCAACTGAGTATTTCAGTTGAGGATCAGTTGATGTGTAAATTTATCGATAAATTAAGTAGGAAAAAAAAATCATTTGCAAAAAATATTCCGATTCTTCAAATAGTTCTTCCCATATCCTCACTTTTTCATGTGTGATGTCACACAGTTGTTCACAAGAAAAAAAGGGCGTAGCTAGTCAATCTATGAGAATGAATTTTCAGCAGGTTACTATTACAGGCTTCTTCTTGTCCTGAAGTCTTCCCTATTCGCAAAAATGTCTTATTTCAAGGGTGTGAAGACCCGTCGATATTACGATTAATTTGGTCGTAAATTTTCGGGCGTTCTCATTCCTGGAAGTGCCCAAGGTAATTTATACCGAGTTCATGGCTTCTAGCTCCCTTTGCGCCTAGCTCGCTAGCACTTGGTGGGTCCGCAACACCTGGCGTTCCTGGTTGGGACTCCCTTTGGGTACCTGAGGCCCTTGCGTTCCCTCTCCATTCGTCCTGTCGGGCCAGACAGCGGCGCGCCGCTCAGTTTCTCTTGTCGTTCTTTTTTTTTTTAACATCGTTCTTCGTCCCGTATTTTCTCTCAAACTTAAGCTTACACGATTTTACCGATCGATTCTAGCTATTTCCTAGCTATATATAGTGAAGAAGAATTTTTTTCTTCTCAAGCACAAAAATCAATACCCACGATCGATTTTTCTAGGATCGTTAAATAAACACAAACATAAGGCGCTTGTTCGATCATCCATGGCATTGCGATCCTTACTGCAAATTGGTAATACAATAAATAATTTAATAATTATTATGGAATATCCTACATTGAAAAAAAAAAATCTACATATGTTTTTCCAACAACTCATTTATAGAAATAAAATTTAATTTGCAGATTTGAGAAAAGCATGTCGATTTAAAAAAATTCCTCTTCGTTGCAATAAATTGTGTCTTTATTCGAAAGAAATATGTTATTGAAGCTATAGCATCAAATAAGTTATTGATTTCGATAATTTGTTTTTTCAGTGTATCTCATTAGTAACAAAATGTGTAAATAAATTCTCTTAGAAATTGAAAAAAAGTTTTTTTGATGAAAATGTTACAAAATGTGACACAAAAATTAATGTCCATAATACATTAATTTTTTAATTTTTTGTAAAAATATAATTTCTTTCTTTTGTAAAATCTATGTAAATTTTTGGAGTATTGACAAATCGATTCTTCACTTTCTGGCTATATTTTTTTCCTCCTTAAGCAAGAGAATCAATACACGCGATCGGATTTTCCTGGGGATACTAAGTAAATATTTACATAATACGCTCGTTCGGTCATCCGTGGCTTCGCGATCCCTGAGTGCAAATCAAATTACGAGGGTTCCGCATATGCACCTTGGTAAGCCCCCTGACAAATCGCAGGTGACCTGAAACTGGGATGAACGATGAGAGAATATCAAGATACTTTCAAAATAAATATTGACAGTAGACATGTTTGAAGGGATTAGTAAGTTTAGATTATACGAATATTTGCAGAGATGCAAACAAAGACAGAAAAAGACAGAGAAGAGACTAAAATGAATGCGGATGATAAATTTGCAGCCACAACTGTAATTCGAAAACATTGTTTTCATTGTAAGTGGCTTTTTATTTTATAATAAACATGCGCACATAATTTACAAACAACATGTGAAAAAAAATACAGAATGTAAATTCCTAGTGATTTGTAACAGTAAATTTACAAATTTCTCTAATCTTTTTCAGTATTATTATTTTAAATATCCAATATAGATTTACAAGAAGTTTGTGGTACAGATTGTAAATAAAATCTTCCACTCTGTAATTTTGTAGTTAATTTTTTTAGTCGTGACCTTTCAGTCTTTTCTGACAGTGTATCACAATTATAGCACTTGGTTAGACCAACTAGACTTTTATTTCAATGCATCATATTTTCAGGATCATTTTGAACGATAAAATTGGTGGAGGATGCAACGTGCAAAATTTCGAGACGATATGTCCTCTTGATTCTCAACGAGTGTCCAACTTTCTGAAAGACTGTTAACTTGCCGCTAAAAAAAACTTTCACTGCTATAAGTCACTTTGGACGGGTGGATTGGAACGTCGAGCGTGAAAAAAATATATATAGCACAAGGTAATGGCAGAATCTACTTGCTGAAGCGTTTTGCTCGAGGGGATATTAAGAGTAGTTTGTACTGCAGTACGTAAGCTTCGCACGTTATTTGTCAAATGAAGTGTGAAACGCCCGAGGTAATCGAGTAGACTCAGGGGAATTGTGTATCGATGATTCAAAATTTAAGCATGAGGGGAGAGAGTTCGTTGGATTTATATCTACATACATACAACGATCGGTGAACTGATAATGGTAATTTTTAAAAGAGCTATATAATACTGATTCTAGTTTCTTGATCTTAATAGATTGAGTAATGTCGATTAATTTTTAGTGACATCTTCAATTACGCGGTGACAGATTTTAGTACATTCAAATAATCGTAATGTTTCTCTCTACTTTGAGCGACGACTATTAATTTAATCCATGAGACTATTTATATTATTACATTACGAATTCTTTTTCATTGTAATGAACTTCAATTTGTTGCAACACGGACAAAATGGACGTCATTGGAGATACGACAAGCTTTGATTTTGATGAATGAATGAGTCAATGCTTTTTTGGAATTTTGAATATTCAACACATGTATTTGAACTAAAACCTGGAAGTCGATTTTTCTTTGGATTGCAATACTTACTCTTTTTACATACCAAGTAAAAAAGTGATATATGAAGTATATAAAAATATATGTATAGTTTAACAATTAGAATTGGGCATATATAGTCTACATACTCTTTATATACAATCTATACATAAACCCAACTTCACAATTGGCCTTTTACATAAATTGCATAGTTTTTCATAAATCCATAAAAATTCCATATGTCGGACTATATGTAATTTTTGACTTGGGGTACATTGAAAGTGATGAGAAGACAAACATATTATCGATGAATTTCTTCATAGATATTACAAACATTTTTCAGTTCAGAGCATTCAGCCTTGTTCGCATTTCTGTAAAATAGCATAGCTAATTATTATATCTACGTAAACTTTTCACCTATTTCCTTAATCTGCCAATTAATTGTTCGAGTGAAAATAAGGTAGAGATGAGCAGAGTCTGCAAGGAAGAAGATTACAGTAAAAGATGTTGCGACGTGCTGCTGCTGCACTTCGTCGAATGAATGAAGAAGATTTTCCAGCAAATCTGGAGAACGCCACAATGGGGCTTGCTCCCTTCTTTTTGCCCTTCCTTGCCATCGTTCTCTCTTTCTCTCTCCCTCTCTTTCTCTCTTCCTCTCTCTCTCTCTCTCTTCGTAAGAACGTACCGAACGTACTATAATAAAAGAACGACCCGGTTTCATTCCAGTTCATACGTCGAGCAACGCGCTAACGCCGGGGATTACCTACCGAGGCACTTCATCATTGTGGGTGCCTCGACCAGGAAGAGGGAACGTAAGAAGAAAGAAACCAGAAAAAGGTTCGTCTTCTTCTTCGTCTCGATCTTTTCTTCTTTTTTGTCATTCGTATCCCGTTGGAGCTTACATCGAAAAGGGTAATACACTCTATAATAAGAGAACTTTACTTTTTTTACACACAGAAAAAGAAATTGCGAAATTCAAAGAAAGAGATTTTTTTTAATCCGAAATTTTTAAAAATCAACCTCGTAATAACTTTAAAAAAAATTAATATATATATGATATTATTTTTTTATTTGTTCAATTAATTCTATGAACATCGGTTTACATGAAATTAATAAATGAGTCCTATATAAATTCAATTTCGCTATTAGTTTTTTTACATTAATAAAAACATTTCGATTGTATTCAAGTCGGTCTATTTTTTTTTAATGTGCGTATTTTACGATATTTATCATTAGCCATTAATTATTTGCCGATCTACTAATGGACGAAAAAAATGTAATTTTTCTATGATTGTACTTTTAATTTACACTCACTTAAGCCACTTTTGTGAATTATACACAGTGGCGTCCCAGAAGCAGAGTAATAAATCTTTTTTTCATTTACTTCCAACATTCCATGCCATTTCTATATCGTGACTCCTCGACTCGGCCCCTCCCCCTCTCCCCTTGGGTTTTCTCACTATTTTTTTTTTTTTTTGCTTTTGCGTCATTCGCTTCCTACATACATTTCTATGGAGGCCCAATAGAATTTGTGATCAAAGGACCTCACGGCTTTTTGAAAACAGGGGTCAGGGCTATAGCTCTACCAATGCTTGCACTGCTTCTGTGCGCTCACTATGTACTGCCAAAGCACAGCACAGGGAAGCAGAGCACAACGCGCTTGCACCTTACGTTTCCTTCAGCATTGTCGACTTCAATTGGCCGTTGGTGCATTCAGCGTACAAATCGGCTCGGTTTGAGTGCGACAACAAACGCAACAGGTTGAAGAGATCGTCAATGCATGCTCTAAGAGCATAGTGTGTATAGCTCACGCACTGCGGGATCCTGAGGAGAAACGAGCGAATCAAGATAAACAGGTTGAATCGTGAAATAGACCGCAGAGTAGTAGAATCAACTGGGGTAAAGTGAAAGTGAGAAGGTGGAAAGAGGAATTGTATTGGAAGCACCGGCGAATAAATTAAGCCTCTTCTCGTTTTTCAATTCGGTTCTATCTCCATTTCCGGAAAACTGAATAAAAACCCTTGTAAAGTTTCTTTTCCTTTCAGCTGAGCAAATACTTAACAAATCATTTATATTACAGATCATGACAGTTACAAGTGTCTGAACTAATAGAGTTACCAAATTTGTTCATAACAGAAATTTATTTTTTAAATAGAAATTTTTTAATCTTACAATGATATGTTTTTTTTTTTAGGTTTATCAAACACTGTGACGTTGGAAATGAGAATGGAGAACTAATATTACGAAAGTCTTAAATCCCTTTAAGTTATTTCACTTTAGTGGCTCTCGATATTGAGTTTGAACGAAATCAGTAGAGAAATGAGAATTTTCATTAGTTGTACATTTTTTTTTAAACTCAGAAAATAAATAAGCAGGGACTTTGAACAGATACGTAATAAAATTAAGGCATTAAGGTTTGGAAGGAATTGTCCAAAATCCATAAAGAAGTTGGAATTTAATAGAACATTGAATTTTCTTATAAAATTTCTTCTATAGCTCGGAAAGCGAATTGGCATAAAGCGAAAGGTGCAAAACACGGCACACCAGTTACAAAGTGAGTTTTTATTATCGACTTGTATCAACATATGTCGAAGCAATAAAATTCTCAAGTACTGTTGATTTTTCAGTTTCTTGACGTCCCGAAAATTTTATTCATCTCTTGTTATCACAAATTAAAAAAAAATAAAGATACAGACCTTTATCATTACTTTCTTATTATTTTCCACGCAACGTTCATTATTAGGAAGCAAAAATTTATCAACGAACTTTCACATTGATTTTGTGACAAATGGAAAACATCAGGAAGCAATGTGCAAGGTTTTATTTTGCAGGCTTGATTTTTAATTGAACAATTCGTTAGAATTAGCTCAAGCGGTTCTAATTCATTCGAGCTCATTGTCAGCGTGAAAGAAAGTCTCATTCAATACCCGATGAAAAACGTGATGGTGGTCGTCTAGGTGAAAAGGTCGGATACTCGACCAACGTAGGAACACACCTGTGCGGCCCTCATCCAGTCCACGTCCATCCATCCATCCTCGCCTCACTGTCAGTCCTGATTAACGGCCCATTAATTACGTGAAATGGACCAATTATACAGACGCTATTAATAAACTTCCCATGTTCGAGTTCCAGCATATCGGACTGGAACTAAGAGCTGTTTGTGATCTGAGAGTGTTAGACAAGGATACGAATCAAGATGACGAACCGTTAGGTGTTCACCAAGGAATTCGAAGCATTCCCCAAATGGAATTTCTTATTGCTGACATGCCTTGCAAAATTAGGAACACAGGATTTTTTGATAACGATTTCATTGATTAAATCAAAAGTTACAGTACATCAACTTTAGAACATATTTTAAGTTGAGTTTATTTATTTTACTCACGTGCATTCAAATGGGATTTTGAATCAAGAAATTCGATAATGCACGTACTTTTTTTAAAAAATTCAAAAAGTTATAAAACTCAAATTGCTGCATAAATATTGTAAAAAATGGCAACAGTCAAAGCCGGGTTGTTACTACAGTTATGTGCTAAATTTTAGCTCAATCGGTTGAACGGTTGTTGAGTTATAGTTGATTGAAATTTCTAAGCCCTGCACACACACACACTCACATACATACCATTTTGTATCATTCTGAGTTTCCTGACATAAAAAACACGAATTATTTTTCATGAAAACAAAGCTTCCTCCATGAGGAAGCAAAATGTAACAAGAAACGATGTCAACCTGGACGTGTATATATTCTACTTTGGAATAGTGCCTTTTTTTTAAATTTAATGTTGCAAGAATTCAAAGTAAATAGAATCCAGTACATAAAGTTGTCTTATCCATAATAAATTCAGCTAGGACGTGGGCACATGGTTGTAACCGTAGCTTGTAAGGATTTATGGGTCTTAGTTTCAGAATGCCTGTAAGATCAACACTACCAATGCTGAATGGCTGATAGGACATAGAACCAATGGGTGATATCCGCCTAATACGGATTTGCCAGTATTAGTGAGGAATAGTGATTCGCTAGGCAATCGTGGCAGCCAGTCACAGGACCGAGATTGAGAGGATGCTGAGCACAAAGGGCAAATTAAACAGGTCCACCGGATCACTGAAGCCTTTCGGTTAGTCGCAACCCCTTATTTCTTTCTTTCTCTGTCAGCTCACAATTACCGTCGGAATATTATCCGCTTTCTCATCGACCTCTACAACCCTCAATCGTCCACCTTTCCCTTGTTTCCTGCCGCTGACCGCCGGGTCCTATCGGCTTGAAATCAAGATGGAAAAAAATAGAGAAGGCTCTATCAAAATATACATCAACCAGAGAAAGACTAACCCTATAGTTGGGGTTTTACTCTTTCGGTCTGTTGTACCACATCGGTGATGTGAACTAAAAAAGGGTTTCATCTTGAATTGGCCACTCGACGTTCTTTATGGAATTCAGATTCATTCTCATACAACATGAATGTTCGGGTCATTCTCCGGTAAGATTTTTTTTCTTTATATGTTTTTTGTTCATAGGCTTCAACAATTGTACAATTATGACTTCATACTATTAAAAATGTACACAAACATATTCTATGTTGAGTTCAAGTTATTCATATCGTATTTGATAGTCATTGAAATATATATGGCTACTATTGTGAGATTAAATTGCAATTCAATTTCTTGGGTATGCTGGAAGTTAGTACTTGATTTGGGCTTCATTGAATTGGACTAAAAAATACTGAGTACACTACAAATACTTTACCTTTAAATTTCGAGATGAAAAATCTTCTTTAGATTTTCACTAAAGAACATTTTTCTCAATGTATGTTAAAATATTCCTAACACCTTACTTCACTAGCCTATCGTTACAACCTTGTTCCAAATACAACTCCGGCTATGTATGGGAAACCAGTTGAGGTCTTGTGTACCTTACGCGAGAACCGTCAAAACGACAAGATCCCACATCCCTCAACCAAGAAGCAGAGTGTAGTTCCAGCTCCTGAGGATCGAGTACCCGCTATACCGGGAAACCGATGCCTATACTAAGTACCATATACATATATACAGATTCTCAGGACCATCTATAGAGTATAGACTCGTCGATGAGAGAGCTATTCGAACACGGTACAAGATCCGATCTGTCGAAACGATTTACCGCGAACTGGCGGGTTGCACGCCCGTAATAACAACAAGATGTTTCGCCCACTGAGGCTCCACGTGATCAAGTGAGATGGAAGTCCGTAAAACCTTATGAGAAAAGAGAAAAAGGGAGCTCAGGGGTTTTCACTAAGGGGGAAAGAAAAAGGAGTCCACGGAGGCCCAGAAGCCATTCAGGCGTGCACCAAGTAAGTAGAGATTTCCGGAGGCTGCTGTAGCTTGGAGCTATTCGCCGCGGGGGTGTCCTCTTACCTGGTGGTGCACGCTTTTCTGCAGAGGAACGCCGGTCTTGCTACTACTGCAGCGCGCGAGGGAATCCGCCCGGGGGGAAAAAACGTTGTGCGCGTAGGAAAAATCTATTACGCTGTGAGAATAACGCGAAGGTCCCTCGTCCGTCGTACTCGTCGATGCACCCGGGATGCCAGGGATGAATGGCGCGGGTGGGCCCCGCGTGGCACACACCGACGGCGGAATCTTTTGTGCGCATTCCTTTCGGTTCCGTGAGCGCGCTGGTGCCACCAAGGGTTGTGACAGCCGCACGTGAGCGACGGAGATGGAATGAGAGTGCACAGGGGGATGAACGATGCAGCCGAACGAGGCCCTCGAGCGTGTTTCGCTAGTCTATATATCCACTACCATGCCATCAGAAGTAATGCGATGAACGACGAAAACTCAAAGCATTAGAGGATGGTGCATTTTATGGAGACCTCTTTTTTTTCGTTATTTTTTTCGTCGTACTCATAGTGCATTAAGGAAAATTGTTGTTTTTAGGTTGGTTAAGTTTTTGACGTGGGTCAGATCGTGTAGAATTTTAGTTCAATTTAAGTCCTTGCATGCTTTGTAATGATGGACATTTTAAATAGTTGCTTTTTCGATCACGTTTGCTGTAACTTGCAACATTTTTTTTTATACCAGAAGTGCGCTAAGGAAAATTGTTGTTTTCAGGTCGGCCAAGTGTTTGAATTGAATCACACCAATGCAGAATTGCGTTTCTCGGACTTTCTCGAAAGCTTTGTAACGATGAACATTTTATAAAGTTTATGTTTTTAGATTATCATTGCGTATTATTGCATTTAGATTATCACTGTTGATTGCAAAATTAGAGGGTTGTAATACGAGAATGACTTCCACAATTGACCTACAATTTCTTACAGTAGTTCTGCAGTAAGTTCTCATTCCTCGCTGTAATTGTCGTGACGAAAGGTCGAAACTATAGAATTTTGATGCTGTTACATTATTTCAAAATTTCCTAACCACTCAATCCACACTAAACTTAAGGTAACAAATTTTTTTTCAAACAAGAATGCAAAGCAAAATTTCATAAACTTATTATTTTCATAAGCTTATTATTTCCCAATTTTTGCGCAGCTTCCTGAATGCGTTGGCCGAAATTAATTAATGTACTTTTTCATGAAGTCGACTTTGCCAAAGAGAATATTAATGAGGACAAAATCAGCAAAGTTATACTTAACATTCGCTTTTTTTAATGCTATTCAAAAAGACTCAAATGATGAACACGAATTTAAGTCATTAGAGAGGAAAATTTTTCATGTCGGAATTTCTTTTTTCTTTCCTTCATACTTGCAGCGCGTCACGCAAAATCTTCGTTTTTAATTCTGTCGACTATTAGCCTTGATAGGTCAAATATGTTAAATATATATATATATTGTTTTAATACTACTCAAGAGTTCAAAAGTTCCGGTTGGCGAGCAAAGCCTTTGCCGTCGCAGAGTCTATGTCGGCGAAGGCGTTTCACTCAGACTCGCAATTAGCGAACGGAACCGCGGATCTTTCTCGATGTGAACTCCGTGTGTAGCCAGCCACCACCGTTTCTCGCCGACGCGCGATGTCGAAGGATATATAAAACTGCAACGTCACGCGGATCTATTAGAACCGTCCAAAGAAGTTTTAAACCGCATTCCGATCTTCCTTCAGCATTATCCTGCAGGATAACAACATGTTGTTATTGAGTTGGTCGTGTTGGTTTGTCAAAGACGACAATAGTCATCTAATTGTTTTTATTTTTACTTTATTAAATCTTACGTAATTACAAAATGTCTGAATTATTATTAAGTAATACCGTGTGTGGGCAGACACAAATAAACCAGCTAAATTATTCATTCAATTACCAACATAACATATTTGCTATACCGGAGAAATTTTTCAAAACAATACTGTTTAAAATGAAAGTAAATTTAATATACAAAACGATATGTGATTTACAAATCGAGTGTATGAATTCCGTATTAATATATTTTTATTGTAAATTTAACAATAGTATCACAATTCTACGATTTATATTGTGATCGATATTGTGATCTTCATTTTAATATACCAATATTATATTTGTTAATAACGAATGCCTCTAAAAATTAGTATACGGTATATGCATCCGAGCTTTATAACCGGTATATTAATTTGCAAAAAAAAAAATCTTTACAGTGAAGCTATTTTTCAAAACGATTTTTTTTATTTTCATTAAAAAATTCTCGAAAAATTTTAAACACGGTCGAACTCTGTTAGGAATAAATTCTACATTCTTGTTTTGTGATATAAAAATATAAAGAAGCGCCTCGGAGTTAAAAAGTGAATTTTTCGAAAGTATCGTTTTTTTTCTGTTTTGATACCGAAAGTGTCCGACATTGAAGAAAAATAATCGTTAAAAGATTGAAGTAACGCAGAATAATAAAAAATCTTATGTTAAAAATATAAAGTGTCGTGGTGCTTTGTTTGGTCTACGTTTAAGATGCAATTGTGGTGCAGATAATTTTATTGGCGCTTCAGTTGTTTCAAAGAACGACGAATCGATCACTGCATGCCGCGACCTCTTTCCAAGAACCGTTTGGACACAGTGCGTGCCCCCACAGTTATGCCGTATTAGCGAGAGGTACCGTTTCCCTTCGTTGAATACGACCAGTCATCCCCGAGAAATCGGCAGACAATGTGGCGCATTCTTGCTTTTCTCGTTCTCTTGCATTCTCCTTAGTTCGTTTTTTTTTTCGTGAGGATCCCCAAGATCGCACCTTCACTGAAAGCATGACTCACTCGCCAATTTCGGTTCAATCTTTTTTTTTGTTCACTAACCTTCGATTATTATACTATGCACTCGCATTTAAACCTTAAGTAAGACTGTTTACGATTTTCATTATAGGCCAAACATTTCAATTTTACGGACATTGTTTTACTTTAACTCTGCCATTAATTTCTCTGATAGTAGTAAAGTTTTTTCTTAGTAAAAATAATTAATGGCTGACTCTAAGTAACGATTTTGTCCTCCTCCAGTATTTTAATACTTTTTTGTGGCTGTCCCTGTATTTAATCTTAAATTATCAAATCGATTACATTTGCAGATTTCAATGTCAGAAATCTGAAATTATGTTCTTCTTAGATACGAAATGTGTAAGTTCAAAATCGTTATATAAATTTTGGTTCCAATCACATTTACATTTTACGGTAATGGTGTAAAGTGGCTATAACCGGTATTTCTACCCTTGAATAATAAGTAAATGTGTCACCTCATATAATCAACATAAATGTTCATTGTTTCATTTTTAAAAAAATGAATAGGAAGAACGAAAAGAAAAAGTCGTAAAGAGACGAGTAACACTTTGTTGTTTTTTTTCTTTTCGGTACAGCGGCAACGGAAATAGCGTCGATTCCGGAGCATTAGGTCACGGCATGTCCCTCAGACAACCCGGAAATAATCGTGTCCGGATGGAAAGAAAGACCGCAACGCCACGTATGTCAGAGAATAGCGAAGGGTGACGAAAGTTTTTCATCAAATGCATCGCACGTTCAGAATCTCATTTATTCGCGGCTAAATTTAACCGCGACGGTATAAAAATCCGCTAGCGTGTCGTGCGAGGTGCAAATGAAGATGCAGATGTCCTGTTGATCTCGCTGGGAAAACATAATGGCTCCAAAGGCGGCATTTACGAGCTCGTAACACGGCGTTGCTGTAGAGGCGGTATTATTATAGTTGTCGCAGTCCCCAAATACCGTTGGAGAAGAGAATATATTGTGAAATATCATATTTCGCTTTTCATGTACATAGAGAGGTGGGTCTCGAAAAAAAGACCACGTCGGTATGGTAGAAAGCGTTCCAGTGGCGCCATCTCATGAAACTTATGAGAATTTATAAAAATATAATGTAACACAGGACTTTTTACTATAATTTCTAAGAAAAATACTCAACATGTTAACGTTGGATTTTGGCAAGCATAAAACGTAATAGGTTTTCCTATCACCCACATAAATTATGGAAGTCCTCGTAACTGCAAAGTGACTGCAGCTATTCATTTTTAATCCATGCAATATTGCTTTATAGTTACGATATCCAAAAAAAATTTCTAACTATATTTTTTTTATAGTTGCGACGACTATTTTATGGTTGCGTTAACTATAAAAAATTAATAACATATACTTGAAACGAATTGCTATCACCTGACATATATCACAATTTTTCCTTATTCCTCCTCTGCATCTTTTCTGCACCGGATGTTAATACGTTAACCCTTAATTGGCCAACGTATTTTTCCGTTATACAAATATTTTTTCTTAAATGCTAAACAAGATATTGGTTACGACTACCAAATTTATGGTTGTTATAACCAATTAATCGTCGGCACATATTTAACGCGTAAATTGTTTATCTCAGACTAACCTGTATTTTCCGTGTAGTTAACATATCGCTAAAAATAGCCGCATCGACTAACTATTAATTGTTGCCACTCTGTAGTTATAAGCACTAGCACGATTTCTCAGTGCAACGATGCAATAATCTCACCGTCATTATATCGTAGCTTCAGTTCCCACGCGAAAGGATCGTACAATGTAATACACCAATAATTATAGTAACAATAGATGTACTTGTATATTACAACCGCGGAAAAATAACAAAAAGAAAATCCGATTACGTTATTTCAAATATTAAGCTGTAACATAAGAGTCAGTATCACATTCGACGATATTAGCCGAAGGAGTTACTTCATGAATACTGTATTCCACGAGTATATCACGTTCATATCAACAAGAGTGACTTAGAGAATGGGAAAAGGGATGAGACGAGAGCATGCGCGCCGTCTGGGAAGGCGAAGCGTAATTACGTGCGAGGATATAGCAACATGTCGGGCATTCCAGCAGCAGCAAGCAGAAGCAGAGCGAGAGGATCAGCGTGTCGGCGTGCCACCCTCTCGCGATTGGCCCGTTGAACTGAATAGAAGGCTAATGAACGCGAAGCTACGGTCGTCTGCATCGTCCGTCCGTCCGTCCGTCCGTCGCTCTGTCCCTTCGTCCGTCCGTTCACTCGTCCACGCTGCCACCGTAGAGATCGAACGATCACCGTAGAGACGTGGACGTCCCTGGTTCAGATCAGCGGCTTCGAATGATCTTCATCCGGGAATGATTCACAAATCAATGATGAATGTGTTGATCACTTTGTTCACAGAATTAATACGACTGATACCGTTACTGGTTTTCGTTTGTGGCATCATTGACGAATTACTGTTGTTTATGATAATTATTAATAATACCAGTATTTTATGTTGTTCGATAGAAAATTCTTCGTATTTTACAACAATTTTCCGAAATACGTGCACATTTAAAAAAAAGTTTTGCCATAAATTAATTGTCCACAAAAGTCGATGATTTTTTGGTAATTTTTGGCCAATCATTTTGTTGTCCTCATTTTTTGTTAATTCGTAATGTTAGCAATAGATTTGTTCTCCAAATCGTACTAAATTAGCAATACGATTGAAAAATTGAAACGATTTTTTGTTAGCGTAATGCTAGCTTATTTGTTTATTATTAAACAAATTAATTTTTACGTATGCGGTAAAAAACAATTTTGATAAATTCGTGTTACTTTTCGTAAAAATATCTTTTATTGAACGGTATTGTAGATTAAGCGCTCGGTATTGTTGGAAATGGTTGACGTTGTTAATACTGATAAGAGAGTATAAAGTGATGCGACGGAAGAATTTTTTTTTCTTGAACTTCGAAATCGACAGTTCCAGAGTCGTGGATGGTTACATATAGCAACAACCTACATATCCTAAATTTTGTCGTATAGTGCGGCGGTGGAGGACAGCACGGTCTCCGCGAAACGCGATAACGACAACAATGGTCGAGGCCGGACATCCGGTAAAGTCTCGGACGGCCCTTCCGGTCTATCTATCGCTGACTACTGGCCACCAGGGTCTCACCGACTCTCTGTACCCCTCAAGCTCCTCGAGTATCTTGCTCGGAGGACTGTGAGAGTCGGGTATCTATGCGTCGACCGACATCGAAACACCGCAACGTCTGTCTTGCTACAGTGGAATGGATCGGTTCAGGTAATCTTTTTTTACAATTTTATACTTTTCCCGTGAAAAAAAAAAAAAAAATTGTTCCATATGCGCTCACAAGGAAAGTATCCCAGGTCGACCTCTCCGATTTGATTTCTTTTATAATATGTTATAGTAGACTAAAAACTAAGCGACACGCATTTTTTTTTTCATCTGCCATTTAATACTTTAAGGGGATGAAACCATCATCCAAAGTAAGGCATGTCAAGGGACGATTTGGCAGTTACACCAACAAGAACATAATATTTTTTAATCAATCCAATAGGAAAAGCTTTCTCTTTTCCAAAAGAAGAAATAAAAAAAAATGGTTTCTCAATTTAAAAAAAAAAATTAGGGGCGAGCCACTCCTAAATATTATAGTTGACCCGGCCAATATTTTTTTTCGGAAAAATTCAAAGACACATCGTATTTCCTCCATGTTCATACACAACATATTTTTTCAGATTTTTAGACTCGTATTTAACCATTTTTTGCATAAAAGTAAACATATTTAGGGGTGGCTCATCCCACTAGTTTTGCATAAATGAAAAATAGTGAGAAAGCAATGTACAAAAGGAAACTTTGACTTGTAATGTTGACCGGATTGCTGCTCTAGCAATTTTCGTTCGGAAATGAGCTTACGTAAAAAAAAAATAGAATCCAATTCCTGCTGAATTCTTTTCAATATTCAAAATAGTTAGATAATAAGATATCTTCAAAGAAAAAGAAAAGGTATACGAAGTCACATACCACTTCATTCATTGTTCGCCGATTAATTTTTCTTTCAATTTTTTTCAAATCTGAAGAACTTATTGCATCGTTTATTTTTTTCTAAATTCCTGTAGCAGATCCTTTGCCGAATTCAAAATGTAGTATACAGAAATACCTAGTACATAATATATAATTCTGGGAATAATTTCAATTTCCCTATCTTCACCGAAACGCGTGGCAGGCCGATCGGTCCCCTTCTCGGTCTTTGCTGGCACTTCCTACCAGTGAAGTCTGCTGGCTCTTGTTCGCTGTTCCCTGATGTGATGACGCTTGCTTCTGCTTGCAGCTCGGTACTCGGGGGAGGTTGTGCGAGGGAGGACACCACCAAGATTTGGTATTAGATAGAGGAGAGAGTTAGGGCACATAGGGATCGGTGAGTGAGAGGGTGAGGGCATAAGGGCTGAGAGGGTGAATATGATAGAGAAGGCGAAGGGAGATTGATTCTGTCCCTTTCCCTTTTCCCCCCAACCCACCCACTTTCTCGCGGCTGTCACTCAAAATACCTCTGGGCACCCTTCGAGCCAACCCCCCGCACTGCCCGGGCTACCCCCTCGTCTCGGCTGCAACCCCCTTTGGTAGACTCGGTAATTGAATTTCACGAGCTGGTTACCCGACCAACCAACCGCCGACGCCCACCGTCGACGTCGCCCTGCTCTACGTGTCATGCCCGCCGAATCCCGACGCTTTCCTCTTCGCCCCTCGTTTCCCCTTGCCACTACTACAACGCTCTCCGATTTGCAGCTTCTGCGAGGCAGACCTGAAGCACATAGCACCGCGAGACACGTCGACCCCGGGATTCGATTCGATATACACGCACTCACCCTGCGCCAATGTCGATTGACTCTTCGCGGTGCGATTTGCTTTTTCACGACGACCTCACGCTGTTCAGATTCACTGTACGACTCTCGCATCGTTCGCTTTTTCGATGGGTGAGTATCTGCGATTCACTATAATTCGAGGCATGTTGTGCGCAATTCTCCTTTCATATGCAAAGTGCACTTCTTTTGAGCAGTTTCCAACACTTGGAAAAATCATGGTAGTCCTAACAAATATAAGTCACGACCACTAATTGTTGGTTGATTGAGACTGTTTTCATAGTTTTCAGTTTTTTATGCTGTTAAAGGATTGAGATAATTGTTTTCGTAGTTACTTATACTGGATATTTCTATTCGTTTACGCTCCGGATCTTATATTTTTTTTTATGATCTCCCAGTCAGAGTTGTAAATTCTTAATCTTCTTAGAAATAAAGTTGATGGTCCAATTCAGTTTATGAATAATTTATTGAAGCAAGATTTTGTACAGTTATTCAAAAGCCCAGACATCACATTATAATTGTTGTAGGTTATTGGTACGAGAAAATAAATACAGAACGAAATGCACTGTAAACTTTATTTCTCAAAGTATTCTCAAAGATTCTTTTAAACGAGTGCAATCCCGTTTTTATGTTTTTTTTCCTCCCGCTGGTCAAGAATCGATAACTTTTCACCCGCGTTGCAGGCATGGAATATGATGATTTTAGCGTAGTCGTGCAAGAAAGTTTTTCTTGACTCGTCAGGAAAAGTCTTTCCGCACTTGTATAGTAATATACTATTAAAACCGTTGATTAGTCGCGATTATTTATTTTCCAAAGTATTTTGTATTACCTTTCCATTCAAATGATTTCGCTCTTGATTTCGTCTTGATTTTTATATGCCGAAAAATCATTACCATTACGTTTACGATAATGCTTCCAGATGACAATCGACTTGGAGTTTATACGTGGGCTATAAAAATCGTCGAGGCGTCGCTATACCTCAAGCCCCGGGGGTACGAGTGGGGTTTCTGCCGGAAACTGTTCCAAGGACCCCCAGTTAACGCTCTCACTTCACTCCGCATTCCCCGTCGAACCCGACATCTCTCTTTTTCTTTCTATCGCTCTCGCGGCTTCACGCTTTTCCGCGTTCATAAATATTTACCAGAAACGGCTGCTGCTTCTGCTACTGCTGCATGAGAGGGGCCATAGCCGAGGTGGAACGACCGCGTACGAAAGAGCCCCTGTGGCAGTCTGCCATTCTCTTGGATTTAATGAACCGCACTGATTTTTCACGGGCACAGCGCGAGTGCGCGAAGCCGACCAGAGGGGTTGAAGCCGAGAGCTGTTTGTATATCCATCTTCCGGATGCCACTCCTACACCCTCTTCCCCTTCCTGACGTATCACTGGTTCTTCCAGCGCAGCTTCCTCTTCTTCTCTTTCCTCTTCACTCTTTCTCTCTCTCTCTGTCGTTTTCACTCCCTTTTGCCCTCAGCACCGCCAACAACGACCATTCGTTGAATATCGCAAGCTTTTTGCTCAACGATAATTTTAAAAGAGGGGCTTTCGTATTTTTCCCCTTCCTCTCCCAGAATAAGAGCAAAATGCGAACGATTCACCACTCGTCGAAGACGAATTATCACCGAATGACGTACACTGTACAATGTACACTTATTTATGATACTTCTTATGCTCTCATTCACCCCCTTTTTCATATTACTGATGATTTTGTGGATGCGGAGGGTGAGAGGAGATTATTTTTTTAGGTTTTCGTATTAAAATGGAAATAAGTTTGGGCTGAAGGATTGCGATCGATGCGTAATTGGCAAAGCTTAAAGTAAACCAATAGGAATTATAATTATAATCTACAATATTCAGACAAAAATAATTATGCGCAAATGAGCCAGAGACCGGTGACCAGCAAAAAAATATTCACACATGTCACAACATAAAAACGATATGATCAAACACCTTACTTATTTTAAATAAATTTACTGAAGAGGACCCAGACCAGAATCGAAACGTTTAAATAAGAATCGTAAATAATTCTTGGCCGCCGTAATTACGTATATTTTGTCAATAAATCACGGTTACTACTCTATACATGTAAAGCAGTTTTGAGTGAAGTTTTGTTAACTGAAAAAATTACATGAATATTTAAATTCAGAGATTAATAGTAAAATAAAATTCAATTTTTTTCTGGGTAAGAATATTTTTATTTCTGAACCCAATTTTATGGTTTTTATGGTGCATTTTTTTATATCATACATTTTTTTTAGCGAGATGCTGAATTAGACAAAAGAAGATTTCCACCCCTTAATGAACGCTTCCTGCTGCGCCCTTCATCTCTTCATCCCTTCCACAACTAGTGAAGGGTCGTGCGAACTAGCCTCCTTGCAAATGAAGATTAATGATTTCCATGATCTTGATTATACGCACATATATACACAGCGTTCCTCGATTAGCATTCTCGGAAAATAATGCTGATTAATACGAAAAATGCAAATCGATTGTTTATACTGAACAATCATCAATCTGAAAACTTCCTGTGCGCAGAATCTGTAGTTGGGATTTAATTTTTATTGTAACAGAAATGAACCGGTTGAAAAAATACACTTGTGAACATGTTTCTTTTTTTTTTTTAAATCACTGAGAATTTTTTACAAGTTGCTATATTTTATGTTGGCAATAAAATTATTTTTTTTTTTGGGCTGTAGGTGAATGTTCAGCTAATGAATAATTTTTGTACATAATATTGTATAACTCTGAAAAATCTGCGTGATTACAGTTATGAACATTTTATTAGGAGGGTGAATGTAACGATGCTGTGAGAATGAAATTCAGCGAAACAGGTTTAACAAAAACACTCTCGAAAAATGAAAATCAATTATTCATAATGTTACTTTTATATATTTTTTTATAATAATAAAAATAATGTAAAAAATGTGCTTCAGTACGGTATATAATAATTATATTGAGCATTACATACATAAGCTACTGAAGCTAATACATAATAATTCTTACATACAACAGTGTACGATTTTTATAGACACGTGTTATTACAGTTAATACAATTTTGTTAGCAGAAGAAGAGTTGCTGTGGGGATAAAATTCAACAAAAGACCTTCAACAGAAACACTCGAAAATGGTAAGGGGTAGTTTGGACTCCAGTTAGGTAGTAGGGTAAAGTATGCCTTGTATATAAAATAATATACAGCTAGATACTGAATATGAGAGCACTGTGCGCGTGCCTCTCATGGCTCACGTAAGAAATGTGCATAAATTTGACTGAAGCGTCTCATGGTTCGGGCCGCGATGGTACTCGAGAGTTCAGTTCTCGAGTGGGCCTCTTGGTAACGGCGAGCACTTATTCGCTCGCTCGCCAAGCCAGAGCTCGCCAATCCAAATGAATTGGATAATTTGATCAGCTCGTTGCTGGCCCTTTGTTGCCTCCTGGGAACTTTGAATGGCCCGGCTCGACCATCATCTCCTGACCCTCTCTTCGCTTCTTTCCTTCTCGATGGTTTCTCCGTCTATATCTTCTTCTCACTTTCGCCCTTTGCCCCCGTAGGTCGTGCGCTTCGCGACGTGCGGCGCGTTCGCCGCATCAGCCAAGCGATATATACCTCCTCGCTCTCTTTTCATTTCCCCAAACCCCTCGCGGCTCCTACCACTGCAATATCTCCGGGCGAAGATCATAGCCAAGCTTCAGCCTCTCGATAAAGAATGCGTCCACTTCCTGTCGTCGTCTCTTGTGTCGGTACGCCACCAGCTTATATCCAGCTATTGCCGCTCTGCTTTACTGGTGTCTACGATGCCGTTAGTTAACACTGTTGTTCAGGTCGCGGATCTGTGACCCTCACTCGATATCAATAGTATTTCTTCTGCATCCATTTCGACTTTATTATTTATTATATTTTACCAAACATTGTATTTTACTTTTTTAGCATGAAGGAATAATTGTACAAAATTACTATAATACTATGATTGTAAAAAATAAGTTATATTCGTAAAAAAAGGACGGGCAACATGATAAGAGGAAGTAGGATCCAGTGGATCGTGTTTTTTCAAACTGAATTCGAAAAAAGCAGTTTCTTCAATTTTCATATTTTTCATCAAGAATAGTAATCTATATTTCGAATTTCATTAGAAATGTACATTGCATTTTTTATTTTATGAAACAAAAACGCATGTTTTAAACAAAAGTTTCTTTTATTCAATATATCTATTCGAAAACTTTCGACGTTTGACAGAAAATAATTTTCCGACCATTATAAACTTACTAGCGTACTACAAATGTTGATATAGTCATAGCACATAATGTCGATTACTGAAATATCCACCTTAGCTTTATTTCTAAAAAAAAGAGCTATGAGAAACTGGGAACGAAAAGAAAAAGTTTTTTTTTTAGGAGAAAAAAAAAGTTATTATAGCGCTCAACTTCCGGTGTGAGATTAATTTTTTCCTCCTTGAAACTCGCGAGGAAGAAATTTTCAGTACCCGGGGCATTTCACTTTTTTTTCCCCCGCATTTCTTTCGTTCGCATTCTATTTTTTCTTCGCCGGACGACCAGCAGTTCGTGTGCCTTCTTATCGCCCGGGGGTTGCAAGATTGTGGTCGCAGTGCATGCCACAAAAAGCGAAGAGTTGCTGATGCTGCCGGTGGCGCGCGGTACCTTCTCCACTCGCTTCTGCTTGCGACGTCGTTGACGGATTCATTAAAACGTTTGGATGGAATAGTGCCGTGATTACGGGAGAGCAGACGCGGGTCTGGAACGGCCGAGGAAAAGCAAGTGAGATCGTAGCAGCTTCTACAAATTAAAAAGAATAAAAAAAAAGAAAAGTATAATAATCGCGGAAGAAACGACGACGAGAAAAAAAGCCGAAGATAAGAAGTGAGAAAAAGATGCCATGTCCGCGGCAGCACTTACCGGGTACTAAAATATTCACAAATTTCGAATTTTATACGAATTCAATGATAAGAACAAAATATAAAGACGACGATAATAAAAATAATAAAAATGCACAGAACATTGTTTTTATAAGTATGTAATGTCGTTGAAGGCATTTTTAAACATCGTTAAATAAGTTTTTACGCATATATTGAGTATAAAATTAAATCTATCTTGATTAAATTATATAATTGATTTAAAAAATTCAGTGATAGTCCGGGTTTTAATTGCAAATAAATACAGTAATAATTTTAATAGCACATTCAACGAAATGTGAAGAAAAAAAAGCGATAATAGAGCAATGTCGAAAAAAAAAAATTGCCAACAACGTTCTGCAACTTAAATAAATTATTTTTCTCTAAGTAAAAACAGCGTTTACACCGAAGATAAATAATAAAATATGAAACAAATGTTTCCCAGTTTGAGAAAAATATTCCCTTTGCATAAAACATAAAAGAAAAAAAAAACGATAATAGGGCAAAGTCTAAAAAAAAATAAATGCCAACAACGTTCTGCAACTTAAATAAATTATTTTTCTCTAAGTAAAAACACCGTTTAAAACGAAGGTAATGAATGAAATATGAAACAATATTTTTCCCAGCTTGTGAAAAATGTTTCCTTAGCTTGAAACATAAATGAAAAAAAGCGATAATAGGGCAAGGTTTAAAAAAAATTGTTGTCAACAACTTTTTTGTTTCAGTCGCTGTTTATCAGTGTCTCATACTCGTTGGTAACGTTATTGGCATACCGCGAGAGCGGCCATCGCACTCGACGATACGGTGCGGGCATGCCTGCGACCATTGGACAAAGAGCTTGCTGTGTGCGGCATCGGGTTCGAGTTTCCTGTCGGCGGGCTTGCCTGGCTGGCTGACCGTCTCGCTGGTTGTGGATGCATGTACGTGCGTACGCATCGTGATGCGTGGCATACGTGAACGTGGGTTTACCGCATATGCATATAGTCTATACATATATATATGTATAATGCACGACATGGTTTGTACGTGAAGGCGGACGCATGGCTGCGAGAGACAGCGTAGTTATGCACACACAGGAACAGACGATTACAAGAATATTAGTATGAAGTATGAGATTAAAGCGGGTCATCCATTAAGCAAAATATGGAAAAGTTATGTAAACCGGAGTTTAAGAGTCTCTGCTTTCGAAATGTACTTGCGAAATTTATTCCGTAAACAATTTTATATCGCAACTTCGTACTTCGTTTATATTGAAAGGGATAGTATATACGTTTTATGGAAAATGACAAAATGGGTTCTGTAAAAATTGATCGGAAAATTCATATTTTTTACAAGAATATTCGTATGAAGTACGAGAATAAAGCGGGTCACCCATTAATCAAAATATGGAAAAGTTATGTAAACCGGAGTATGACGGTCTCTGATTTCGAAATGTACTTGCGAAATTTATACCGTAAACAATTTTATATTGCAACTTCTTTAATGTTGAAAGAGTGTATATACGTTTTATAGAAAATGAAAAAATGAGTTCTGTAAGAATTGATCGGAAAATTCTACGAATATTGAAGTCCTTTTCCATTAACCATTTTTTCTCAAAGCTGTGTATACACGTTACAGTTTTGTTTTTAGTACAATTATTGTTAATTTTTGAAAATGATTAAATGTTTTAAACTTTTATGGGAAATGAAAAAAAAAATTCTGAAAAAAATTGATTGAAAAAATGCTATCAAAATCAAAGTCGTGACTTTTTCCGTTACAAATTGTTTTCATGTTTATAGCTTTTTTACACAAAGCTATGTGGTTATTTTTTGTCTTAACAAGTCTTTGTCTTCCTTGATTCAAAGAATTTTCATTAAATATCAACATATGATACATTTCATTGAAATCCATGAAGTAATATACTTAAGGTAACATTATATTTTCTTTGAATGATCAGAAATTCAATGAAATGTAGTGACATTGAATTAATGGAAATTTTCTTTGAACCAAGGAACCGTTTTTCATTGATTTCAAAGAAATCATTTTCGAGACACTAAAATAAAAATGTAACGCATAAAATGACATGTCGCTAAAGAGAACGAAATCAAAGCAAATTTGCTTTAAAAAAATGTTTTTCCATGCCGTACTAGATGCAAAAGGTGATAGAAATAATTTATTTTAATAAACACCGATATCTGCATATACATTTTTGTTGACTTTTCGTGACTAATGACTCAACGTGACTAACGCGATCGCGCTAACTGTTCACGGAAAGAAATGTTTGGTTGTGGCAACTATGTTTTCGATTTGCTGTACACAATGTCTAAAAAATTAGTTGCCTCAACCATATCGAATAGTAACCTCAACTATTTACGATTAGTTCTCGCGAGATTAGTTAGGTTAACTAATCGAATCGTCGGGACTACACTCGAATAGTTGGGACTACCATTCGAATCGTCGGTAATATCATTCAAATCGTCGGTATTACCATTCGAATCGTCGGTATTATCATTCGAATCGTCGGTATTACCATTTGAGTTGTAAAATAAATAGAATAATCGATTGGTTGTGTCAACTCATTTCTTGGGTATGGCAACTAATCTTTTTTTCCGTGCAGACCGAGTGCCGTCAAGGAAACTATTTCTTTGAATCAATGAAACCCTTTCATTGAAATTCATATGCACCATTTAATTGAAAGCGAAGAAACATTTTCTTAAAGACAGTGAAAAAAATTTCATCCACCCATTTCTTCGCAATCAATGAAAACTTTTTTTTCAAATCCACTATTTTACAAATATATTTTTTTCCTTGCAGATAATTGTTGCAAAATTCTGACTATCAAGTCAATAGTACGACAAACATTTATAAAATTAATTCATAAATATTTACAACCCTGTTGCAAGCAAGGTGACTCGAATTACCCCAATCTTTAAGCCACCTTTCTATATGTTTAAGCTGGAAGGCGATGCTATATCGGGGTCTTGGCCTCGCGCGGCCATGCTGCCTTCGCCGTCGACCGTTCCCGTTCTCGTGCGCGATGGAGGTGGAGGAAAATGTGGAGGTGGAGGTAAGTAGTACAGCGTAGCAGCAGCACTACCGACGACGACGACGACGGCGAGGAGGACGCCGTCGACGACAACGACGAGAGATCGAGCAAGTGAGCGAAAGCGAGCAAGTGGAGTGGGGAGAGGGGGAAAGGAGAGGGGAATGATTAATTACGAGGGAGTGACGAGAGAAGGAGTGGGCCCTGAATGGCTCAGGCAGAACGCTCCGGTGAATGTGGGGACAGGGGGAGTACCAGGCCAACGAAAGAGTTGAGAAGACGAGCGCATTGAGAATGTGGAACTCACCTTGAGGAACCAGACTGATGAACCAGCACTGCGAGTATAACCCGGCTACCAGGGTGATATATACTTGAGGGAAGCACCACCACTACCACCACCACCACCACCACCAACATCAGCAGCAGCAAAAGCCATAGCAGCACTGAGTCCTCGTTGAGTTTAACCGCTCGGAGAATGATGCTCTTCTGACATTTTGCTGGTACGATTTCTTTTCCTTCTGGTTTCGTTTTTTTCTCTTTTTTTTCCCTTTTTTTGTTTAGTTTATTCTTAGCTACGTCTTGTACTTTCGGTTCCTTTTCGAACATAGATGGTTGGGTTCTTTTTCATTTTTTTTTTTTGTTGCTGCATGTGGACTGAGCTTCTTTTGGGGTATTCTCCCTTAGTTGTTCCACTTCGCCTTCTTCGTGCACGTTTATTTATATTATCTCTATATATTTTCTTCGATTCACTGGACTCTTTATCATACCGGTAGAATATATTTCACGACGCATTGCGAGACCAACTGTGTGCATGCTGTGTATGAAGCCTGCACTCGTTTCTTCAGGGACTTGGACACTAATCTTTTACCGTTGTACAAAATAGTAATAACCCTGATGGATCGTGATGAACAGGAGATATGGACTTTATTCCTAATGGATAGGCCATATGCATGTACTTCGAGATTCAAGTTTGGGGTTGATACCTTTTCTGTTTTTTTTTTTTACTTGGAAACAACAATGGCACTTTTGTTGCTGTAGCAGAAATAGACACCATTTCAATGAAAAAGTATTTTACTTTTCTGACAAGGATTCTGTATGAAAATTAGTAGGGAAAAAATAGCACGTATGAAAAACATACTTTTTAAATTTTCAAAGGTTGATGAGTTTTAAGTAATTAAAAAAACACGAATTAAAAAAAAAATCTAAAAAAATGTCTAGTGTTTTTTTTATATTGCTATACATCTCAAAAGAAAAAAAATATATATGAGAGTCGCGACACTACCTATAACCGGTGGAATGACTCATATATAGGATCAACAGTGTACTGAGAGAAAATTATGTTATTAGTAACTATAAAGTGACAACTAATCACTTTTAGTTCGTACGACCAATTTTTTAATAGTTGCTACAACTAGCAAATAGTTACTATAATTACCAAATACTTATGATAACTATTTTCATAGATATCGTAACTATGAAAATAGTTGCATGAACTAAAAATTAATAGTTGGCACTTTACAGTTGACTGTACTACAACGATTTCTCCGAGTGTGAAGTTGGGTTTATGTATAAATTGTATATAGAACTTATGTAAACTATATATGCCAATTTTATGTTTAAATAACATTATATGTATTTTTTATGTACTTTATACATTATTTTTTTACTTGAGATCATTCATGAACTGCGGTGTTTATTACTATTAATAAAAATCATTTGATACTATCGATTGCCAAGTAAGAGAATCGAACCGCTGGGATTGCAGTGATACGGTCCGTGGATCAAGGATCCCAAAAAGAAAATATATATCCTTGGAACGAATGGGGAATGGTGATGAGCGAGCGAGCCGCCGCGTGGAAGAGAAGAAGCTTGAGGAAGCACGTAGGTAAAGCAGAGCACATTTCCGAACCCAGCGGGATGTAATATCGTGAACCGGCTAGCTCGTAATGTGTTTCTGATTGCCGGCACGACTATATTTTGTCCGACTCAATGGTTCTCAATCTCAAGCAATGTATTGAATAACATACTTCAACAAACATTATCCGTAACTCTGAGATTTACCACATATCTGCATACCAAAAATTACACTGCATACCTTAATTTCCATTGTACAACAAAATTACTTGAATATCAATGTATAAGTACTTTTCAACAACATTTTTTGAGAAACTCCGAGATTGATTACAAGTTTGCACCTACAAAAATACACTTCATACCATAATGTACCAAATATCGACTTGAAATTGAATGTACAAGTACTTTATATACTTGAACGAAATGTTGGAGTAACTCTGAGATCGGCACAAGTTCGCGCACAAAAAAATACACTGCATATCTTAATCTCCGTTGTACAAAAAAATTTACTTAAATTTTAATGTACACGGAAAGAAATGTTTGGTTGTGACAACTACGCTTTCGATTTGCTGTACACAATGTCTTAAAAATTAGTTGCCTCAACCATATCGAATAGTAACCTCAACTGTTCACGATTAGTTCTCGATTGGATTAGTTGGGTTAACTAATCCAATCGATGGGATTACCACTCGAATAGTTGGGACTACCATTCGTAATCGTCGGTATTATCATTCGAATCGTCGGTATTATCATTCGAATCGTCGGTATTACCATTTGAGTTGCTGGGGAAATAGAATAATCGATTGGTTGTGTCAACCCATTTCTTGGTTATGGCAACTAATCTTTTTTTTCCGTGTATAAGTACTTTTCAACAACACTTTTTGAGAAACTCCGAGATTAATTACAAGACCTCTCAAAGCCCCGAGTACCGAGTTTTCTCGAAATTAACTAACTTTTTGTCCACATACAGTCCTCGATATAAGGAAAAATGTATTGAAGGAAAAAATGGTTTGCTTCACTTTTTTAAATAATAAAAAAAAAATTATTAACTGAAGTGATTTCTAACATATAAAAAAATACTCATAATGTTACCATAAACTGGGAAACTGAAATTGTTCTGATAGAGTTTTGATACACAGTTAAACATTGTTTGATAATGTAATATACGATATCATATTTGTCATATCTTTTTAAACATTGACAATGAAAATGTTAAAAACAATTTAACGAAACTCCAGAAGCATTGAGAACCACTACAAGTGAGTGGATCGGTCATCGGAGATCAGCAGGAGGATCATGGTGCGAGAGTGATGGATCCTAGTTAATGATCTTATACCTTCCATCTGGAACTCATCCCGGCAATGAGATGTACCTACCGCGGTATAAAAGTGTCTGCGCGAAATGCCACAGTCGCATACAAATAGTAGAAATAGCCCTGAGCCATGTTATGAGGAAATTATTGCATAAAAATATTTCAGTTCCCTCTTTCGTTGAACACTTTTTAATTCCAAGGACCGTAATTGAGTAATGACCAAACTTGCAACGCTAAAAATATTTTTAACCTTTGCTTTACCTTCGAGAAGTTTATTCACGAAACAATAATTTTTTTTATAGATAACGAAATAATTATTTTAGAAAAAAGCGTGTTATATTATTTTTATTGGAATAGACAATAGTTTACAAAAACCTATCCGATTAATTGTTTGTAAAGATATTTTATCATATAATGAAAATACGAAGTATCGAATATAAAAAAATGTAGTCAAAGTTTTATTTTCTTATATCGTACATTTTTTTCTTCAATGGAACCACTACAATTCTTTATATCCAGTCTTGACATTTTTTAACAAGTTCACAACATCGTTGCAAAGAATCAATCATATGGAAATTATGGGATTTACACTTAAAAAAAAACATTGTTGTCCTGAGAGGACAACACTGTTTTTATGGTTGTTTCAAGAATAAATAACGTAACCAGCAACTAAGTTATGGCACGGGTCATTATTTTTATAGTAAAACTCATTATATTTAGCAATCTATCACATTCATTTTTCTCACAGTATATGATACAATTTTTTTGTACTAATGATAAAATAAAAAATAGATTTTATCAGAAAAATCGTTAAAACCCTTTCAGAACAAATAAAAATGAGAATTGTTGGATTTGCATGTGCGAATGAATAAAATATCAATTTTCGTCGCTTTGATAATTAAGAATTATCTTTTATAATTATGCTCAACTGTGTGGAATCAACGTTGATGAGTGTGCTATATCGAATTCAGTAATCGCGATGAGCTCATCGAGATATCCTGCCAAGGTTGGACGAACCCTCGATATAGACCATGGTTTATTCTACTACCTACTGCATACTTGCTGAAAGAATTACAGTAATCTGCGATCTTACAGCGACTCGGGACGAGATGACTGTCGTCGTTCCGTCGACGCCCCAATTCTGCTGACGAGGAGCGGATCTCGCGATCTCGACGGTTGACGAGTGACACGTGCAAGCTGGCCAATGATAGCTCGAATAGATGAGTACATACGTACCGCCGAACGAGGGGTGGCGATGAACGCACGCGACTGATTTCCCTTTCCTTCACTCACACTCGTCGCCCTTCACCAAACCCTAATGAAAATCAGGGGGCTCGAAAAAAATTATCGAAAACCGCAATACGAACGCCAAAAAGTTAGGAAAGGAGCCAAAAATATTTCCTCATTCCTACGAAAAAAATTAATCACATGTGGCCAGAGAGAGAATTTATATAAAAAACGAAAAGAAAACCGGTAAATATCAACATCAATTTTTAACAAAAGTATGGTCCTTTTTAATTATCCTCAAAGAACCAATACAATTTTTTTATGTCCATTTAATTGAATGTTTTATTAAGTAAACATTTCACGCATACTCTAATATTATTCAAGTAAAAATTGCTAGAATTGCTTGCCTGTATTGCTAGAATAATAGTACGAATTTTAATATAATATGTATACATATTTTCAAGAATTTGATTAAGAAAATATTATAGATTTAAAAAAAAATTCGAAACGCCACCGTCTTTGCTATAAGAAAACGAGGAATGCCAGTTATTTTTGATTTTATATAGATGAGCTACAGACTCGGTGATAGACAGAGTGCGTCCATACAAGCTCGACTGACGCTTATTCGATGCTGGAAGCGTATCAAATTATCGGTTATTAATAAGCGGGTTAACTCTAGGTCCGCCAGGAGTCGAGGAGTAGAGAGAATCCGAAAGCAGCAAGAGCTGCTGCAGCTCGTACGATGTTCGGCTTGGCCGCAATGACTTGATTAATAACGCCTTGGCGCGATAGCGGCTCACTTGGATCAACTATACATGTACTTGTGCATGTATTATGGGTGCGCGACTGACGTATATTCACCACTACTACTCGTAGTCTGCAACTACCCTTCCCTCTCCTTCAATCCCTTTCCAACTTGCCTATGACAAGACCTGAATGTACGTATATGTGCTTCAGTCGCTTCCTCACGTCTCAACAGCTGACTATACGCTAAGCTAGTTCGCTTTGACTTTGCCACGACGCGACTTGAGGCAAGAGGGTGAGGATACTGTAGGGGGATGAAGCGAGGGAGGGAGTGACTTTGAAACCCGTGTCGATATACATATGCTCGAACGCCTGCACCAAGCGTTCGAGCAAATTCGAATGTCTTGTTACACGTTCAGTTCTACTAGCAACATTGATTTTCCGCTGGATCAAATGGGAACGTAAATTTTTTTTAACTCTCGACTGCTCGCAGTTTAAAAAGATGGGAGTATACGTTTCGTTGCTGCATGACGCGAATGAACCTATTTCTATTAGTAGAATATTCTCCGAAATGTGAAAAATTACTCAACAAAATTTGGTGCACAGATTTTGTGTTTTTTCTTTTTCGCAAATTGTACAATTTACGTGAAATATTACTTACTGCTATGAATCTTAAGGGGGAAATTAAAAGTAGCAAGTAGCATGAGAAACTTTTTGTTTATGGCGATTGTTAACGTCCCGGATAAACGAGACGTCATGGAAATCGAGGAAGGAATAATGGAAAAATTAGGGAAGCGGAAATACGTAAAAAGATAGAATACATGAAAAAGTCATGTTACGTCCGGGTATATTTTTCCCATATAATTAAATAACGAATATACAAAAAATTAAAATAAATTTTTCTAGATTATTATTATTAATAGAAAACTATCACTCACCCACTAAAGTGCCACAATCTTGTCGAAAACTTGCTTGTGGGGCATTGTATCTGAAACAAAGCCAAACACTACATTATTTTTAATACCGCCCTGGTTTAATTGGTAGAATTAATTAATATTAATAACATTTATATGAACTGAAGATTTTAGAAAAATTAATTTAAAGTATCTGCAGATTATATAGAATTGATTTAAATCTTATATATTCCATAACGTTTGTTTTAACTTAAAAAAAATCTTAAGATAATATAAATTCTATATGTATTAAATGCAACATATAGAAATTATAGATGTCCATTTTCTTATAAAGATCATATAAACTGTCTTATAGATGGGCAGGAAAATCTCTATTTTCCATTTTGTCCATTTCAGCTGAAATTACAACTATGGCATTTTTTATTTTTGGATCGATATGTACTCTTGAACGTTCTATCTTTTCTTCATCCCGTGAGGGTGATGGCTGCCCTTTCGTCGGACCCTCAAGCCCTTCTTACGTAATCCGTCTGTTAAAATATCAATCTCAACATTTCACTCTTTGCACAGCATTCCACCGTTTATACATAGCTAGAGCCCTTCTAGTTTGCCTGCCGGTCCGCTTTCCTCGTTCCCTCGTTGCTGCTGCTGCTGCCGCCCAGTCGCGATTTCACTCCGCCGCCGTCGACCCCATGTCTGGGCAAGGTCATCAAAGATGCAACAGCAATCAGCGAGCTAGTCAGCGACGCGCTCGGGCGGCTATGTAGCTCCGGTAGTAGCCTCTCTCTCTCTCTTTATGTGTGTCCTGGGGCACCCGAGGGACACCAGAAGCAGCAGCTCACCTCTCTAACGCGCGCGACCAGCGCGCAGATTTCTTTGAATGTCTGAATCGACGCGGTGCACAGGATATATAAAACATCGCAAGGGTGAACAGCTCCCGCGTAGTCTCCGAACTCCTTCACGCTTTCCACGTGTATACCCAAGGGACGAACCAGTCGAGGCTATCGATTAAGCAGCCGCTGATCGACTCTCGTTAACAATAGTTTTCCCTCATGCATTATTCAGCGATAAAAGTCCTGGGCAAAGAAAACCCTTCGACGTTCACGAAATGGATAGATAATACACTGTTGATGGAGAAGCGATTCTTTTCTATTTGGTTCTATCTCAACCTTCGATTTCGAATTCTGCAAGTTTTTGTCATCGCGCAAACAAAACCTGGCAATGAATAAACGATGTTACTGCAACCAATCAGTTTTTTTTCTGTGTATGAATAGGTTTTTTTTTAAATTTAATATAGTGAGTGTTTTTTCGAAATTTTTCAAGGGAATATTTCTAAAGAAACATTTTTGTAAGTATATCTTGAAGAAATTTTTCTACCGTTTAGACAATTGGAATCCAGAAAACGATGCAGTGTAGTTTTAAAAAATGAGAGAAATTTTTTTCTTACTATGAGAAAGAAGCATGATTTTTTTACAATAATGAAATTTAATTTGTATAAATCCTGTAAAAATTCTGAGGTAATTGTAGTGAATGATAAAAAATGGTCGTGCTGTGCCAAATTATTATTTCCTTATCGCTTGGAACATCACCCCACATAAGTCCAAAAATTCATTTAATAACGATTGCCACCCTTGGGCACGAAAGATAGTCCCATGAGGTTTCGAAGCGTCACAGAAGATGGAATCCGTTTCAGCCGTCGAGAGACGGACCACCGAGTCTTTGGGAAATCGCTTCTGAGCGATTACGTCGAGAAATCCTTCTCATTCTCTAATAAAGCCGGGGCTTGCGGTATACTACGCTTCGATTCGCAGGAGTGTGAGTTAGTATATATATATACTGCAGGACACAGAATTGAAGGGACATCAAAGTGTTTCATGAGGCCGAGGGACGGATCGGTTAGGATTCTCAACGCGAGGGCGACGATCCGCATGGCGTATATAGAATAAAACTGAAGCGGATAATGTAGCAGGGTTTTGATGCGCTTCGTAACTGCGGGTGGTTCATATGAAAAATGCAATATTCTCACTGATCCGCCCGCGAATCTCGGTACGTGCAGTGCACTGCCTAATTAGCGAGACTACGTCGGTCACGCTCGCGTTCATCTGTTGTTATGCAAATTTCAATTGGACTCACCCCATCCGCACGCCCGGTACACAGGGGATGAGTCAGGTGAGTAGAAAGTGTGGCCGGGCACTATGTCACGGCGACGCGTTACATCAATATCGATCGGAATATTACCATATTGGTGAAATTCCAATTTTTTTTACATTTCACCTGATTTATTTAATTAATTGTATCATACATGATCTACATTGTGAAAATATCCTCCCTAAGGCCGTGCTCATGCTAAATCATTTTATGAGCCCCTTATCCAAACCGTATTCATTCTGTCATACTATGTACCCCCCCCCCCCCCCCCCCCCCCCCCGCTTCATATTTATTGCCTATCCAGGCTCTGGTTATTTCAATGTTATTTCAAGGTTATTTCAAGGTTGTTTCAAGGTTGTTTCAAGATTATTTCAAGGTTATTTCAAGGTTATTTCAAGGTTATTTCAAGGTCATTCCCAGATCATTCCAAGATTATTCTAAGATTATTCTAAGATTATTCTAAGATTCTTCCAAGATTGTTCCAATATTGATCCAATATTATTCTAATATTATTCTAATATTATTCCAATATTATTCCAATATTGTTCCAATATTATTCCAATATTATTCCAATATTATTCCAATATTAATAAGGAATGAGTAGACAAATAAAGTGATTTAAAAATTAATAAATCGGTTACAACTCCACTAGTAGTATATTATTCAGACTGCCATGACAGTCAAGTGAAATTCTATTATTTCTGGTTTAAAATATTTTTTACACTAATGAAATACACGATTGTGAATATTATTCTTTACATTTAAGTTATACGATATTACGCATTTTGGTTTGCTATTTAATGTACGTCGGAAGGTACAAGTCTGAAATCTACAAAGTTAAATCCGGTCGAATATAGGATCGTCGGTTGGTGAAACCTTGCACATATTAAAGCCGTTCGGACGCATTATCGTGAATACACAACAATACCGTGCACCTAATACGAGCTGCTAGGTATTACAATGGGCATGCTCGAACGCCGAAGATTAGCTGGTATTTTCATACACAGTCGCGTTTGTGCAGCACCGGAGGTCGACATGAAACTGGAAAAAATAAATGTGGATTCGGGAGGTTTAAGGCAAAGGGTGCGAATAGTGGGTGGAGGGGGAGGGAGTTAATCGGGCGAATGCAGAGGAGAAAGCGAAAACCCAAGAGAGAAGCCCCGTTTGTTTAATATCCGGCGACTTTGCGTTGTTAATGAGGCAAATGCTTTATTGTGTATTGCTCGGGCAGCATGTTGAAAATAATAAAGGTGCACATAGCAAACGATATCGTGAAAGCTTATATTCATGCTCTCACTTACTTCCTTCTTTTATTCCATCGTCTCGCTAAGTTCATATTTTTTCTCTCTATATTCCCCAGAAGTGACTTGCATCTACGAACCTTGGCACACACAAAGACAATGAGAATTTAAAAACTCAGACGTGCGATTTTTTTCATCGAGACCTTGCAATTTTTTTTTGCCGGATTCTCACGAAAATTAGTTGCATTGACTGGACGAAAAAAAAAACGAAAGTCATCGAGACGCTAGTCGAACAATTCTACCGAATACCATATAAAAAGCCCTCCTGCACTTTTGAGAATGAGGAAAAATGTGCGTTTACGTCCATACGTCGCAGGAGCTTGCATTGTCGAAGTAATAAGTTCCCTCTTGGTTATCGAGACATTATGCCGAATTTTTGCGGTGGTTCCTGACGAAAAATTTCATTGTACCTCATTACACGTGTATTATGTGTGAAATTATTAAGTGAACTGGCACCGAAACGTCGAAATGCATATACAAGGGTTAACGCACTCCAGGGTCGAGGGTTCCCCTCGTCTCGAGAGAATAGTCTTTGCGACGTAACAATGCACAAACTGCTGCGACGCTGCGCTGCCAAGAGTCAAGAAAAAATCGACCGAGAACATTCGTTCGACGAAGTGCTTTTAACTCCCTCTCGACATGAATATTCAAGTCAAGAATGGGCGCGGGAAGGTAAACGCAAGAATTTCGGACGTGGATTTTTGCCACCGTGACGAGGCAGACGCGTCATTTGTGTTTTACCAGATAAAAATTTAAAAACTCCAGACTGAAAAAGTGAGTGCAACTAATAAATAAATTGGGTAATTGATAAATGTCCGCGTAGAAAAAAAGAATCTGGCCGAGATTTTTAACAAGATTCTCGCCGGGATTCTCGCTGACATTCTTAAGAATCTCACGTATTAAATGCAACATATAGAAATCAACACAAAAATGCAACACAAATCAGTCATAGAAAAAAAGTAAATGTGTTGGATTGATTTTTTTTTAATTTCATAAAGCGTATTTCTTTTTCTTGTACACTTGACTGCAATCACTCATACATTTTGGCCTTCCACCATGCTCCACCTCTTCCAACTTTGCTGGGCCACCCTCAACGTTGCTCCGACTCTTTCGGGTCCTTCATCTCTCGTCTCGCACGAGATTGAGCATAGGAAGGACTCTTTAGCATCTCGCCTCGCATAACTAATTTATTTCTTCGCCTCTCACAAGCAGTAGCAGCAACGACGGTGCTCGGAGCTTCGAATGGCGCGAGAGGGGTTGTACTTCGACCCGGAGAATGCCAGAAGGAAGGAAGACAAAGTATTGCCTGCGAGAAAGACGAACGTTGGTGAAGAGTAGGGGTCGGAGGCATTAATAAGCGTAATATATCAGAGAGTCCTTTGTGAGAGACGCAAGCGACTACGGGTGCGTCTTTCAACGACTCGTCACGCTGAGACTTGCGCTGGGATATATATTATTATAGTATTCGGAAGTTAAAGGTAAGAGAAATACCGACGCGAAGGGAATGAAGAACGATGGACGAAATGGAGGAGACAAATGTATTGCGCGGGTGAGACAAAACGGCAGCAATCTGGCAGAGCACAAGCACAGCGAAGGAGAACGAAGAAACAAGTCTACAATCTATTTTTTTTCAAATCATGACCTCAACAAAGTTCTGCTGTAAACATATTTTGTACTTTCAACTCTACTTCTCATTCTGAAAATTATACATAGAATTGAAACAACAGTATATCTTCTTGGTTTTTTTTTAATTTGATGATTCAATCTTGTATGGAATTGTAATAGTTAAAAGTGAGTTAAAATCGTAACATATTTGTGTGGTAGTCTTGAAATGTGATATGAATTAATAAAATTAAATTTATACTGTCATAAATTTATACATTAAAAGTGTGTTAAGATTGTAAGATATTTTTGGGGCAACACATAAGCTAGATTCAGCGATGCACGTTCAATTTTCTCTTTAGTCTTTAAATATTGATAGTACTTTTAAATCTCAGTTAAAAAATCAAACATACCAAATTGATGACAGGAATGGAAAAATCTTAATATTGTCGTCATCTTTCAAGATCACAAGATTATTAGTACTTGGATTTTGTACATTTTTATTGCAAATTCTTTAAAACAATTTACCGACGTCGAAACGAAACTTTTTGACAAAGTAAAAAATTGAAAAACAAGACGAGGATCAAAGGCAGAAAGGCAAGAGAACAAATACGAATGAACGATGACACGATGTGGGATCATAAAACGGGTTGGAAAGACCCTCAGTGCTGTCGTCACATTCCAGTGACACCTCCTCGCTCTTGTCATTATTCTTTCGCGGGACGTGTTTGGTTTACTCGATGGCAAAGCATCAGTCGAGAGAGGAAGAGGAGGACTAAGGCAAAGAGATCACGAAGGAATTCCCGGTGAATGATAATTTAAGATGGCTTAACGATGCGTCTGGTCGTCACGAGTCGTCGTCCTGTGATAGATCTTTCGCCTTTTTTACCAGCAGAATAGTACTATAGTATATATAGTATATCTACTGTACTAGGCAAACCACAAGGTCGCACCTGGAAGAGAAATGAGAAGAAGAAAAATGGAGAAAATTTTATGAAGACATTCCACCACAGACCAAAGAATTCCTCAGGGTTTCGGCACTCTATCTCATCTACGCCACTTCCACTTCGTGTTCATCCTAGTTTCAGAGAACTCGAGTTATATACCCAAGCACATACTTTTTTTCTTTAATTAAAGTCCTTTATTAATGCTCTCTGGAGTCTCTTAGGTTTCCTTTGAATATTATTCGAGAAGTGCGATATCTTTCTCTTATTATCTCGCTTGGACTTGGCTTTTATACTTCAGAAAAACTTATCGTTTTCCTAAGCCCTTACTACTCTTCCTGTACTTGAACTGCTTCAAGATTCATTTTTGTCTTCAGTAAGAGAAAAGCTTTAATATTGTTTTAAAAAATCGAAGTTTTCTATGCCATGGTACTTAAAATGCGTTCTCATCTATAAGACATGTTCACAATTGGCTCACAAGTGGACAATTATTCGAATTTTGGCCTTCACCATCGTTCTCAAGTCGCATATTCTACCCCAGAAAATATAAATTACAAGCCTTTTTACCATGATTTAAAAAAAAAGTGACTGTTTTCGTTGTATGATTCCAAAATTCACAGATCCGACTCCCGATCGGAAAATCGAAACTAAATTTTTTTCCCTTCATATATGAAATTTTGGCCTTCACCATAGTTCTCAAGTCGCATATTCTACCTCAGCAAATACTGATTACAAGCCTTTTACGATGATTTTATAAGAAGTGACTTTTTCGGTTTTTTTTCTCTTCTGCTTCTCCAGTATTGATTACGTGCCAAAAACTTTTCAAAATAATGTTCCTTTTCCGTGATTCTTGTTGATCAGACACCTCCGGACGTCTCTCATTTTAGCTGTGACCCTCTAACGAGACAAGCAGAGCTTCGTTGGGCGTCCGAAGCCAACACTGTTCGGTGAATAGAGCGTGGCGCTGCTGAACACGTGGACAGCTACGACGACGTCGACTACGACGACGATGAGGCGCGGAGTGCCCGGCGAGAAGATAAACGGATTACGGCCGCTTTGTGTCAACGGTGATCCGCTTCCCTTGCACCCGAATTCAGTCCCTATGGGCCCTCCAACCACTTTCCCCTCTCTGCCCACCTACCCAGACCATCGTCAATGGGATATTACGCGCTCCACTGCGGGTAACACCGTTGCTGGTCCTGGCTCGGCCTCGTCCTCAGCCAGGATGCGTTTTGACTGATAACCAATTTTCATTACTATTCATTTGCCCCATAGTGAGGAATGACCCACTCGAACCCTGACTTTAATCATTATACGTTACGATTTATTATTTTGCATATTAAAGTGAAGTGAGGTGAAAATCCTGGATCGAGGGTTTTACCATTTTTCAAATTTCTGCTAAATTATTGGAACGATTGAAGGTTTTGGATTTAAATTCAGTACCAAAACTATATTTGATGAATAGAAGACACATACCAAATTTCAGTGCAAAACAGAGCCTTTTTTTAAAAGTTATTCAAGTTTTAGGCTATACTCACAGACAGACGGACAGATGGACAGAAATGAGTAAATACTTTTTATAAATCTACTGTAAATAAAACATTTATTTACACCACAATATAACAAGAATTTTTCTTCTCGTTTACATTGTATAAGTATAGCACAAATTGTATTGTGTTTAATAAAAAACACTTTGATATTTTTATATAATTAGTATTGAAGAGTAACGCAGATGACTGCAATATTTACTTTATTCTTTCTTAGAAATAACTGATATTTACGGCAATCTGTTTAGTTTAGCCTTTGTCGTAATATCACATCACATTGAAGATTGAAGAGCGTCCATTGTGACGAAGCTTTGTGGAAAACAATCGCCTAAGATTTTCACACCATTTTGAAATCATTCATATGTTATTTCAAACTAAGGAATCATCTTTGTAGAGCTTTGACTTCGATTCTGTAAAGTGAATGATAATGCTGTGTGCTAAGTGCCCATATATGAAGAAAGTACGTAAAAAAATAATAGTCGAAGTCAAACACCTGTAGTGAAAAAGAAGGGAAGAATACGCGTCACCTAAAGAAATCGGCATGAATAACTTCGTTGGTGGTGAAGTTGAAGATGGACCCGAAGCACAGTAGGTATACAAAGAGAAGCAGACTCATTGTGAGTAGTACTATATTAAAAGATCCGTGGACCGATGAGTCTCAAGAGTTTTCATTGGTGACGGTATTAGCGCCAAGACGAATTCATTGCCGGCAGCATTTGAAATGGGTGAAGAGTATATTTACACCGAAGACATGGATGATCTACTTTTACATCGCTCTACAAAGGTACTGTTCTTCGGAAGCATTTACTATTGAAGACTCGGGATTTCTCATTCTTCCGATTTTATAATAATAGACTTCACACGTAATCATTGTTTCGTTGCACAATCGGCAAAGCGTTTATTTAGTATTCCACTTTTACAACATCGCACGCGTCTCCTCTCGAGTCCGGCTCGTAGCTTGAGCTCGAATTAAAAAATGCGTTCTTGACAAATTATAGCAAGAAATGTAGATTACAATTAATGTGCGAAATTCACAAATTTCTATTCGTGTAGTCAGTCACTATATCCCAATAAATTCGCGATAAAAACTTCACGCCAGTAACAAATATGATCAGAAAGTCGCGTGTTGCGAGAATATGTTAGTAGCAACTTTTAAAAATATTATTAACTTACCCAATGACATATGTCAATAGGGTCAGAATTGTACCGATGAAATCACATGCGCAAAATTAAGAATATAATTGCTGCCTAAGTGTAAAATAACTTAGTTATATTTATAAAACGTTTGTAGTAATGATAAAAACATAATTGTTCTCTTTGTTTATTATGTAATTCCTTCATTTCCAATTTAGTAGTTCTAAACATCATAGACCCTTCCAACCAGCTGGACGTGCAAAAGGTTTGTTTCACCGCCGTTTGATCGTACGAAGTTGGTCAACAATGGCGCACGGATCTCGGGATCCAGTCGGCGGTCTTTTTGAAAGCAGGTGCCCCGCAGCGTGAAGAGCTCATACTTTTTCATCTCTATCTTTCATCCCGCTATTCCCTCCGTCGCTCCCTGTTCTTCATCTTCTACTGCTTGGAGCTTCCTTTTGCGCCAGGGGATTTCGCTAATAAGCGAATGCGCTGCGAGTAGCGCTGAAGCCGTTGGCAGACATTGCTGGAAGCCCAGTATAGACTATAAGCCCCGCCGAAAAACGGCTCCCGCGGGTACCGATTATCGATTTATCTGTTCGAACGGTCACGGTTATCCCGCTCGATGCGGGTATGAGATGACCGGTTGGATTTTTTTTCCTTTTTCATCATCGACACCTCTCGCTTCAACCAATATTGGTGACAAAGATGGAGAAAGCAAGCCGAACTCGTTGTGGTCGGTGAAGCGAAATATTGCTGTCAGTATTGTGCTATGCGGTGAAAAATAAAAAGGCGGATTAGGCGCTAAGAAGGTTGTCAACGTCGCACCATCGCCGGACCAGGAAGACTTCCCGTTGCGCGCTAATTGGGACACTTTTCGTACGTCAAAACGAATATTTAGAGAGTGTTACAAGTATTGTCGGTAATAGACTTCAAAAAATGGTGTTCCAAAACTAATAGAAGTATCTTGTACTAACTCTAAATGTGTTGCAAAATCAACACTGTTTAATGGAACGACATGAATAGAAATGTATAATGGATTTCGATGTTCGTATTGGGAGAGAAATTGTTTTTTGTTACTTTTTTACCGGAAAGTTTTACATGTCAGATATATTTTCGTATATATTTATTTTCATGTGGGAAGTAAAATTCAGAAAATACTTAGTTCTCTTATACAACTAGTGAATTAATGGCTGAAAACTACTAAAACACACTTATCACCTCAGGAAAATATCAACAAAATATAACTACTAGTAATTTTCTTCAGTATCTTTTTAGTAAATATTTGAATAAAAAATAAAACAACAATAAAACGATAGAAGTTGAATTTTATTTTAACTTACTTATATTTAACTTTCTCCCAAACCTATTTTGGTCAATTTAATGTAATACCTTAATATGAAATTTACTGTAATTATATGATCACAGTGATACTTGGTATTGTTTCTCGAATGATGAACTAAAATAGTGCGAAATAACTGAATGCTAGGACGCGATCGAAGAAGCGAAGAGAAAGTCTAGTAAGAAAAGGAAGAAGGAGAAATCCAAACAAGATGTAGGAATCGGATACCTCCTCGTGGGCAGTGTGCTATATACGATCCTCCCACGCACGATGCGGCGCATGCGCCGGGGCCTCCCTTAAAACAATGCGCCGACCAATCTCGCAAGACAAAGAGTCTCGCAGCTGATTGGTTCGCTGCAACGAGCCAATCTTTCGTCCCTCGTACGTAACGGCGGTAAAACTACACACTGTGCATTCTCACCGCGTGCGATGTCTACAACGTCTGACCTCTTAGCCCTTATTTTTACTTTCCTCCTTTCTTTTTATTCCTTTTAGCCTCTTTCAGGACTCTTTTATTTCGCACTTGGATTTTCTACGATGGCGGATAAAAAAGAAACGTTGCGATAGATGGGTTGGGTTTTTTTTCTGGTTTCTCGTCTAAAGGAGGAAATATCAGAAAGGGAAAAGTGAGAGGTACGGAAGGGACGTACGGGAACCAATCGATAACGTCGTGCAGCTACCGTGCGTCCCTTTCCATCGCTCTTTCTCCCTTCTGCTCTCGTCATACACGATGAATTTCAATTTCTACCCTCTGCCACTATAGCATAATACATACAGTGTGCTACTAAATAAGATTCGTCACGGGGAATATTAAACGCGTAATATAAACAGACATCGATAGTCATCCTATCTCTCGCTTAGGTTTGGCCATGTAAATATTTTTCTACAACAGACGTGGAACTGTCGTGTCATAAAAAGCATAGCAGTGCATTCAATTGTCTACACTATTATAAAATTTATTCGACCACCTACTTTACTTTCATTCATTTGAATTTTATTTTCATAATATTGCATGATAAACAGGACCAAATAACGTTACGTATTTATGTCAGTATTTTTTAAAGTTCGAATGAATTTGAATTATGTTCTAATATTTTTTATTACATTTATATCTGTTTTAATCAATTTTTGCAAAGTGTTTTTTAATGATCACAAATCATTTCATAATTTTCTTCCCTATGACACTAATCCTATCTTCTCAATACGATTTTTTTTTTATTTTTTTAAAATAACAAAATTTAAGATTTTACCAAAAACGTATGAAAAATGAACGTTCTACTAATTAACGACGAAATACAACTTTCACCGAAGAAAAAGATTGGGGATATGGAATTTGCCATTTTCTTATTAAAAAAATTCTAGTCAAGTAATGTAGTAACATTACTGAAAAATAAATTCCAAATCAATACTTTTTCAACCTGCTCCTTTTCTCACTTTAGGTGGTGGCGAAAAAAAAGAATGCTCCGTACTTCAAAAATTCGAAAAAATGATAAAACTGTATAATTACCAAAAAATCTTCTGGCGATGAAGCCCTGACGAAACTCAACATCTATCATGTTGAGTTACTTATGATTCATACACGAGGTTGTGCAAGACAGGATAAAGTAAGTCCTGCAGGGCAAAGAAAAGGAAAAGCATGCGCGTATGGAGTCTCGCAATACCCTTCGCATAAACGAAGTTGATGCCGGGTTCCCTCGTGCGGTGCCACTCCGGTGTTCCCTTGGTAATGGCCGTGCCGGAAGCGAGATGACGCGTGACCCCAGACGGATGCATTAGACGCACTTCCGGCGGTGCGACGCCCGCCCGGCGCCCTCGTTCGTCCGTGAAACTCAACCGGCCATCCCGCCCATTACGAATCATCGAGCGTAATCCCGAGTGATCGAGGACAGCGGTTGCACGTTGACGATATTCCTCACCATGTACTATATAGAATGTATATTATATATATATATACACGAATATATAAATATGAACTCGTCGTGAATCTCCGGAAAATGCGATGAAAGCATGTCCCTAATTTTCGCTTTATCTATGCGCTTATTATACTGACGCTCATGCCTCCTGTCTACGTAATAGCAATTCGGGTTTGCTTAACTATTTGTTTTTTTTTCTCGTTTTTTTTTTCATGAGATAATAATTTCTTTAAAATAATTACTCGGAAAAACATCAAAGAATGCCAATACAAAATTTTTTTTTTTTTCATTCACGAGCTCTAATCACGTAGTAGCTTTATGGAAATCCCACTATTTCCAATGGTTGTGGTATGATTGCATTTTGAATATCTATAAATAAAAAACTAAAATATGTAAAAATCTTTTTTTTAAATACGTATGATATTTAAAAAATCGTATCTCTGAAAGATTCGATGAAAGCACATCCCTCAAAAATATATTTTTTTAGGGAAGAGAATATATTTTTTCTTTAACTATCATTAAATGAGTAGTTAGAGGCTTAATGAAAATCATACTTATTTCAACTGGTTGCAAAAAGGGCATGATTTTCATTTAAACTCAAGGGTCTATTCAAAATTGAAAAAAAAAAAACATTCGTTTGATAAAAACAGTATTGAAGTCGACGTAAATACGAGAAATTATTTTTGTAATACATGCATAAGAAGGTTCCCTTTTTGTGTCTGCAGCGTTTCATCAAAGGCGCGTTTTTTTCGGTTGGCGTGAGCAAAAAAAAACCGTGCATGCGTAATAATGCGCTCCCTATTTTTTCGTGCAGTTTTTGCTCACTGGTGACATTTTTCACACTTGTATCAGAAAGTACTATTTCAAGCAAAGAATTATGATTAATGTAATTCCATTATATTTTTCGAGGGATGAAGTATACTAAGAAATATAATATTTACCGTCAAGTGGCTGTAACGCGACTATGGGGAATAAAGATGATTATAATTTCCTGTTTATTTAAAGTACACAGAACTGTCTCGTGAAACAGATTTCCTGTGTCGGTATAGTATATACACAGTAGTAGTCTCTTGGTGAATGGAGAGTAGTGTCTCGAGCGAGGGAACGAACGGACGACGCTGGATGGGCGAAAGGATCGATCCTGACGCTGCCTTCTCGAAGCCACCAGCCAGGAAAAGGAAATGAAATCCCGACGACGATGTACTGGGAACACGGTCTCTGTTTTCCTTTCTTGCACGTCTACGTTCCATTATTAGATGAAGGCGACGTATTTCCAGAGACTCGTGATGTGCCTCGCGAAGCCCTACAAGGGTGTGCGGGCCACCTTTACATCGAGTGCCAAGTCCTTCCCTTTGAACTAGCTAATATAAACACCAGTTTTACTTTAACTCAAAATCACTATTTCATAGTTTTGCTTTCTAATTATTTTTCGCTTTTTACAAAGGTTCTTCTGTGAGGAAGCATGTTAATCAATTTTGACTTCCTCATAAAGGACGCTTTGTAAAAAAGCGAAAAATAATGAGCAAGCAATGCGCAAGGTTCTACTTTCCATCCCCGTTTAAAGTCATGGTAAAAATAATTGCAACCGGTATTTTTTGCGGTAGAATATGCGATTTAGGAATGATAGTGAATTCCAAAATTCGATATCTTCAAGAAAAAAAAAAGATTGGATTTTTCGACCGGAAGTCGGTGCTGTGAATTCTGGAGTTAGAAATAGAAAAAAAGTCACTTTTTTTAGAATCATGGTATTTTTTAATTGAATAAAACTATGTTTCTCATGATAAATTTGCAATTGAAAAAGAGACATCAGTAATCGTTGTCCGATTTGAATTCGACACTCGAGCAACCGAAATTTAAAAAAAATTATCTTCATTAAAAATAAGTGATTTTATAATGGCTGCAATTATTTAATTAATTTAACGAAATTGTTTGCTAGACAAAATAAATGACATTTGATAAGAAAGACATGAAGTGACAAATATTATTGATCTCGGATTCGAAATCAATATATTAAGAGCTCGTCCTTGATGCAAACCGTAAACCGACATCACAATAGTCATAAATTATAAATGTAGGCTACATACAACTTTGATCACAAATATTAAGGTTGTGGCTGATCTGACAAAACAAGGGACACCAAAAGACTCAAATATCTAAAATATCGAAAAGACTGAAATATCCTTAAGAATTTGATTACGTGCAATCATGATCAAAATTGTGAATCACGATGTCAAAAATGCTACTCATCCTTATTTCTGATCTTTTCCTGTTTCTTCTTCTTGAAATTATTTCACATTAATAGCCCTCAGTTACATAATTCAATACCTAGTAGTCGTTCACCAACAAATGATAATAAACCTATCGTTCTCCACGGGTACTTCTCACATTGCGCCCTCGCCTCCTACGCTACTCTCTCAGCATCAGAAAACCGTAACTGCAAGCAAGCAACAAACAGAGAGAGCCCAGTGAGTTTGCGCTCGGCTCACAGCGGCCTATATCGAATCGGATTAATAGTTTTGCGTTCGCGAAACGCGTAAATAATGCTTTCTGACAGCGGGAGCCACAGCGTCGGCATCGTGCAGAGAGAGCGAGAGATGAAAAGAGAGAGAGAGAGAGAGAGAGAGAGAGAGAGACTGAAGCCGATGTTGAAGCAGAGGCTGAAAATGGGATGAGGTGAGAGGAACGTCGATAAATAACGAGCGCGCTCTCGCGAAAACCTTCAACTTTTATTATTATTTTTCATCTATCTTGCTCAGTCACTCGTACAGCCTCACACGCTTTCACTCTACACTCTGATGGTTGTTTTCGTTGTTGTCTTTTTTATTTTCACTTCTTCTTTTATTTTTTTTATTTATTTTTTTTTATTTATTTATACATTCACGCGCATCAACGGACCACACACGTGCATACATGTAGGAAAAGAGAAATGGCAGCATCCACCCTCCACCCCAGGGGGCGAGTTTCACTCTTTCTCCTTTGTACGAGAACAGCAGCGTCTATATAGCGCATTGATATCTATAGGAACATGTCCCTGTAGGTACATATAAATACACGAAGATATATACGTGCATATATATGTAAATATATATATATACAAACGTGCGTACGACTGTCTCTGCAGAGGCAGTCGTGGCAGAACGAGCTTCCTTCATCCACCGGTGCGAGGAAAAGAGTGAGGGGATGGCATGAGTACATCCGTACATATCCGCGAAACAAAGCCCGTCTCCGGAGCTGGGCTTCTCGTTCTGCGCGTGTATCCCACTGAAAACGGGAGCGATGCATCGATACCGGAAACGCCTGGTACAGCAAGGCCGGGATAGAGATAGAAGAAAAAAAAAAAAAAAACTACCCTAGTTGGGTGGTAGAAAGAGGCAAAGAGGCATCGATGAGAGAGAGAGAGAGAGAGTGAGATGAGTCAGGGATGCGGTCACAGATGCAGATATTTATGCAATGCCCATAGACTTCTCCAGATTTTGATTCAGGATTTTTTCACATTGGAAACAAATTTTTATTGTTTCAAAATTCGCGCGGTGTTCTAATTTCTACAAAACCTTATGACATAAACATAATAAGAAATTTCGATAAAGAAAAAAAATTCGACAAAAAATATCGAAAGAGTGTATTTTATTGATCGAATTTCATGTGGAATAAAAATTGGAAGCTGAATTCCAATTACAATATTTTATGTACTAGTGATGGAATGATCATTCTACACGGAATAAAAATAAACACGGAGTGATAGCATATTGTTTACTGTTCCAACAAAATTTGAGCTGCCACAAAAAAAAAAATGCCTGACGTCGTGATTTTTTTTTTCTTGTAATATGTAATGTATTCTACTTTGAGTTTGAAATTGCTTGTGACATTCACTGAACCCCGTTTTATATATATTTTACTTCACAAAGTGAGTGTAGCAGAATATAACAGCCACAGAAAAAAGCCACGGAGGATGAAGTTTGGAAGCAAAAAGTTGTACTGTTTTCATTTGACGACTGATATGAATATCAGAAGGGTAAATGCTGGAATAAACGCAGTCATTCTGACGCAGGTGCCCTTAATTTCTTGTTCCAAATCTGCACATAAACGTGGAAGTTGTCGTCGAGAAATTACCTTGAACATATGCAATATAAAACTGTATATTTTGAGTTTAATACTGGATTACAAATATTTACAAGGGCGCAGAGTTGAAGAATTTATATCGTAAAACGTGACGTTTAAAGAATCGACTGCATTGTTAAAAAAAACTTTTATGTTTACTTCCTTGTTTACAGATTATTGGTTCCAGAAATTATTTGCTATTGCAAATCTGCTTATCAGCAGATTGCCCAAAATCCGCAGTAGAACATTTTTTTATATAGGCAATGTTCAGTGCGGATCAGAAGCACTTATGTAGTAAGCAATGTAGTATAGGCAGGGAAGTGAATGATGCGAATTTAATGACGAAAAAGACCCCACACCTAATTCCTGGGGCGTTATTTGTGGCCTCCCGCTTACTCGTCCTTTCCGCAGGGAGTGCGTGAGGACCTTGTACGACGAGTACGAAAGATGAGTTCGAACCTAACGTGGTCGACGGAGAGTGACAAGGACGAAAAGGATCCAGCCGTTTCGGCACGTACAAAAGGAATCGCGATTGGAGTAAGACGGATGGATGGACAAACAGACGGACGAATAGGAAAGACGATGGCAAGCGAAGCCGAGCAAGCAAGAGGGCTTCGAAGGATCAGAATTCGCGTCGAAGAGGGAAGAGATATACCACTTTTATTCTTCTCCAGCAGAATTCCAGGGTGTCGGGGATTAAGAAAGGCCTATCGTTGTCGTCATGGCAACACATTAACAAACTGCGTCGACATCATTTTGTAATTTTGTTGGCATGTAATATGAATTCGATTAATCCACGAAAGTTACCACGGTTTATATACTTGCATGAACTGCGTGAGTGCAACTCAAAAGTTGATGAGATTCAGTAATAAATGTTTTCGCATAATTAAATCGGCACTTGAAATATGTACAACGCCACCGTTATTACTCATTTAGGTGGGTTAATATCGAACTAATTGACTTCACAGGTCAACTTCATCCATTACTCAAGATTGGCCCTATTGTTTAATTAATCTTACAAAAAACGGTGATATGCATGCACGCCTCACAATTTACATTAATTGTGGAGTAAAATAATACACCCCTTTAAAATGAGCTATCAGCACAATTTATACTCTTATTCTTAGTCGTTATTATTATTTTTTCAGTGCAATGTTTAACCCTTTAAGCCATACATTTGTCGTTTCCAAATTGAAAAAACTCATTAATTATTGTCAGAAATTAGTTAAAAACATTTAAATCTGAGCGAAAACGTTACGCAATGGTCTAAAAAATGGCGTGTTAGGCTTATGGGAGTTATAAAATCTTGATGAGCGACCACTGAAAAAATGAATTCGGTGCTCATCTTAAACGAGAATTTTCTTTAGATCAAAAACTAAAGTTTAAGATAAATGCCTCATACATCAACACAAATTTAAAGTGTTCAGATGTCTCCACACTGGCAATATTTCCGGTCTTGTTATGTTGTTTGTGGCTAAAAGAATATCATCATTTTAGAAGGAAGATCAACATGTGCTAACAATCAATATCCTCTCCTAATATGGATTTTGATTGGTAGTGGATGGCAAGCGATGAGAAGATTGTACTATAAGGGTCGGGTTCCTAAAAGTCGAGCGAGCGCACGCCTGAGGCTGCCGAGTGGGACTCCGACGAGTGGATCGTGCCTGGCATAACTAGATCGCGTCAAGATAGAGTCTGACATAAATAGAATACACTCTTCGTGTTCCATCGTCACTGAAGCTGACTCCTGGGTCCACCTAGAATATTGCAGAGAGTACAGATAGACTGGAAGGTCCAAGGGGATGAATGGGCTGGCTTTCGTCCCTGTTATAGGATGCTAGCTCTCTGCTTCTGAGGTGATGGAGTACGAGTGAGTTGCGGACGTTGGTTGCGTTTCGTAGGACCAACGAAGAATGGGAATGATCAATATTCATGGTCCGCCCGTTCGGGGGCTTTTCACGGGCTTCGAGGGGGTCGATTTATGCGAGAATCCTTCCTTCCGCCTCATGCTTCAAGGGCGAAAGGAACCATCTTCCCTCTTCGGCTCACTCGCGTTTTTTAACTATCCTACTTTTGTAAAAATTGTTCTCATTGCCTTAAAGTTATTGAATAACGAATACGTTTGGTATTTTCGTTTTCACGTCAACTTTTTGTCTTGATATTCGAAGATTTTCGATCGCCCTATATCAGCGGTGCTGTGGAGGGTTGAGAAGGAAGGGAAAATTCATCTTACCAACCGGAGCTGAAGTCATACGGGACGAGTTAAGTCCCGTCGACGACGGTGGATCAACTTGTCACGAGGACAGCCTGGAATTCCCTTAATATCAAGCGGTGGTACGTCTCTCTATCTCTTTCTCTTTATAAAAGGGGCTGCGATGAGAGGTTTTCGCAACTCTCCGTCTCTAAAACATTCGACAGTGTTTCCTAAGATATTTGATTACATGGCAAATGTAATTAAGAAAATGTACGAATGAACGATATGTATTAATAGAAATCAATAACTCCATACCTTCATTAAATGGATATAATATATCTTTAATTTAACGATAAAACCCGCTAAAATGTAACTACAACTACGAATTAAAAATTCCCCAACACCTCAGAATAAGTGGAGCATTGGGGTATACAATGCGGTAGAAGTTATGACGAGATAGAAAGAAATTCGCCCTAACGAATGACTAAGCTTGATAACAGTGTGTGTTGGTGCACATAAAATGAAAGGAAAGACAGAGAGAATAGTTGCGTTTGTTGCCATCGCAACTAGAGTAGATATTTTCGCTAAACGACACGGCATTTTTTACTCCTTTAAATCTCTGTACCAACTACCGAGATTAACAAACGTCGCCTTACCGAATTTCAGTGCAGTCCACCTGTACTATACATCATACTTAAACACACACGCTTTCAAACCTGTACAAAACTGTTCACCACGTTCGTTTAGTACGTAGACACACAGGATTGTATCGCGTACACTATAGTGTTCGTGTGCATTCGAGTCTATGCCTTCCAACGAACATGAAGGCTGTAAGTACCTACGTACAGTCTCCAGCGAACATCTACACGGTGTCCAAGTTGATACAGCCCTGATAACCAATAAATATCGCAACAACACTGAATACCCTATTTCTTAAACATCATTTCTATCATTTAAATCACAAATATTTGCAAAGACCATTCGTTGAAAAAAAAAAGTATCATCCTAGATGTTAATGGCATGGATTGGACAGCCGTTATGTTGAATGGAAATGGTTGCCACCCGTGGTTGGCAACTTGCTGACACACCCTTTATAGAATGTACTCAACGTAGTGGTAGTAACAGCGGGACTCGAATTCGTACGAGCAGTGCTGGAATAAGGTATAGGTGGCATATACCAGCAACATTGCAACCAGCAGCTTCGCAATTCGTGGTTGATTTGGTGCTGGTGCGGGTGCTCCATACCGGCAGCAGTTTGGTTCCGGTGCGGGCCATTAGTTGATGAGCCGACTCGTCCGACTCCTCTACCTCGGCTGCAACCTTCGCGAGTCGCTGGTTGCTGTTGCTGTTGCTGTTGGTTGGTGCTCGTGGCTGTCTGCTTTCCGTGCCCCTTTCTAGGATGTACCTTGAAAAGCTCGCGTGCTCCATTGTGGCATCTATTATTGCCCTGCTCCTGCGGCCTTGCAGGTTTTGATGCACCGGTTCGTAAGCCTTTCTAGACCTGGAATCTAAAGCAATGCGCACCAACCCACACCACACGATAGGTAGGTACGGATGAGAGCCACCGTACGCAACTACCACTGAGTGCAGTTAGTGAGTTTCGACATCAGAGTCGGCAGAGTTTGGCTATGGCTGTACCAAACTCTATTGACGCTTGCAGTTTGAAAGTTGTAGACATCAATGTACTATAGTGTACTTATTGGTTTACTGAACTATAAATTGCAATTGAAGTTCTTAGGATGTTCACTCAAATGTTTCACTTCGTCAGTGTCATAATGAAACTCGTGCATTAAGCTCCATAATAGGATGTTCGGGCAAAAATTCCATTATGAACTGTATGTTGTTACTTATTTACGAAATTACAAAGTTACGAAGTTACAAAGTAATCATCGTAAGCTCGGGTTTCAACTACAAATTTGTTTTTCAAGTTTTCCAGTCAGACAGTTGATCGTTGAAGGTGAACCAATGAATGCCTTGTACATTCTGTTTTTGCCCACTGCATTCCAAAGTTAATCAGCAAAACGATCTTGCTAGGAATCAGACAATGATAAGTACGAGCAGGAATAGGAAGTTCGTGCCAACATTCCATTATGAAACTGATTGTCTTCATTGCATGGTTGGCCTAAAGTCGCATTAATTATTCTAAATGTGTTAGTTTCCAAGTTGAAGTTGTAATCATCTGGAGCTTTGGTTTAAACAACAATTTTAATTTTTTATTTTTTAGTTGTCGACGTTCTACCTTCGATAGTCGAAGGTGAACCGATGAACGCCTTGTACATTCTATTTTCGCTCGCTGCATCTCGAAGTAAATCGGTAAAACGATCTTGCTAGGAGACTGAAAACGATAAGCATGTGCAGGAATAGGATGTTTTCCGCATACGGAGAGTAAAGTGAATGAGCAGAGGCATCTGGATGCACCTTCTATCTTTATCCGACTTTCATCATTCTCTATTTTCCTTCTGCACTTGGGTTTCAATGTACAAGGTATCGAGAATCAAGGAATGATAGTACAGGGGTTGAAGAACGTACTGGAGGCAGAGCCGACGCTGTACGTGAACGGTGAGGATGGGGCAGTCGGTGCATGGGCGTCCCGGCCGAGAGGGTACAAGCCGTAGGAAGAATCGCGGAGGATGAGGAAGGACGGAAAGTGCACAGAAAGGCATTCAGGGCATTCACGAGGAAGAACTCACGAACGAGCGAGCGGCTGAATGAGCGAAGTCCCGACCCGGCCGTAGCCTTCCAAACCCCTTCTTCTACCCCCTTGCAACCACCCTATCTCAGGCATTATCTTTATTAAACACCTCGAAGGGCAGCCACTGTGCATTCGCCTCGCACTCAGTCTTCTTCCATCTGCAGTTATTCCTCTCACTCTCTCTTACCCTCACTTTCTTCTATCTTCATGCCCCCCTTCGTTTTCCTCCTATTCGCCAGATTTTCCATCCCGCTTCTTCCTACCGAAGGCGGTACTCTTCCACCTTCTAAACGGTGAAATGAAGCCGGTGCGATGCGCGAATACTCGCTCGCTCACTCGTTCCTACATCCTCTTCACAGTGATGCCAGTCGTGAGGGTTGATTTACCCCTTTTCTTCGTCGCGCACCCTCAACCTCCGTCTCCGTAACTATAAGTCTGACTCTTGGGCAACGGGCGAGGCCGTCTCTTCTTCCGACATTTTTTTCCACCTCGGTGATCCCACTGCCTCGTCATCATCGCCACCTCCGGGGCTGGAAACCTCCAGCTTCATACAACAATCCCTTTAATGTTCCGATGATTCACGTTTTTGATTTTCTTAAAAAATGGCGTATTTTCTGAGAATCAACATCGATGATGAGTGCAGCTCGCACCTCGTGGTTGCTGAATAGTCAATGAAAGTTTGTGCGGCCGATTTCACGAAACTCAGTGTTACTTTTACTAGTTTGTGATGCTGAAACTTCGAGCGTTGCAACCTCAACTAGACCATCCTCGGTAACAGCAATAATTGTATCCTCAGCGATTACCACTTATCAATCAGTAAAACGAAAGTAAATTTAAGGAAGAAATCTGCAATTTAATTTTTTGTTTAGCTACAAGACGATCAAGGATCATCAATTTTAATATTCAAGAAAAGAAAGAGGGAGAATCAAAGAGCACCAGAGATTCGGCAACAATGGCGGAACGGATAGTTTACCGCGGGTGCGCGTCCTCGTCCGACTAGGGAATATAAGCGAGTCCGCCATTGTTTCGAAGGAAACGTTGAATCCCGGTAGGTGAAGTCGTGGGAGGGAGTAAAGCGCAGAGAAACTCTCGGCCCGGTCGGTCGGATGATGTACCGAGGCATCCTCTCACCCCCTCCCCCCTCTTTCTTCACCCCCCTGCCCCTCTCTTCACCCCTTAATTACTGCCGCGTGCAAATTGGAAGGAAAAATTAATCGCAGAAATGACTTAGGAGCGTCGGGGCCCAGAGCCGGGGACGGGACGCTGGGGCGTAAGGGTGGACGAGGAAGCGCGCACCCGGGGGTCGCACAAAGGGGATGAAAGGAAGTCCGGGGCAATTAGAATGATGCCCTTTGCTCGGCTTTCCTCACCCGGTCGCCGCTTGTATCTCGCTCGCTCTTTACCATCTCGCGAAAGCCCACCCTCCTCTCTTCAGCCCCTTACGCTAACCGTGCCACGACGCTGTACTATAACGCGTCTGTGCGAAAGAAGCTCTGAAGTAATTGCAACAATTTGAGAGTTTGTAAAAGTAATAGGCACACGTACTGAAAAGATGTGTTTTCAGGATTTTTACGCGTATAAGAATCCCTCGCATTAAGGAAAATAATGTACGTGCACACAGAGAAATTGGGGTACGCCTGGTAACTATAATATGATAAACATTGTTGGTCCATGTAAATGTTTGAAAAATCGTGATTTTTCTAAGTAGATGATTGGCAGAACATTGTTGTTTCATTTTTGTAATAAACGTTAACTAATGTATTAGAATATAGATTGAGGTCAAAGTTTCGCTATATAGAAAAAAAAATGTAAGAGGTACATAATGATAATCAAAAATAGGGTTACAACATTGCCGCATCCTCGATATACCTTCAAGTTCTGATAATGTAATATTAATAGACTATACAGAGAACTGGACGAGTCACTGCGGGGAGACGATGAAATATAATTTCCCAGTCTTCCGGTAGCATGAGATTGGCTTCCATTTCTCAGACTCATGCACTTCAGCTTCACCACCACAACACACATATATATAACATATCTATATCTACACGCATATATATATATGACTTATAGGACTAGAACGACAATCCTCTCATATCGAATCGCCTCAAGAAAGATATTTGACTCGCGAATCCTAACATACCAATGAAGGGATCCTTATTTCTTTCTCGCCCTTCATCCCTGTTCATTCCACCCTCTCGCTGTTTTACTTCTTTTCCTTTTCTGTCTCATTCGCGAGGCATTTAATCTCGATTTCGGGGTCGGTCGAGAATCGACCGCACGTCAGCACTAGACGAGGCTGAACTCGACCCTGGAGGCCGCTGTCATATCTCCGGGGGATGATTCGACGTGACAGCGACCAGGAGGGTTGCGACTCCCACCCTTCTATCGTATCGGCCCTTCGCCGCAGACACCCCCCGGGGCAACAGCGCCAATATACACCGTGACGTCCGCGGATTCCGCGCGTGCCACCCCCTTCCAACCACCCCTCGTCCTGGTTTAATGACGTATAAACTATGCGTTGGATTAGCAACGCCGCGACGTAGACGATATCGGTTCGTCGCCACGAGGATCCTCATTCGCGTTAAACATCAACCCTCTGGCCACCCCGACGATGAACGTGTAATATAGTATTCTGCGCTATGTGTGGTATTGATGAAACGTCTTAGGGGTGCACGACAGTGGCCAGAGGTTAGGGTTAGCCCACTCGAAACTCACCCCTCAGTCACACTCCAGAAGACAACTCCCTAGTACGACGTTTTTTCTGCTTCCTTCATCCTTGTAAGTTTCTATTAGGTCATCAGACGGATTTACTTGGCAACACGGAAATTATTTAATGAAATACAATTGAGGTTAACGGAAAAGAAAAATCGAAATTTTTTTTTTACACCGATTAAGTAATTTTTTTTATCAACTTTGTCCTTGGCTCTCTCAATCAGAAGGATGCATACCGGCAAGAAACAACCTTGTCTATTTTTGGTTATAAGAACAATAGGGGCAGGACGTAATACGGTAATGTGTTTCTACAATATTAAAAAAAAAAGTTTTACCTTGTATAATTGAGTCCAGTCAAACTTTGGCTTCTGACGAAAGTCAACATCCATTCAAGATGCTCGTTTTTGAGGTGTTAACCAATAGCATTAAATAATTATCATAAAAGCGTTATTCTAATCGCGTCAGGTTTCACCCAAGAATCACAAACGTACGTTATAGCCACAGTTCTCATTCACCGAACTATGTTGTATCGTTTGCTTGGTTGGTTTCCTCTCGTTTCGCTTTGTTAGCTCGTGATCGAGTTATCGGGGGACCCAACAAGGGGGGCCACAACACAGAAGGGCTCTATCGATACACCGTACCGCTATATAGACTTTGAGCTTGAAAAGCTAGATGGTTATAGTATATTAGATTGTAGAATGACTGAGAAGTAGCCATATAGTAGCGATAGTCGATCGTAACCTACCCCACCGATATTAAACCGCTTAACGAGGAAACAAAATACAATCGTAGAGTCGGCAAGGCAATCGCCTCTTTCCCTTTCCTCAGTTGCTCTTTATCAAGCAGAGCCACTGTATTGCCACCCTGGGGTGCGAGCGAGCGAGCGCCACGTTGTCGGGACAACACACAGAGGCACCCGTTTGAGAAATCTCGCGGCTGTTAAGCGACAAAACGTATAATTAACCGAACAATGAATGCCGTTCGGTAAAAAAGAAAAGCATCACAATGGAGACCCCACCTACTGTTTTTTTCGGATTCATTCTTTCCCATCATCATCCTGGTCGGCCTCTTACTCTTCGCTTCTTCGTTCCTCTGCTCCGTGTACCTCCGGACAACAAAGTCAAGTGGGGCACAATGAGGCGCTGCGGCGCGAGTATTATATTGAATGTCAGGGCTGTTGAGCTTGATGTGACTTGGCACGACGTTCACCACTTGAAAACTCGCTCTTCCTCGACTTGTAAATTTTGCGAAGAATGACAGTAGCTTTTGGCTAACTTGGACAGTCGGAATAATGAATTTCCGGCGGAACTTCATAACTATCAATGGGGAAAAAATCTTTGTGATTGAACAAACGTTAAATTCATTATATTGTTATGTCCATTATTGGATAATGGATGTAATGTCAAAAATGTTATAAACGAGTTCAACTAGTTATATGAATTATTAATTAGTAGTTGAGGCTTAATAGTTGCAAAGACTACGATTAAGTTTCTAATTGTACATAATTGTTCAATGATGGATAGATATTAACATTCATTGATTCGTGTTTCCGATTATCCGCTGCGATGGGAAACAGTAAGAAGAAGGCCATGTACGATCATTCTATCGTGATATCATCAATGTTGCTGCCGTAATACGACGTCAGCTCTTCTGTACAACAAGAACAGAGCGACGTCAATATGCTACGATTCAAACGGGCCCGTTGAGCTTGTTGCCGATATATTGGATTACGGGACGAGCACACGGAAGCTAGTCTAGAGACTGCACGAGGTTCTAAGTGTTGATCCCTATGTGAGCATACACTTCCTATCCTAGGGATGCCAAGATAACGGTTACGGTGAACACGAAGAGGGTAGAGAGGCGATAACGTTGATTGTTGCGATCGATGGGTATGAGAATGAAGATAACTTGATAACGACGATGATGATTATAACGATGTTAACGATGATTATAACAGTCACAAGGTTCATGATGATGATTATATCGGCGACAATGACGGTTGTCGACGGGAGTGGCTGGGAGGTATGACTATTATCTCGATTGGCACTATCCGAAGGCTTGGCCGATGCAGGGTTTATCGTTCAAGCTAAAGCAACGGTCCGAAATTCCAAAATAGGGATACAAGATCAAATGCAATTCAATAGAGATTCACCATATTTATATTATCAATTTCTCTTCCTAAAAGCATCTATGTCATATTACAACATTAGCAGTTTCTAGTTTGCCATCAGACTTTTTAATTCTAGCATCGAGGAATTTAAGAAAAGAAAAAAAGAATCTCGCCGAGATTTTTAAAAGGATTCTGAGAATCTCGGCGAGAATTACGGTTGCGCACCGAACCCAGATTCTTTTAAATCTCTATCGGAATCTCGCCGGGATTCTAGAGAATCTGCGAGATTATTTTTTTCGACGCGGCTAGCCATACCATAATTTCAGGGTCGAAATAATATCAGAGTCCTTTTGTCCTTTGGTATAGAAATTAATGGCGATGTTCTGAAGTACCAAGACGAAATAGAAAGATATGTGAAGTACGTTCAACTTCCCGCTTTGCTGTTAACTTTTCACCATCACTCGGTGTCGAAATTAATTCACGGTTCAGTAGTTTTCTAACACTGATATTCGAGCAAAGCTGAATCCGATATGACGATGACGTCAGCAGACCGAATGGAAATCGGAAAAAAATGGATTTGTGGAAATGCCTAGATAATGTTTGATCGACAAACGAAGTATTCGTAGTGAGAATAAGAACTTTACCACTTCGGCGCAGAGCTTCACGTAATGTATTCCTATATAACGTATAAACACTCGGCATTGAACGGGAAGAGCGTGGAATAAACGTGGAATATACAACAGCGAGCGCTTAATGACGGATTTAGGGAAATCCGTCTTTCGCTAACGCGCAACGGACCATTCCAAAAGTGAGAGAGATAGAAATACAAAGTCCATCGGTCAAGCTTGGAAAATCCTGATAAATGGAAGTCTACTATGAGTTGGAAGCCCACCTCGTTGAACGAAGGGCAAAGGGTGGCCCTCGACGTCAAAGGGTGGACTTGGCTCCAGGGGTTTGCGATCGGTTCGAACGAAAAATAATCACAAAACGAAAAAGCTGGACTTCGCTAACGGACGGCGAATGATAGAATATGGGAATATGTAAAAATAGTAATAAATGGTACCTAAATCTGACGAGTTATGGACTGATTTAGGTGCTGACTTTCTATCTTTTATCCTGAGATATTTATAACATTTGGTAATGTCACATATAATCGAATGGTATTTTATATATGATACTTAAGTAGGTAGAGCCATCCTATACAAGCATTTCCTTTTACATAAAAAGAAGGGTCTGAGAAATATGCCATATCTATGGGAAAAACTACGATATTTGGAAAACATGGTATGATTTTGAGGCACTGAAAATCATCACAACCTGTCACTGCTATTTGAATGCATTCAAGAGATATTTTTACCCTATATAAATTATTGACTGTATATTCTGTGCTTTCTGATGATACTAGCTTTTATGCCTTCTTCTATATTCTAGCTAGAAAAACACTCATTTTTTTCTCTTGTAGATTCTTCAAGCCCTGGAGAATCAATCGGTCACAAAAAAGATCATATCAGTATCATCTGCTAATTTAGAAAATTCTAAAAAAATTTGTCGTAATTTAGATTGATCCTTGATTTTGTAGTTTCTGATGATCAAACAGATCAGCTTTTATCTTTCCTAATTATTGACCAGGTCAGCTTTTCTGCTTCAGGATGATCAACCTGATCGGTTTTCTGATGACCGACTTGATCGACTATTGTGTTTTTTGATGATCATCTTGTGCTTTTTCATTCTTCCAGCTAGAGAAGCATTAATATTTTTCTCTTCCAGATTGTAGTTCCAACCTTTGGAAAATCGGTTGGTCAGGGAAAGACAGACAGGACGATTTTGGGGTGACGATGATCTTTATATCAACCTCCCCTCATTGGCCTTCATCGTCCCTGTGCGACTAGCGAGCATTGCAATCAATAAGACATTGGTGACACGACGGTTATGGTTGATAGGGGCCGACGAACTAGCAGAGTGAACGGACGTGTTCACGTTGGGGGCCAATGTCGTCCGGCAGAAGCAGCAGCGGCATCAACCCCATGAATATCTTTCGATAGATTGCACACACATCGACCCCGCGAACACCCGCGATCGTCGCGACGTAACGTAAAGCAACCCCTACGCGTTGGACGTACGTCGTCGGTCGTCCGTTCGCTTCGGAGGGTCCACGATGTGCGAGGATGTTCGCTGTCGGAATATGCGTTGTGTGTGCAGTGACGCGTCACTCTCAGCGCGCCACTGTGGTTATATAGTCACGATATGCTGGCACGAGATTCATCGACAGCAACGATGAGTCAAGAATCGGGGGAGCGAACGAAAAATAATACTGCAAAGTGGAAGACAAAATATTTGCAATATTTTTAAACGCAAAGATGTCTTCTCGCAATGTTACCGCTTTGTCATGATATGAGATTAATAGTCGATTTGACTTGACAACTACGTTAAAAATATATTATTACTAACAAATTCTCAACCACGTTGATACGGTTTAAGTTTACGTAATGCGCAACGGCAGAAAAGAAAAAAATAATCTAAGATATTAAGAACATAACTTTTTGATAATAATAAGGCCAAGTCTTTTAATTTGAAAAATGGTACTAATATAAATTGTACAGGAAATAATGATTTTAAGGTTGAAATACCGCGGTCGATGACCAAATGACGATGTTCATAATATAGGAATTATAATATTAAATATATAAACAAACGTTTATGTGTATAATGTATATATATTCTCATAAATTCACTATTATCACTACTGCTAATAATAATGTTAAAGGTAAATATTATTGCTTTCCCACAGAAGAAGTATTTTTTAGTTCATCACGTACTACATTCAGTGAAATTATAAAATCCCATAACGTGGAATTGACGCAATTACAATTTCAAGATTTTCAGATTAAATTCCTTTGATGCAACTCGACCGATTTTGATTTTGTACCGAATTTAAAAAAATGACCTGGTACAAAGGTTTAGAAAAATGTTAAAAAATAGCCAGATACCTGAACTCAGCTGCGCCGTCGTCGAGAAATTTGTCCTCGTTACAAAGGTAAAATTTGCTGTTATGAATTTTCGAGATATAAGTCAGAGGCTACACTGCCTAAATTATCGTCTGGTCTCTACTCGTTTGTCCGTCAGTCCTGGAATTCCCGTGAAGCGCATATATGATACAACATGGTGCGGTACGGTTGTCTCCCCTCTGTATCGTTTAAGACTGATTAGCATTTTTTCTTTCTCGACTACGTGCTGGAAACATCAGCAGCGGAAGCAACAGCGCCAGAAATATAGAAAAATAAAAAAAAGAAAAAAACGCCGAGAAGGCTACTCTGACTGGCGACACCTCGGGATCACCACCGACGACGACGATGACGCCTATCCGAGAGCTCCTGCACGGTGCCACTGCGTCTCCACGTTCAGGTGACAATGCACGCCACTTATTTATTTAAATACGGGGCATTCTGTTCCTTTCACGCGAAGATTTATGCACGCCACACCGTTAATTGCCGTCCCATTATCCGGCTAATGGTATTCCGGCTGCGACCAGAGAACGTCGACGTCGGCGCCGCCGTCGACGACGAGGACGATGCGCAGCTCGACGAAAATATACACGCACATAGAATGCAAGAACGTGTAAACGTAAGGGTACTTATCTATGTGTCAACCATAACGTCTGGCAATGACTGCAACGAATACCTCGTGACGAAAATATTATTCGTTTCTCGCGCCTTTAGACGACCTGGCTATCATATGGACTTACATTACCGAAGCTATAGGCAATACTACATCGAATAAAATGCGTATTGCATTCAAGAAAACATCATGCAAAAAAGTTGCAACTTTGGAAATGGGTAATGTAATTAAATGATCCCAATATCAGCGCCAGAACAGATTTTTTTTTGTTCTTTAGAATTCATTGCAATTTAAGAGACGGGTCGAATCTGGGGCTCTGCTGTTTACCTTATGTAGACAATTGCACTCATAACCGTGGAAGAATATGCCTAATTTACCTGCGCAAGAGGTTATTTATCCGTAAATTAAATGCTTATCTATAATTCATTTATCGACATACATGTATTTCAATATTTGTAACTTTAAGTTACTTTTACAGAAACAAAAGAAGATTATGTACAGGAAATACGAATAAGTATTACAAAAATGTCTAGATATTTCTTCTCAAAAGACACAAATTATTGTTTAGGTGATTATGATAATATTGACGCAATTTACACCTCCATCTCTGTCGTATAGTTTCGCATCAAAAGATTCCACAAATAAAAACCATATATCACAATCACAAATAAAAATCATATCTCAAAAATCACAAGCTTCCTCAATGTGGATGTGAAAAATTATAAATACGATGACACATAGCGGTGGCTTTGTGAAACATGGAAATTAATAAGGAAGCAATGTGCAATGTTCTACTTCGCAATTTTTTTCCATTCCCAAACATGTTCAAAATTTCATTATCACCTTGATCGGTGGTCTCCATATTACAGGTTCTGAAAATATATAGCGACACAAAATGTATGTTGCTTATGCTGCACATAACTCAGTCTGTCCATTAATTTGATATGATAACCGTAGACAAGCCGAGTGCTGCCCGTTGCACGCACTTGAATGCATTTATATGTAGAACTATATTCCTATTTCTACATCTATATTGTTCCCCCATCAGCGATCGGTGAATCTCACCAATGTGAAATGCTCTGAAGCCTAGAGTTTCGCTCTGGTACCTACCGAGGGCGCGCATGAAGCCGGTACCGCATCCGTCGTGCGGGATCAAGCTTTAGGAACGCGAGCGAATCCTGTAGAATTCGGTAGCGGGAACCGAATTTCAATTTCATTGAAATTCGTTGAGGCGCCCGGCCTCCAATCCTCTCTCACTACTCTATATACTTTCACCTATATCTACCACCATATGACATATACATGTATTCTATATACTCTAATGTATAAGCCATTCGTTTCCAACATTCTCCGCGCGGCTACATCGATTTCCACGACTCTGACGATTCATGCAGTATATTCGCCTTTCGCACTCTATCTCATCACTCGTTTCTCATGATCTTGTACGTTATACGTAACGTTCAAAATTAAAAAAAATTTTAATATAGAAAATCTGTTTCATCGACGATTTTTTAATGGTTTTTTATTCGTACGTAAATATTAAATATTAAAATTTTATACAGCTCGGACGCTATCATCCTAATAACCCAAACCCAAACGGAGAAAACTCTCTTTCCGATTTACAGATTTATGGGGTATGTAATGGGGTGAATAAACACGTAGCCCGAAATACAGATCGAATTTTAATATTTTTTCTGCTGAGAGTATTGGGATGATGAGGCTGGGTTTTTACACATAATTGATACAAGGTCTTGTCAGGTTTGTGTATTTTTTCTAATTGAAAAATATTGATAAACAAGAAGTTATTATTATTGAAACAAATTCACGGTGTACCCTGAGAGAAAAGCATATCGTTGATTTAACGATTTCACATGATAAAACGAATATAGAACGGCTTGCAATGTTTTATAGTTGAAGCGATGATAATATAGTTCAATAAACGATACTTACAAAGTTATTGGAAACATTATCATTTTGATGATTACTACTATAATTATTTTTTGCTATAACCATAAAATAGAGACGTTCCTCCTGGGAATTATAGTTTATATTTCGATTATCGTCAGAGACTTTTTCAAAATTTTAAAAACGAAAATGTTAATTTGGTAAATGTTTGTTGAGAAACATTTTGCATAACTTCGATAATATGAAGTGTAAGAAAATTTCATTACTTTCGAAAACCTTGTATTCGTTAGAAAATTGAAGTATGAAAAATCTAAAAATAATCAAGAATAATAAAATTTATTTAGAAAAATTGAATTTGGTGTACTGAATTTGTCGAAATGTCAGAACATTCCTGGGCATCTACGCTCTACATCCCTTTTACCCCACTTGCTCCGATTCGATGCGTTCATCTCGTTCCATCCCTTTACAACATCGTGTACATAGGTTCGTGTGGACGAAAACGCATTCCCGTCGAACTGGGAAAACCACAAGCGCAAAGGGTTCCACCAGGGCTTTTCTCGTTGCTTTTCATCCCTGGCTCGCCCACAGCCGTTTCGAGGGCGGCTCGTAGCTGCCCGTGCGGACAGACAGACAGACGAAGCGTGGAGAATCGAATCACAAGTGAATTATTGCGTGACCGTAGCTTCTCTCTGGCCTGTGAGTGTTCGCCCGCGCAAACCCATAGCCACAGAGCGTTTATTATTCATACGACGAATTAACGAGCCCCCGGGACAAACCTGTACCTCCTCATTTTCCTGTCCAAATATCCATCCAGCTATGACTGTTCCGCAAAACTGTAACTACTGCGTTGAACCAACAAATTGAATTGATACTTTTGTGATTGGTTCCAACGTTTTCAATAATATTGAATTCATTTTGTATCTATACGATATTGATTGCTTTATTTTTACATTTCGTCAATGAAAGTAAACTAATGGAAATAATGGCATTTGAAGGAAATTCGGTGAAATCAAATAAGCAGATCGTTTATTCAATTAAACAAAAAAATCAGTGTTACTTTTTTTATTGAGTCAGGAAAAAAAATTATGGTTTAGTCGAAAAAAAAATCAATCTAATAATCTACTAAAAATAGTCGAATGTAACAACAATTAATAAAATTATTTATTAAAGAACTATCGTGAGCAGAATTGTCATAGTCGTAATTTTTTTCTGAGGTACATGAGACTGTCCAACAACCGTTTTGCACCCAACACAAATTCTGCCATAAAACAGAAGGAAGTATACAAAATTTAGCTCTTTGGATGTGCGTTTTGCGCTCCGCTTAAATCTATCAATTAGAATTGATGAGGAATCGTGCGATATTAATTATGAATTAATTCAAGGGCAAAAGCAATCCTCTAGGTGGAAAGTAGGAATGAGGTGAGATGTGCCGGTTTGATGGCAGTTTGAATGGACGCCCGGCTGGATAAGGCACTAACGTTAGTCGATTAGCATTTTACATTAAAAATCTTGAGGTCGAGGCTGAATTCACCGTCGAAGCCATTGCCACTTCTCCCACTTCCCGCCGTCTGTCGGCCAACCACGAAGACCACCTCCCACCTCCATACACCGCTTGAGAAAAACCCATTTAAAAGTTTGATTAAGAAAGCGGCTTCGCCATTATTCTCATGCTAATTATGCAGTTCTTGTCGCGGCCTCGCCTCAAAATTACGTCAAGATCCATCATAAGCCGGAAAGCCCGCAAGAGATTTCTCATAACGCAATTGCGAACGGCATTCGCTTTTTACCAACTATTCCTATTATAGTACCTATTCCACCCACTTTATGTATAATTTTTTTGCCCATATATTATATCCTTCACCTATCTTTGTATTTGTCGAATCGACGTTTTTCCCAATTTTTTATTTTAAATAGCTCATCAACATTGTGAGCGGCATCAGCGAATTGTTTCCTATTTTAGTGGGAGGTGTGGGGCTAAATATTAGTTTTCATTTTTTCTACTCTTGCAAATCTATTCATCGTTAAGAATCGATAAAAAATTAACTTTGCTATCGTTCTTAAGTGGAATATTTTACCACGAAAAGATTCGCGTTTCAAAAATGTTTGCAATGAAAAAGCTTAAAAAAGCATTTTTTCTTTTTTCTTCTACTTTTATTAAAAACTTGGCCTCGGTTTCTGACTACGAAAAATCACAGCACGAATAAAGCGGCAGCAAAGGACTCGAGATATAAACCGATTTTGAAATTTTGTCTTTATCAACTTTTTGTAAGAGTACCAATATTTTAATACTAACATTAACATTTTTCAATCATTTTTTTTTTAATTCATGGAACATTATTAACTCAGATATTCTTCTAATTATATTACGAAGCACATTCATGAAATTGAATAGTAAAACGCTTCATTTTTAGTTTCACCAAAGGTCCTAATGCAAAAAACAAATAAAACGTTTTTAATATCGACGAATTATCAATTTTTGTAAGCCCTCGTTTTATTACTTCATTTTTTTCCCAAAGACAATACAATTTTTTGAACTATTGCATTTTATTTCCCTATTCGTAGATGTATGCTGAGAATTTTAGTCCGTATTCGCATACAGCTTGAATATAATTTCCGTTTCAGTCTAGATCGAGTATCAGTTTCCGTGCAACTTTATATATACGCGCAACACATCGGCGACCCCTGCGCACATATTCTGACAGACCTCGCGTCGCAGGCTGTATAAACTTTTCCAACCCGTGACAACATAGTCGTGTTCCATCGCGGGCGAACCCTCATCGTGCGAGCGAAAAATCATATGCACCACTTCGCAACCGAGATCCACATTTCCTGTTCCACGCTCGCGTACACCGTGCGTGCTCCGGAAACTGCTCTCGCCGTCGAATTTTTAAGGGATTTTACTCCTCGCGAGCCCAGGCCCAGATAGTCGACGACTTCGTCACCGTATTCGTTTATGCAAGGCACTCTCAGTCCGACTCACCCTTATGCCAAAGGGATGAGTGAGTACTGACTACTTCGTGGACGAGTGGCACATGTGTAACGTAAATATGTTGGAGTATATGCTAAATCATTTTATAATGAATTTAATTATATAAATATATATATTTCTTAATAGAAAATATGTTAATACACTTTTTTTCCTTTCCCAATTGCAACAAAAATCCAATTTTCCACTTCAAGGGCTAGACAATATATTTTTTTGATCGTTTTTCCACTTGTAAAAAAATCTAATATTAGGTTCAATTATTAGGCAATACTTTTTTTTTTAGACGGTGAAAACTACTTAACTGATAAATAAAGATTTTTTGATTTATGCTACAAAACTGTTCTTCATTTTGATCACAAGACTCTTATGCATTAAGAGTCTTACTTTCATGTGCCATGAGTAAAAACCATGTTATCGCTGGGTTCTTCGGTATAAATAATGGCCTCTATACATCATCCACGGGCTTTGGGTCCCTAGTCGACCGAGCCATGAAGCTTGGTTTGCCGTTTGGTGACAAGTCAACGACCAAAAGAGAAAGGGAGTAAGATTGAAAAAAGCACATGTTGTATTGAAAATTTACAAAATACCACACCAAAAACCACCAAATACTACGCTAAATAATCATTTGGACTTATAAAAAAAAAATTTAATTTCATTCATATATTTCGCTTTCTAACGTTTTTAAATGATTTTTTTTTGCATTAATATAATAATAACATACTTTTAAAGTTTTTTTAGCTCTGGAAAAATGAGAAGACAAATCAGACCAGTTAAGGAACCAATATTGTTTATATTGATTATTGGATATGGATTGCTTTATTTTTACTTTCACGATTGCTTTATTTTTGGTTGGTAGGATTGCCGATATCATATGATAATATATATTGTCTGACATTTTTATAGGATAGTTTGATTGAATCAACACAATATTTAGTCAAAAAAATTAAATATATTGTTGAGTCAATAAAATTTTCATCTCATTCAACGAAACAAGAAATTAAATATATAATTGGTTCAAATAAAGGGTTTATTTGAATATTTTCAAATAAATGGTTCATTTGAAAATTCCGTGTCCAATTATATATTTCTCTCAGTGTACATTTTATTAATTATTTCAACAATATATTTTTTATTTTTTCAACATTGCAACTTGAAGCGAGAAGATAAATCAGACAAGTTAAGGAACCGATGTCGTCTATTCTCACGCACATGGCAGAACATAGTTCCCCCCTCCCCTTATTTATAGCGATACTCTCGGCGATGGCGATAGCCTCCGGACTCGATTAATTATCGCACTATCCATTACGTCCGTTTTATCTCGTATTCACGGATCGTTTACGTAACGATCCTGGCTAATAACGTTACGAGGGCCCAAATTGACAGGCAGAGGGAAGCATTGCCCCACACCCACAAAACTTCTCCAAATTAGAAGAGCGCTTAAGGTCGTAGGTATTGAGTATATCATCCATTCGGCGTGTCCGCCATTCAAGACAATGAAGGTTGCAGGATACCAGAGAGATTTTGACTCGGGAATACGGGAGGATTGTACGAGTAAAGGTGACGCCCAGCCACGTGACCGGCAGAAAGCGGAAAGTTGAGTCGAAAGTAGGTAGGCTCACACATTCGTTTAAGGTAGACACTGATATGAGTCGTGCGAGAAAGTTAAACGAGTAGCATCGGTACTACACGATGTAAATTCCCAGAAAAATAATTAAATAGATTTTTTTTTTAATTTTTACGGAGCTAATTTTCCGGGGCTAATTTTCGTGTTACCTTTAACAGATTCTTCAACTTCAAGATTCTAACTGAATTCCCAGAAAAATAAATAAATAATTTTTTTAAAAATCTTTTCGGAGCTAATTTTCCGGGGCTAATTTTCGTGTTACCTTTAACAGATTCTTCAACTTCAAGATTCTAACAATAAGATGTTTGAACGATAAAAACTTGTAACAATCAGGAAGATCATGAACACGAAATGTATACGCCCGTCTTCTCGATAAATTTATCCTCGTTACCATCCCCTTCTCCCATTACAACACAATACACATCACCCTACATATTATACTTATATACCAATCTTCCAAATAAGTGCAGCAATCTGCGAATACACGATTGTCACATCAGTCTCTGGGAATGCGGGAAGATTGTGCACATTATTGACTGCATGTATAGCTACAGTCAACGTTTATCAACCCGGAAACAAAACAAAAAGTGCTACACAAAAAGAAAAAGTTGAATACGATGTACGGATATTTCGAAGTCATTGTTAGCAGTCATTGTTCATGGTGATGTCGAACCGACAGAGAATCATGAGTCTCAGGGTACCCGGCGGCTAACTTTATGACCATTTAATTGTTCCGTTTCGATTTTTCGTCCACTGATTCTTATTTTATTTCCCAGTGTCTCATTCGTTCGATCTCGTTAGCCTTGTTCGACGATTAAGCGACATAAGCGCTGCTGTGACCCTCGTATGCTTGGTGTACCTCATCTCTATTGTCAGGAGAATCTCGACTTCCCAATTGGATTACTTTTTCCAACGATATAGGACAGCATGGATGGTAGTAACCATAGTTGTGGTGAAGACGAGAGGAGGGCGTAGAAAGGCTCTCGATGGACGTCATGAAAAATGGCTTTTCTCGCTTATCCGGCTACCCAACGAATTTCTCCATTTCTATTCTTCACTCCAGACTCACATGATCTCCGTGGGAGACTCGCGGATTTTTTTATTCTGGCGGGCAGATGAGGCGGGTGTCTTGTCTACACTTGGAATAAAAGAAAATCTTGGGTGAAAGTGAATGGTCGACATTTACAGGGTAAATTACGATTTTATGGGTGTTGAACATGTTTTACGCAGTTGAAACTTAAGAATTGGAACCGATCGTCAAGGATGATGATGACATCAAGGAAGGAGGGACTTACTTAACTGGACCACTTTTTTTAGTCGACTTGGATATTTTTTATTTATTTGCCAGCTTATAGCTCTACTGAAGGGGAACTTCGGTGATTTTATATATTTTAAATGGAATCCTTTATGGTATACTTTTTTTCTTTCAACTCATCGTAGAAACTATCCGTTATTGGAAAAATATATAGCCATGTCATAGTTTTTATTTTTTGTCAACAACCTGATGAAAAATGTATAAGATCATGATAAAATTAAAAAAAAATTATTCCCCATACAAATCCCTGGGCCATTATTTTTCCCATTACCGGTTATTTCTTTACAGAGCATTTTTTTCGTCTTCAATAATATATTTATACGTTTTATAATCAAAAAGAAAAAATGCTCTAAACAAATAACTATCATCGAATTATTTACGACATAAATAAGCAAAAATACCGATTTGGAAAGTAATTGGATGGTTACAAATCTGCTGAAAAGTACAAGTCTAGCCACTATTGTATTACTCGCAGTTCATGTCACTATTACGCACTTACTCTCGTTCTCATTAGGCAAGAATGGAATAGAGAAAGAACGTAACACACGAAGAGAAGGTCATTGAAACGATAGAAAGAGAAGAAGCATCAGCAAACAGAAACAGGTATAGCTGAGCAGTGGTAGAGGGCAGTTACGGTCGGGATGTGCCAGATAGTAGGTGTAAAAGCGTGAAAGCAAAGTATGGACGTTAAACAGACATAGGAGGTTGGTAGGTTGAAACTACATATGTGTAGGTGCAATATACAAGTATATACTCTTACACCAGAGGAAGAAGAAAGACGTATACGAAGCAACGGAGAAACTGAAACGAAATACTGGCGAACGATAAAGAAGGAATAAGCCAGGATGAGAGAGTAAGAAGGATATAACGAGTTGCGAAACAGGGAAAGAAAATAGAAAAGAAGCAGAAGAGAGACGAAGGGAAGAGAAGCAAGAGCTGGAGACGAGAGCTTGGGCAGTGCGTATCGATCTGGCCGCGTTACGTGCGTGCCGGAGGTTGGGGTCCCGGCGTGGACCAATCGGAGGGCAACTCCTCTCCACCTCCTTTCCACCGCCACATCGTCCACCCTCCGTTCCTCTTCGCCCTTCGCCTATATATGCGCACTCACTCCATTCCTCTCGCTCGCTTTTCCTGCGTCTTGCTTCCACCCATTCATTACACATACCTATTTACGTTCACATGAATGTAGTGTATATACACATCTGTATATGGTGGTAACATATGTGTAGACGGTGTTGCTATATATTGGTACATGCATGATATGTGGTTGTGGGTTATAAACGTGTATATAACCATATGTATATGAAGGTAGCATATGTGTAGATAGTGTTACATATGTTACATACAGGATATGTGTTTGTGCGCGTGAATATGTATGTAACTATATAATATCTGTAGGCATTTATCTACGACGATTCGGGGGTAGATGGTAACGTATATGTATTTTGGCTCCGGAATTAAATATCTAAATCAAAAATATCAATAACGTCACGCATGGTCCTCCGATACACAAAGCCGAAATATGCCGATTTTAAAGCCAAATCTTGCCGATGAACCTAAAGGATCACAAGAGGTCCTAAAAAAGGTAATTAAAAGAAAAATATGTCCGTACCCGACGCTCAAATTCGAATTATTCAAGTATGTACATAGAATGTGTTCTTGACATTCATGTGTGTATATACCTGCATGTATGTAGAATAAATATCCATAAAATATACAGAATATATTTTTCACATTAAGGACCTAGAATGGATATATATCGAATATCTGATGCTATATGGGCAGTGTGCATATTTCTTCTGAAGTGTATTGTATCAACAGCTCTCGAGTTGACACGCACTTGCGTATGTACAACCTGCCTGATTACGCCGGCTGATAACGCAACTCGCGCGCGCGCCTGGCGCGTCAGCGGCCATGGTGAAACAATAGAATGGCGGACGTATGCCGAGTGGCACGGCATGCCATACGCGGCGTTCCTAGATGGTACGACGTTGCCGGAATACGCTAGCTACGGTAACGACCATTCACGGCTCCTCTCGCTTCTTCTTGGTTAACGGAAGTCGACGAGACATTCGGAGAAACCTCTCCCCATGTGACTGTACATACTATAAACTCTACATTTGAATTTTCTCTACTTTTATCAACAAGTTTTAGTCCACCAACTTTCACAGAATTCTTGTTGTTGACTTTACCGACACATTTTGATGAATTTGTAACCTTACATTTCCAGTTTAACAAACTATATTTGTACTTCGTTTAAAAACTAGGACTTGATAAAAATATATTTGTAAAATTAATAAGAATTTTATGTGGACAAAAAAAAATTATTGATTGTATTAAAAATTCAATCACATTTTTTATTGTTTATGGAATTATTGCATGAATGGCAATATTTAACCAAAATATGCCGAAATATTATGAAACCAAAATATTGGACGTAATAAATAGCTTGATAAACTTTTAGAGGATTTAATTTATTTTCTTAGATATTAATGTAAATTAAAAGAATATTTAAAAAATTTCAATTATATTTTTTGTAAATACTTTTTCAATCGAATCCCATCCTCGAATATAGGCAGACCGTGGATCGGTGTGCGAGCGCCGATCAATGCCTTTTTTCTTTAAAATCGGCGAAATAAAGGGAACGTCAAAGGATGCCACTTCAATTTTTTGTTTAATGGATACAAAAAAATCAAAATTTTTAGGATTACGAAAAAAAAAATTGTTGTGAAATATTTTTTATCACTTTCAACATTGACAAAGCTTGACAAAAAGATATTAAAAAAATTGGTACTAGCTGGTATAAGGGAAATAAGTCTAATTAAAAAAATGAAGGGTCAAACGTTTATCGATTTGACTTGGAATGCTCTATATTCATCTTGCAGTGCACGCATTCGATTGGCTGCTACCAGGCGCCGAGAATTTTACTGGATGGCAGCTATGCGCGAATATACTACAGTAAAATACACCTGCATGCATGTCCCCTACTCGGAATAACGCACACGAGGGATGACCAGACCAACCAGTAGTACTAAAATCTGCTAAACGATGAAAATAACGGATGGGAACAGTTTCGACAGTTTTCAGTTATTTTTACCACCGTTGAGAGTCACCGGACCCGAGAGAATGTTATGTTATTCAAGTGAAATTTATTGGCTGTTGCTCAATTAAGGGAAATATTGTGAATAAGGGGTGAGGAAAAATGATAGATTCAAGCCATTCCATTCAGTCGAACAGTTCGTGAATTTTTGGGCTGTTACTACTTCATTGTCTGCCCCGATCTTTATTTGTTTTTATACTCTGTTTTTATCCTGTGTATACATAATTCAATTATGGCTAACTTTGATTATTCACCTTGCACAGTATGAACAATCTTGCAAATACAGATCATCAACAAAAAGTAGTTTATTTTTTACTAATTTAGACATTTTTCATTTAATGTATCAAGAGACGTGGTAGCGTCTCGACGGCAAGTATTAAAAAAGAAATTAATATCGCCACCGTACGACGATTTTTGTCTTCTATAAGTTTATTAGGAAACTGATTTCTAAAATACTAAAAACTTTTATACGTATTTCCTTTATAGAACAATTCTATCTAATTTTATTTTTACTAGACTCACCTTGCTCTAAGTTCTTCAATAATTTTCTGAGCCTCTTCCATCGTGACCTCAATAATTGTTTGCAGGTACTGCCACTTCCACATATATAGTAATATGACATATCAAAAACAATCTTAAGCCATAGTAAGTCCTAAATAGAAATCTTCTAGGTTCAGAAAAGTTCGACTCGTTCTTTTCCACCGGTAAAAAAAAAGAAAAAAAAACTAGAGGCCAAAAAAATAGAAAGACCAAGAAAGTATAGAATGAAAGGGAGTGAGAAGAAAAGACACGGAGGAAGAGAGACATGATGAGGATGGAAGAAGCAGACGAGAGTGAAAGAGGGTGGGATCCGTTGCCCCCGTTCTAATCTGGTCTCCTTGGTTTCGCCCTCGGGTTTTGCAGAGCGGTACGTCCGTGGAGTGACGAGGGGGCGAAGGGGGTGGCTTTCGCGAAGGGGGTGGAAGTGGCGAAGGAGCCCCGACGGGCTGCGGAATGAAGGGGTGAGAGACTCGCGCGGTGAGAAAGACAGCGGGGGTGAAAAGGGACTTTTAGAACGTGGGGTTTGGGGATGCGGATACCGTCAGGGTGCGAGTGAGATGAAAACAATAAGAGTGAGAACTATAGCGAGCTAGAGGGTGAGGATATGGGGTGGTTTAAAGGGTAGCGAGCGCGTCGACAAGAGCAACCCTCTTAAAGTTCGGCCGCGTGTGCCAGGCCTACCAATGTTTCGAAACTCTCAGTTCGAACTGGTGCTGCCCTAGTATCCTCCCACTAAAGCAGAATCCATGACAGTCAGTAGAAAAATCCGTCCCAACGGCTAAATACAAACAGCTCTTTCTCTCAATTGTATTTTCATGTTACAGGGAAAACTGCGTCCCGAAAAGAACCTTTGCGAAAAGTTCTTTTCGCTCTCCTGAATTAATGATATGGGAGGAGAATTGGCAACCGTGAAAATAAGTAAAACTACTAAAATAAGTAAAACAATCGGGGAACTCATTTCACCGAAGGTGAAAATTCTACTAGTTCCTTTAAATTCAACTATTTTTGGAAAATAGTTATCTTTTCTACGACTGATCAGGTTTATCGCTAAAGTACACTGAGAAAAAGCGCTTGATTAGAACGAGCTAAAACTTGGTTTAAAATATTACCTAGAAAACTTGGTAGGTATAAACAAGTTATTGAATTTGGTTGCGCCTACCAAATTTTTCTTGGGTGTTCCGACTGATCCTCCTATAAGGTCATTTTCGCCATGTTACGACATTAAGACTGAATGTCAAACTAATATCTAATATTTACCAATAGAACTAAAGATTTTTTGGAAGGATTGCTTGTACTTTATTAGCGCTTTGTAGTGTGTTTACCATTTGAATAATCTCTATGTACATGATTTGAAATTCTGTAAATCGAGTGGAAAAGGAACTTTATAGCAGTCCGTATACATGTTCACGCAGGACATGTATTTACTTATATCGTACAGCCGCAGTATATATTCTGGTGGAAAGGCGAGTGTCACCGCAGAGTCTAATCTGGGGCGCGGCACCGAGAGCGAGCCTAATCCAGCTTATCCAGAAAGTAATTTTGAGTCTTTTGAAAAGGGCCCTCATGTCTTCCTGGTCCACCACCCACCCTGGTAGCAAGTCCTACCTTCTGCTTACTACCACCTCCTTTCTCGTATTTGCAGTAAAAAAAGAACGTGAAAGCAAACGACTAAGAGTTGGGGAAGACAGAAAGAGAAAATCGAGTCCTGCAAAAGCTACATCGAGTCTTCCTCAAAGCTTGCGAAAGAAGAAGATCGAAGGAGAAAAGCAGAGGGTCTTTCGTCGCTCCTTGCTAGGGTGGCTTTCCTGGGTACTCCACGCTTCGGTAAAGACCATGATCGTCATTCCGAGTGTCCTCGATCCGTTCGTTATCCTCCTTCGTCCTTAAGCCGGGCGGGCGCTATCAGCGTGGAGCAGTTGTTTTTCTCGAATTCGGCAGCGTAAATTAGCAATGCAGAAGAACGAAGTTTTGGAATTGTATTCTGAATCCATTACCACTACCTTTTTTTAGAATATGCCCCGATTTCGAAGCCTCCAGTTAATTTTTAAGGGGGGAAGTCTGGTAACAGTGACGCGGTTTTGTCCCTTATTTCTACGGTGAGGCTGCAAATTTAAAGGATCAATAAAGGTTGATAAAAATACCTCTCGGGGCTTGACATCCCCGAATATCAAATTGATATTCGCGTAGTTCAGCAACAATCGAATGATGGGACATGTTGTGATACCCAAATGGAATTTCCTGAGCTTGAATATTATGGGATGATCAGTGTAGAAAATTATTAGGGATGTCCTCAAAATAACATTCATCGGGCTTCAATGTGAAAGCCATAATAGGGATTTCCGTAACACTACCAATTAGGGACCTACCCAGAAAATTCTAGGTTCTCATGGCGTAATGCAATGAGGCTTTGATAGAGGAATAAATTCAGGACCCAATCAGGTTTCATCAGGATCCCGGGTTTAAATGAAACATTGGGGCTAACGTCCCTTAATAAACCCTATGAGCTTCCACATAGAGGCCCTAAGAAACTCAGGCACGATTAATCTGGGCCTTGCCAAAACCCTGATAAGTTTTCGTCACAGATGGGTAAGAGAACAAAAAATTAGCCACAACTTGTCGTTCGATGTCTTCATACTAAAAGATAAAATCAACACTTAGATAAAAGTATGAGACCTAAATCGAATTTTCTTACCATAAATATTATGGAATAATCGGTCGCATGAAATACAACTACCCACAACGTGTCTTCCGATCCTCTGGACGCATTTACAAAACGCTGACTCCAACAACTTGCACTACATCACAGTAAAATTGAGTTTTTGGTTTTGATTGAATTGACGTATTAAATGAGAGCTTGATGTTGAATGATGTTCCTGAAAATGCATAATATCATCTTCGACATGATTGGCCGCTACATTTTTGCAAATTCATGGAGACATTGTCGGATATTCAGCCGACGTTTGTAGGAAGGCGCCGTACATCACATTAGGTACCCCCTTTGCTTTCCAGCTTGCGTTCTCCACTGACACCGCCTGTCGAGAGTGCTCGTAGTACCTGCTACCTAGTATACGTGCATACGTTATACCGTCTACTATGTAGTATGTATAGTGCGGGAACTGGAGGGTCCTCAGCGCCGCAACATTACGCTGATTGCCTGAATTATCCGCAACCAGCGCGGCACCGACCGGGCTCCGCTATACTCCAGAACATATACCGATGTGTACGTACCGTGTACGTATGCATACAGCTTCGATGTGCTGGAAACGGGGCCCTCAAATGGTATGCCAGCAGTGCACTCTCTTCACTCGTATTCCGATACACGAACTCATGTATACCTACATAGCTGAACAGATAAACCAACGCATGCCGACGCGGTCGACTCCTGTACAGGTCGATCCAACAACTGTTCCTTCCCGACTCATCTAATAAAATGATGCAAATCTCAATGAGATAAAAAATTGTCAGTTTGTCTTCCGTATCACAAGTTGACACGATATGACACCTTGATCTAACCGACATATAGCTGTTATTGTGACATTCAATTAATCTGATCAATGAACCAAATCATGGATCATGCCGTTACACTTTTATTGCTTTGTCATTCTACTTCACGAACGAAAATACATGTTGGATAAATGAATACCCAACAAAGGCCCTCTGAAATAATAGTTATTCCATGTTCAACATCTTCATAAAACGATCACTACCCGCAAATGGCACACACAACACTCAATTTCGTATTTAAATGTATGCATATATGCGAACCGCAAGTATCTGAAGTGTGGCTCTTCTGAAAATTCGAAACGCTCATCGTACTCTCGTATATTCACGAATTCATGATCGTTAGGGTTGGGTCGACGGTTGAGAGATTTCTCTCTCGCACTCTTGCTCGATGGGGGTGGTGACGGTGCGGTGGGCCACGTAACAAATGATACGCGTGTCCGACAACTCTGAACCCCTGGGCAAGGGGGTGGAAATGCTAAGGGTTCCATATACCATATCCTATACTAGGGCCGCTCTAGAGCACACTGTATTTTACTGAATACGCTTTACCCGGTACACGCTGAAGTACATTAATCAACCGGTATGATACGCGTCCTTAACCCTTCCCCGTGGCCTTCAAAACCCCCGCAACATCCTTGCACCTCTTCACCGTTTCCATCCCACTTGTGATATCGGGAGAATCCCGTATTTGTGGACCAAGTTCTGAAGTCCCAGGGCCGAAGTAAATTCATGAGCCTTTCCACACGGGGGATATTTCCGTCAAGTCACCCCCGCGGCCCGCGTACTTCCATCACGAAGCTATCGAGCCCAGTGGAAACTTGTAGGGTATATAGATTACCGCGGAGTGTTGCAGGGTTGCTACTCCTGCCTATACCGCCTCATCCGATCCACCTCTACCGACAGCCACACGCGGTAAGCCGAACTTATGAGCCGTGCAATTTTATTAATCCACCCTTAACGCAGCCCGACCCGAGTGCCAGGGGACGGTTTGCTTGCTCAACCCTACGGGGAGGGTTGCCAGGCCGTATGAACGAGCATACGACAACTACGACCTTCTCGGCGACCTCAGGCCACATCGAAGAATAATGACCCCCGATGATTCGATTTATTCGGGGCACGGATTTTCTTTGATTCTTGTAATCATCTGACCATTGACTAGGCTCATAAATTTAATTATATACTGTTGGATATATCTTGTAGTTGATATAGTTTATAGTTAATTTGGTAATTGATATTGGCTGATGCTTTTTTCGTATATATTCAGACTATTGATATTCTTGCTGGAAATCAATGCAGTTCTGTGTACATGTCATTGGCGATGTCATATGCCTCCGTGAAGTTCGCGAGGAAAACTCATGAACCTACTGGAAATACGAGCAGTTCCATTCTGGTGACACAGTGACACCGAACAAGTCGGCCTTTGCAGGGCAGGGATTCGTTGAGCAGAGCGGGGATTGGTTGGCCGATAAATAGCGAAGTCTCGTCGGCTGCTACGGGACCGCTACTCCTGCTGTGTATACGCGCGCCCACCCGATGACAATGGGGGGTGCCGGAAGACCGGGGGCAGCTTTAATTTCCCCCGCAGTTCCTGGCAATTACCGCATGCGCCCGCGCGCCAACGGACTGTTCCGATAGCCATCTCTATCTCCCGACCACAATGGTCTCCCCGACCCGCGTCAATGCACCCCTTTCCTTCGATTACCAACTACTGTGCTCTTGTATTTTCCTGCCCCTGCCGCAAAATCATTTCCACGATCTAGGAAAAAAGCACGACTTTGGCCTTGTTTTATTAACCCTCCCATGAATAGAACGTACTCAGAGAATGAACAACGTGGAGCACGGTCAGAGCTAAGTTGAAAGGCAAATCTTACAGTTTAACATGAGTTCAAAAGTTATGAATTGATGAAAAATTTTATTGGGAGGCTCAATCAACCTGTTTGATTCGTGTAACTATTGTCGGTTTTTTGGTAGCGAATTTGGTTTCAGTAACTATTTTTCCTCGAATCAAGAAATATGGATCGCAGTCACGTAAGCATGTTGCTCTTGGAAAATGTTAACTTGTTCCTTATAACACCGTATTTAATATTGGCAACGAGTTTGCAACAGTTTTGGCGTTCATTAAATAGTTGGAAGAGAAGCAGCAGTTGATAGAAAGATAGGAAGGTGGAGGGATGAAGAGTTTCCAAGGCTGTGGAAGGCATTGAAAACCGACTTACGAATCGTCTCTCCGCTTCGGCAGCAATGTCATTATCTCAAACAACGCGGAACACTCGAGGGCGCGGGAGCAATACATCGGAAGATCTCTTACCTTCCCTTCGTTCCTTTCCTCCTCCTCCTCCTCCTCCGCATACCCTTCCATATCCCTCCAATGTTTCTCTCCTCTGTTTCCATCCTTTCTCTGCACTTTCCTTCACGGTTATCTAGAATCTCAAACACCACCAATAGCACGAAGCAAGAAACGCCAAGATAGAGGCAACACACAGAAGCCAGCTTCGTAGAAAATGTATTGGAAGTGCCCGAGATGAAGCGAGAGTTAAAAAGAGGCAGAAAGCTGCAACCGTCAGAGTCGAAGAAGTAGGATGAGAGTGAAGGAAGTGGAGAAGGAAGAAACGAGAGCTTGGGCATTGTAGGGACTGGCCAATTATTTCGCTTCGCAGGGAGCAACGGACCTGCCCCCCCGCCCCCCGAGTTTATATACTTTCCGCGAAACGTAAGGTAAAAGGGAGTGAGAATGGGGAAGAGCAGTTGAAGATGAAGTAAGACGGGAAGAGAACCTGAGTCCTTACTCGCTTTGCCTGTCGACGTCTCATTCAGCCAAAGTCTAATTAAAGTGCAGCGCCCAAGTTAAATTAAAACACGATAATGTTGCCGAGTTCTCCACTCTGAAGTATTTCCGTCTCACTTTATTTTCAGTCGTTCTATTCCGTCTGTCTCTACTGTACACGCTCCTTCGCAGCGGTGTTCAAGGAAGTAACGTCGCGGCCCACGCCATTTGCAAACTCGGAAGGACTTTGCCGTGAGTTTAACTCCCGGCGTCGACTTGGCGTCCTCAGCAACGAGAAGCGAGAGGTGATCCAGCGTCTTTGGCTGAAAGACCTGAAGACAGGGAGGAATAGAGTGAGACGAATTACGAAGTAACTCTTCTCTTCCACGAATAACTCATAGCTGAGACGTCATCTCATGGGAATCGAAGACAAAACGGATACCGTAGGTTACGAAGATAGAAATGGTGTTATTAAAAAATGAAACTAATTTATTACATTTTATCTTTCAATTTAATTGATTAATTCTTCACCATTTTTCTACTCCTTGATTTCAATTGCACCTAAAGCTGGGATCATTTCTGAGCAAAATTTCTTCTAAGTAAAAAGAATTAAATTTTACTCAAGTCAATTGACAGTTGACTCACAGTAAATTAGCTCTATCTGTCAATTTTTCTCTTCGTATACATTTAGAGGCACATTTTTTTTAGAGTTCCATCGATTCAATACCAGAATTATTGGAATATATTTTGTATCGGCAATATCAATCAATCTATTCCTATCTAACGACTGACTAAAAAAAAACACTTTGCACTTGGAAAATATTATACCCTATACCTAAATTTACACTTACATTTAGTGCAGAGTTCAGGACAATATATGTGCTGTCACAAGTCATGTTGGTACAAGAAACTTTTCTCCCTAAGAAAGATAGAAGGGAATAAAAAAAAGAAATATGTAAAGCAAAGCAGCAACGATTTGTTCCCTCGCTCACTGTCGTCACGAGTTCCATGGGTGATCCCCACGTTCCTACACCGAACCTCTTACGTCACATCGCGCTGTGCGACATCCTGCTGGATTTACCGGGCGATATATTTGTTTTAAAGTGGTCCTGATTCTTTTCCTCGAGGTTCAAGGGGGAGGCCCGCCTCTGATGCGGGGGTGGATTGCTGCCGAGTCCTCCGTTTGCTTCGCCTCCATCTACTCATCCTACTCATCGTCATCGTCCGCGTTGTAGACCTCCTCCTCGTCGTCGTCGTCGTCTGCTGTATTTACGAGGGCGGGAGGGCGGAAATGGAGGGAGACGCGTGCGGGAGTTATGGCCCGGCTAAGTGCTCTCGATCTCACGTCACAGGGGTTCTCATGAGGCAGCTAAAAAACGCTCGAATAACTTTAGAACATATATTGGAGGATTTTAAATTATTCCTTCCCTAAAAAGCTACTCGTTCCCTAAATATCGCAAGAGTGAAGCAGGAAAATTTCATTGAGTACCTTCAGCCGCACATTTAGTGAAAAAAAAGGTGTTTCTACTTTTTTTACATTTACACGTGAAATTTAGGCAGATTATATGATTTCATTTTTTGGTGTATATTTTAATGTAGTACTATTTTTTAAACCTGTCGAATTGGTTATAATAAAAATGATATTTGCTTTAAGGCGATCTTAGGTCGAGGTAATATAGCAGCAGATTATATGAAGCAGAGTAGAGTATGCGCGTGAAAAAGATAAATAGAGAGGCTGAGAGGAAATAGAAAAAATAATAACGTTCACATTGGAGAGGAAAATAGAAAAATGGGATATGTGAGAGGATATTTTCACAGCGGGGGAATAAATTACTTGAAAATTGCTCCTCAGGAATTGACATTTAATTATGTCACTGCAATCTTCTTGATTTTTTCAGAAGAATTTCGTAAAAATTACTATATTGCTGATAAAAATAATTACTGTATCACATGATGCTCGAGAACGAGCCTTCGCGTATTTTTTCTTATACTTTCCTTATACGGCTTTATTTCTAATACTTTCACTATAATTCTAGTTTAAAATCGCACCACGCAGAATTAAAGTAGAAATAGACGTTGATGATCGATTATGTCATGAGACTCGTGAAAATTCTACTTTTTCCTAGTGACATGGTCATTTATTTCTGCCTTCTCCATGTGTAAAATTCTTGCCTCAGTCAATCCCATCATTCTCGGTAAAAAAAAAATAATAATTGTCATATTATATGATAGTCAGGCACCAACGTTGATTTCTAGTAGATTTTTCTAAAATACAATAAATACAGCAATATATAAATATTTGTTTCTTATAATTTCCCTACAATTTTAGTTTAAAAAACTTCATAAATAAAATTACTTGTACTAAAAATTGGCGTAGGCTCTCTCTCATGAGCAATGAAACTCATAAGATATGGTATTTTTTCTTATGGTAATTCCCTCGCCAAAAAAAGTATGAAAGGAGTATGGGAATGGTATAAAATGGAAAGTATGAGGAATACGTCGAATTGGACCAATTACACAAACTATACTCAACCGTTGCTTTGTCAAAGAGTATGAAGTATGAAAGTAGTATAAAAGAAATATAATTGAGTATAATTTAGTCCAATACGACATACTCCTCATACTTTCCATTTTATTCCTCTCTAATACTCTTTTCATTTTTTTTTGCCCGGGAATTTATAGCAGATCTTTCTCTCCGTGTAAATTTTTTTGCCTTAGTCACTATCATCATTCGTCCAAGGTTCTTAATAAAAATTGAAGACTTACGCTGCTAACCGAGGACCAGTAGTGCCTAGGGTTGAAGAGTAGCAGAGTGCTCGAACCATCCCTTGTGGCGCTCGCTACACTGGGAACTCAGGGTATACAGACCGGTGGGTGTTCATGAATACTAGAGTATTTGCACGCCGAGCTCTCCGATATGCGGTGTAACGTTGTATTAGTGCTTTACCAAGCTCTCCAAAATATACACCGCGTAACACAGTGTACAGCAGAAGTAACACCGCCACTCTACCACTCTATCACTCTGCTATAGGACCATACTGCCATTTCCAAAACCTGCAAACTATTGTAGCAGCCAAAAAAATATTTCGTGTCCACCGCTATGAACAACAAGTCTATCTTTAATTATTACCTACAAAATCAAGAACAAAACTAGAGTGCCTTAAAAAAAATACCGTACAACTAAAAAATTTTTATGATTTTTTTTTTTTCAATGCTGAAAAAACTATAGCGCATGTTAAATGGCTATATACATCCATGTATTTATTTTTTCGCTACGTTTAAGAAATTTTCTTAGTATAAAGCTAAATTGAAATGCATGTTTTATATCGTTTTTTTATTGTTAATTTTTATACAGTCACTAATCCAACATATACAATTTTTTGGCGCAAATATATTAAGTATAAAAGTTACATATTTCCGAATGTACTTTATTTTTATGGGGCTAATTCCTCCAGAAGTCAAACATTTTTATGGCTTGCAGAATTTTTCAATCCTTTTAGAATTTTTATTTTTATTTTAAGATGACAAAATCACAATCTGCATTTTTGTTAATTCTCACCAAACAGTGAAAAAAATTCGAAATTTATTTAGCTACATTTCAATATTTAGTATAGTGCTAACCACGAGTACAGACCGAAGATCCTAGAATGGGTAGTCAAACCTGCTCATCATGTATCAAGTGTACGTAGCCTTGTAAGATGAAGCTGATGGTTATACTCAGGTAGATATTTCGTACAGCAGTGGCTGTATACTATAGTGAGACGATCGTTTTCATCGAGTGGATCCTTTATGTGTATTCCGAGCATACCTAACGATATATAGCACTGTTTGGTCCTACGTATTAGAGTGTACGAGCCACATACGTATGCATCGAGAGGTAGCAAAGTCCCTGGGGGCTTAATACCGTATGCACGTCCGTCGTTCGCGAGAGTCGGGTGGAGCGCGAGTAGTGCACAGAGTCGAAAGCGCGGTGTGGCCTCGAACCACCTACCGGCTAATATTCCGCGAGAGGCCCTGGGCTACGTGCCCGGATTTCAAATCCGAGAGAAGTGTGTTTGTGTATGTGTATACATATACTATAAATAAATATGCGTGCCTTTCTACGGTTCGCAAACGCAAACACAAGCAACGAGTGACTCGCACAACCTGAGTGGCCGTTACACAGTACACCAGAATTTGGGATAAATTGTTGTGCAGAATTTATAATCAGTCCGTGCACCTGGTAGAGAAAAAAAACGATTCCTACCGAAATGAATAAAAAGAGAGAGAAAAAAAAGAGGGAACACAAATTGATAGGAATAAAAAGGTATTCAGGATTCAATTGATGGTTGAACGATACCCGAATATTTTTATTGAATAAATTAAATTCGTGATAAATTGAGCAATACAGTGGCTGGCGTTTTTTTCCTTCTTTTTTTTTCGTTGATTTATAAGGGGGATTGGAAAACATCAATATTCATCGAACAGAAACACATTTTCCTGATGAAATTTTACATTGCTGGCATTGGATGCACACGTACTCTCTGCTGTGGTACATTCGCAGGGATATGCAAGCCGGAAATGCCGGACGCGCGACCGTGCGATAATCAAAATCCCATAACTCTCACTCAACACTGTGGAAATGAGCGATGGCACGAGAGTCACGTTCTGGCGAACGGTGACGGACGTTTTTGCGGTTTGTTCTTTATTTACATGCGTATATCAAAAAGCAAAAAATTTATTACACGTTTTCTCTATTTTTTTAACCATATTTACTGGTAACATGTCGGACAAAATTGTTTAGAATCTATCAATGATTGGACATAATAAATTGGCACATTCATAAAGTTACCATTCATTCTTCTATAACATAAAAAATTCTACCGTATTATAACGACTACACGTTAAAACTCTCCCAGATTACTTATTAGATTTTTTAGATGAAAATTATATATGCCATAAAAATATGTACCAAAAAAACAACTCTGCAGCTATTAAATCTTCACCAGATTACAACGCAAAAAAACGACTACTTATCGACAATGTTAATAAAAATGTCTAAAATTGCATCGACGTAGAATTATTTTTTTGGTAAAGAAATAAATGACAGTAGTATAAACATATTAACAATTCTTGTACTTAGATGAAACAATATTAAAGTAGACTAGCTAATATATCTAGTATGTATAATCTAAATTAATTAATTGAGAAGGAGATAGAGTTTCTACCGAAAGAAATGACAAAAATGGGAAGTAAATTAAATAAAAGGTTGTAAAAAACGAAAAAGAAGCGTGCGAGAAGGGAAAGTCTGCAATTTTCTGTCATCCCGAGATTTCTGTGTTGCGCGTGTCGTACGTGAACGCGTTGCCGACGATACGAAGAAAAGAGGGAAGCGTGAAAGAGAAAGAAAAGAGTGGGAGTGCCCAAGATGGCGCTATACCCGACTCTGTGAAGGAACTGAACGATGGACGACGGAAGAGGCGAGAAGCGAGTGAAAGAGAGGAAAAAAACGAAAAATAAGAGTGTGGGCAGAGGAGGCTGGCGGAGTGGGAAGGGTGAAAGATAAATGACATGTCGACCACCACCTTCGCCATCGCCATCACTACCACAAACAACAACTGACGAAGACGAGGTATCTGAGGCATCCATTAAGTATAAGCCGCTTGCTTACTTACCCTCTGGCCATTGCGATTTCTTTCCTGCTCGAGGCTCGTACTGTCAATACTATCTTATAGTAAAGTCTAAAATATGTAGCACGCAGAAGACATATCCTATTAAGTACATACGCAATCCCACGTGGAAAAATCATCTGTAATGCAGTATATATAATCTTTGTAAGAAAATGAACATCAAGAATTTCTATATGTTGCATTTAAAACATATAGAATTTATGTAATCTTAAGATTTAAAAAATTAAAAAGCAAACATTTTCAAATGTATAAAATTTTAATAAATTCTATATAAGCTGCAGATACTGGAAACAAATTTTTCTAATATCTTTCATTTTCTTATGGGGATTATATACACTGATTTAAATATAATTTTTTATGAAATCTTAATATAATTTTTCTACCTGAGCAATTACCTTTCAATTTATTACATAAGACACTTCTGCATATTATACACTTGTAAAGAATCATTTCTCGAGCTTCTGGTAGTCCAATAGGAGCGGAGGCATCTTTTGATATATAAGAAGCAGGAGAACTCAAGAAGAACCTTGAAAGATGCGGGTCAAGAGATCCTTGTGTGTCTAGAATTACCTACCGCTATCTATGCTCAAACGTGAAGGATTTCTCTACCCAATTTGTATTGTTGACTATATAGCCATAAAAATGTACTATAGGTATTTACCAATCGTGTGAATTGGATCGGATAATTTTCATGACGCTTTTCTTTGTTAGAGATTTCCTCAAGTTTTTTTTTGGTGAAAGATTTATGGTATATCTCTATTAGTAAGAAGAGTTTTGTCCCTATTTGACCAACCCTGGAGGTCGACCTACCCCTGTCACAACTTCACCTTTGTGATCCATGTCTTGCATAAAAAAAAGTGTCTAATGTGCTCGAGTTACGTACCACCATCTTCATCGTGAGAAATGAAAGAGACATTTTTTATTATCCTTCTTATTGTCAAAGATTTCGTCAAGTTTAGATTAATTTCAAAGAAGAACATTAATCTGTTTTAATGGAATAGTCCAAATAAAAAGAATGATTTGTGTATAAAATATTGCCATCGTACTGAACTCATCACCAAAATTTTCTCACCCACTAAATTCTAAAGAAATCAACACAATGCTCTGGAAATACGATTTTCAAATTATAAAAAATGGTATTATTTATTTTTCGTTGAGACGTGATCTTTTGTATGGACAAAAACAAATACACTTTTTGTAATAAGTTAGCATTCTGTGTTATTGTGATAAATAAATCAACACAACGATCTAGGAATACTATTTTCCAATCGGAATAATTTTTAGAAAATCTTTTTCTTTAGTGAATTTTTTTTGTTGTATAGACAAAAACAAATACACTTTTTGAAGCAACTTGTGATCGTGGGTTATTGAAATAAAAAATGTCTTTGCTCATTTTTTTTCCGAGATAAATCGGAAAAATAAGTGTCTTCATGATATAGGACTTCAACCACCCACAATGTTCAATACTTTTTTCAATTTCACCTGGTGAACGCTTCAGTAGAGACTTCATATTTAGTCTTCTCATTGTCCTGTGCGAATTCGCTTTGCATTCGCGCCCGACATAACACACAGCAGGAGGTACAGCAGGGGGCGAGGGTGCAAACGCAAGTTCGTGAGGGAGGACGATGTCGCGACGCCAGGCGAAGGAGATGCTGAATGAGAATCTGTCCCGCGACAAAGAGCCTTATAGCCGGCTAATGCAGCCACGCTTGAGAGGATGATGAGACTATGAAACTGCCACTGCTCTGCTCGGCTGGTTTTGCTATGACTCTGATGCCAAGAGCGAGCAGAATAATAGAACGATGGGCCAAGAGAAAGTAGAGAGTGTCGACGCGAAATAAAAAATTGAGTTTTGAGAAGGATCAAAAAGACTAAATCCACTGATAATTTTGTGGCGGGCAAAGAGGCCGATTCTGACTAAACTATACTTTTTTTTCTGATCGTCTTAGATATTTCCCATAATTACATACATTTTGTATCTCCTTAAGAGTTTACGGTCCATACATTTGTTCAGATTTTTTACAAAAATGTAGGATTTTAATTTACGATTTAATAAACGACTCATCCAATTTTCTTCGAATTTAGGCAGAGCATAGTTCATAACATTTCTTAACGTATGATCAGACGAATTTTGAAAAGACCTTAAACTACGAAAATATTTTTTCGAAGAAAAATTCCGGTCATGCAGTCGAAAATGTTATAAACTATGCTTTGTCCAAATTTGTAGTGAATCGAACGAAATGATGATCCAGCGGCATTTTGTTTAAATAATAATTACTGCATTTTTATCAGTATGTATAAAATAAAAAACTCAAACTTGGCAAGACCTGATCATCCCAGTACCTTAATTACAAAAAAATATTGTAAATCTACCTGTTTTTTGGGTTCCAAGTTTATGCAACCCCTTAACAAGTTTATGCAACCTCTCACAAACAAAATGAGACATCGGAGTCTGAAATTTGTTCACTGGTTTGATTCGAAAACTCCGCAAAGCTGGCAAAATTTACATTTCACCTTACACCATCCTTGTGTTTCATATATTTGTACAAAATTCCACAATTATAGTAGTTGATATGTACTTTATGAAGTTTAGATGTAAGATTTTTAGAAAGAATAGAATCGTCAATAAAAAATGTTTTCTGATGAATTTGTAGGTGACTAGGTCCCCTTAAATATAATAACCGAGAGGGGAAAAAAGCGTTTCTAAGATCTCGTGATGTTTGGTGAGATGTCGAAGTCATAAGAAGAGTGTGAAGCAGACATTACTCGAGCGACAGCAATAAACTGCTAAAATTTCGAAGTAGGGAATGCTGAAGAGACGAAACGATGCATACAGAGAGACAGGGTTTACGAGTTCACGGCTCCATGAGTCGCGAACCCTCCGGGCGTTATGAACTATCGGAAGACACATTAGGGCAAATCTGTGAAGCCAATAACTTGGCACGTAGACTACGACGACGCCGTCTGCCTAGCTGTCGGTACCCTGTTGAGGGTTAAAGTGAGTGAGAAGACTGGAGTGGGACCTCGCCAAGCTGAGGACGGTGTCAGGGGGGTCAAATTATTCCGCGATTAATAATCTTCGCGTTACACGCGTGATCGGGCCTTTATCCAGGAGAAGAGAGATCGACGGTTAGGTTTCCTTCCTGCTACGGTGTATTGGCGTGTGTGTTCGTCCCACGTTTCCCAGAAGCTTGGTATTAAGCAGCTTCAATTCGCGTGATTGCTGTAACGTCGATAGACCATGAAGCCGCACGTGCGGCACACTATGCTTCACTCGCGCTCCAGTAGCCGATTGACCACTGGGTCGTGTATCGATTAAACTTTGTTAATAAACTCTTCTTAATTACGCTCGATCTAACGACAATGATCACCGCGGGGTGGCTCTAAATGCGTGCATTGTGCATTATGCGTGTGTAATATTGACTAAGCTGGATATCGTCTTGTTCATAAGCCCATCGAAAGGGTGTTTTAATGATTTAAGGATTTTTTCAGTTCGGTAATAAACAGAAATCCGAGGTAAAAATTTGAAACTTAACGAACACAACAATATGGTTGTGTTCGTTAAATAATTCCAGTTATTCTGAAATCTTGAAATGACACGCTTACTTACGCAATAATGAGAAAGAAACATTGAAATAAAGTGGGGAAATACCGTAAATTTGGGCAGCGAGACGTCTTAGCCACCATTTTGTTTGACGTTTGGCAACGTCGCGTACCCGCGAAAATTTGAACGGACTTTAAGCTAGGTTTGAATTCGATGTATGAATTGGATTACATGAGCTGTCGCATTGCAATGTAAACATCTCACTGAGAAGATACTTGCTAAGTCGTGATGAGATGTTGATGAGATTTCATTTTGATGAGAAATCATCGGGGCCTAATGGAGAGATTAATATGTGCTTAATATGTGCTACCAAGAACAGATCTTAGAGCATATATTCCAATTCGAATCTTATTGTTAGTGATATTTCTACGCCGTCAAGACTCGAGGTACTAAGAGGAATATTGTACCTCCGGATTCACTGACTTTCACGTAGGTGAGAAATCTGCGTATGATGTATGCGTTTTGAGCTTTCTCGGTGTGTCTGAACGAGTTGGAAAGTCGAAGAACATGATTTTTCGCTAAAAGCGAGTTGAAGCAAAGTTGAAACGGTGTAGGCGAGGAAAGGGTGATATCATCCCTATAATGCGATGCAGGCGCGATGATCCGGGAGCAATATACCCGTCGTCGAGTGCTTTGCCGCTTCGGCGGAGTGAACGTGTTAGAGCAAGAACGCGAAAAACTGGCTAGGAAAGTCCTGAGCCAACCCCAACCCCCGGAACGTTCTTTGGCCCCGGGACACCCCGATATTGCTTGTTTTATTGGTGCGTGACACCCATTTTTTCCGTCGACATCGAGATTCCACCGTAGATCGAAAAAAAATCATTTTGTCGGATATTTAACCCCCTCTTAGCCTCTCAAACCCACGAAATGTACGACGAAAGGTCCAAGGGTGCATTTGGCTTTACCAAGTTATGTTAGACGACGAAATGACCAAGATATTGCAAGAGGGTAAACACATTCCCCTTGACATGTGTTATAAAATTCTTTACTTTTGTTTCTAGAGGAAAAGAACCCTCGAAATTCCTTCGCATTATTTATTTTCCGTTGGGTATTGATCCAAATTCTACACATAAATCAATTGCGGTAGGTCTGGCAATTGTTAAAATTAGAAAAATTTTGTTTAAGAAACTTTGAAAAAAAATAATGATTCGCAAATATTGTGAATAGCTTAGTAATAATACATTTTCGAAAAATCGAGAAAAAGGATCGATATTTATAACAAGAACTGGAAAAGTCTGCCATAAGCTACGAGTACTTGATAGCTGAGGACACGTCGGGGGTAGCAACTCAGAGTGAAACCGAGCGCATTCCCCATTCCGTATGGAAAAGTTCTCTTGGCTGTCCTGTGAGACTTTTACTCTTGAGGGGGAAAAAGCTTTTCGCTCTCGTTTCCTCGGTAGAGTATGAACTTTCTTTTTTTTCTCTCGTTTCCGTGTTTTTCAAAACTTTTACTTGGCACGGTCAGACGCGACGGAAATGAAGGGTGAGAGTACGTAGCGATATGTTCGTGAGGGTACATTTTTTTTTTTGATAAACCTTTTGATCTTTGGTAATCACTTATAAACTAAAGTTATGTGAATCCTAATTTGACGTTAAATTTCAATAAAACACTGTTCTTATAATTTTTAACGAAGATATAGCAATTTTATGGTGATTATTAATAAACAAATAAAACTTAATCTAATATAGTCATTTTGAAAAATTTGTTTCTTGAATAGAAATTTCATGGTGTCTCAGAAAAACAATTTCGTATTATTGGTTCTATGTAACACTCGGACCTTTACAAATCAAACTTTGAAATCCAAATAAATTTCTTGCTCCTTTTTTCTTTCTTTTGGCATTTCACGGACCAACAGTACCGGAAATTCGAAAGAGCAGACGCAAGCGAGGTTAACAGGGAAATAGTCGAGAAAAAAGAGACGGAAGAGAAGGAAGCGAAGGACTAACGGAAAAAGAAGGATGTGAATTGCGAGGAGGCAAGGGAGGTTGGAATGGAAAAGTCCAGTAAATTTATCAGCGGTCATCCAAGGGGGTGGGTCCGAGCTGGGACAAATTCCATCGCGAGCATCGCCCTTGTGTCCAGAAGAGCAGAGAGGGAGCTCTATCCATGGATGCTAGTGCGGTGCTGCACCGACCCCTACTAGTATCAGCGATGCGTTCTCATACGAAGGGGTGCAAAATGTGTCTGCTGCGATGGCGAGCAAAGCGCACGATTCTGACTATACTAGTCCAACAAATATATGAGTCATTCTCTGTCACTACAGCAATTTTTTTCCAATCCTCTTAGATATTTCTCATAATTAGTCATATATTATATTTCCTTAAGAGTAAACATAATTTACTTGAACGTAAATATAATTTACATAAGAGTCAATATAAAATGTGACTGTTCAAGCATATTTTCTTCATTTGTTCCCCCTCAACAAATTAAGCAATTGAACTTTTAAAAACTATTTAAATCGTGGAAAAAAACTACGTGCTGAAAATGACACTATTTCTTTACTTAAATTTTTAGTTTTATTTCGAACTAATATGAATATTTTTCGTTTAAGATTTTATCAAAACCATTGTCATTGTTTTATTTGTGCTGTGTTGCCGGTGTCGTCAGACATAACGTGATCGAGACCAAGTTCTTTCATTAAAATTTGTTGTTTTTGTCAAATTTATTTTCGTAGAACTCATTGGGATATGCCAAGAAAAATAGTCAACTACTATGATGTGATTTTGAATAAAAACAAGTGATATGAATTTCATTTCGTTTACTAGTTAAATATTTGGATTTCGTACTATCGCAAAATTGTAGGTAAAATTAAAGGTATCGCATGGACAAATAGATCCTGTTATATTCGTGAAAATCAATATCATGGTTTAGAAAAAAACTAAAAATGTAATTAAAATTGTATATATCAAATCACTACAAATATTAATACTATACCTTGGATTTTTGTTCCTTTTCAAGACATAAAATGCTTTAAAAAATTTATCACCAACATTAAACTTTTTTTTTAATCACAGAAAGTACTCGAATCTGGGTAATTATAAAAAATATCGGTGAAGGTCGGAAAAAAGTAGCTGGATTGACAGAGAATGCCGCATATAACCAACGTTCAACTAACGCTGATGTACATATACGTATGGGTGCTCTCAGCTTCCGAGGGATGCTGCAGGGTGGCCATCCCTGGGCGTAAGTCATTGCGGCTGACCGGAAGTCAGGGATCACCGGAACCCGGGATATTTATGCGAGCTCTCGCCACACACCCCCGACTATTCGTACGGAGCTAGGTTCGTAACATTGGGGGCGCCAACACTCGTGCTTTATACTATTCCTCGGCTGTTCCCCTCAATGTGAAATACTTTTGCCGTCGTATGCAGCGAGCTAGTGCACTGACACCACGAAAAGTCGCCAGTAGTCTGAAAGGATAAAGAGAATCGAGAAAATTCAGTGTCAATTAAATCGCAAATTTATAAATTATTAAAAACAACATTTTTCTGCAACCTTTTTTACAATCTAAACGACGATTAACTATGATTTTTTAAAGAAATACCAAATAAGAATTTTGAATTTGTTATGGTTCTTGCAGTACGTGAAATTATTTAAAAATTTGGTATATTACACAAAATGCGATTTCCTGGGTTAGATGATCCATATAACCCCATTTAGCATGACATCTCTTGATAGTCATATTGAAACATTAACGTGATGTGTTAGTGCTCGGTCGGTAACAAAAACTGTAAAGCGTTGTTCTTGCTTACAATTGATATTTCAGGCAAAATACGAGAAGTACTGACTGCATCTTGGCACTCTGCAGTCAGTACTTCTGGACTTTTATTCGAAAAATCAACTGTGGCGAAGAATAACACTTCGGGAAGATTCAGCTATCTCACTTGCGCTTATGGCGATCTGAGAGAGACAGACGATTTGTAACACATCACCTTAAGGCACATTGAAATCCTGGAGGATTTTTGAACGTTAACGTATCGGAATGCTACAGTATGAGTAGCCGTACATATATACTGGCGTAATGGGGCTGCACGGGCACAGGAGAAGGTGGGAGCTAGGGATCGTACTCCCGCCCCGGTCAACCCCGACCGGAGCATTATCCGTAATAAGGAAATTGCAAATTTATTACCGGGCCGATATTGTCCAGCAGTGGCGTGCAACGAAGGGAAGTGGACAAGGAAAAGGGGGTTTGCGATCTGACGACAAGCCTGGCGACCCTTGGTCACCACTACCGGTCGCCGCGAACGCCGCACCAAGAGTTATTTCGGCTTTTATGGGTCGCGAGAGCTCTCCGCACATCGTCGTATCCCCAGACTCTAGCGGCGAGCGTCCGGCAACGATCCAGATAAAATAAAAAGAGCTATGGGGTCGCACTAGTGGCAGGAGAAAGAGGAAGGCCCGAGGATGGAGGATGACAATGATGAGGATGCCGGTCGTATTACACTGTTGGGATGCTATATCCTGTCCGATAGCATGTTTATTGCCGGTCATTGATTATCCTTTCTGTAATAGTTATCGGTGCATTTGGGTCGAGGATTTCCGCGACCGTAATTTGTATTTTGATCGACTTACTTCATCGATTTATCTGTGCAAGAATACGCCTATTTTTGGCCAACTTTCCTCTCAAAATCACGCCATTTGTTTATTAGAATGAAAAATTCCTTTTAAATAATTTTCTTATGAAATATCCCTAGTTTACTAACAGATCTAAACTTTTTATCAAAACCAAAAAGAGAAACTAGTTTTTGCGAAAATAAAAAAAAAAACACACGATGATCTGATGGTTAAATAACTAAATTTGAGAATATTCAATTCATTGCTTTTATTGTATAGCCTTTTTGCATGAATATATTTGAAAACAAATTTATTTTGATTTTAAAAAGATCCTCACATATTTTGTGACAATTCAAACTTTTGGTGTACGTATGAAATTTTTTTTAATACAGCTTTGAATTTAATAAAATGCGAATACATTCGAATAAAAAACGCAGAAAGTGACTATTAAGTTTTTGCAGCATAAACAACTGTACGTATAAATTAAAACAAAAAAAAATTATATGATGAGGACAGGAATCCTCGGTCATTTGCCCTTATTACCGTCAGATCCACGAAACGACACATAATCCCATCGTTGACGTCGGCGTCAGCGCGCCTACGTTTTACGCACGCATTCTCTTCTTCAGCACGCACTCGACGTGCGTAGGAAAGCTTCGTGCCCATAAAACGCCCCAGCGCGCATCGCGTCCCGCGGGATTTGCTTTATTGGCCGAGGTTATGATCCCGAATCGTCGACTACTGCTGCACGATCCCCCAGGGAACCTTTGCTTTTGCTCCTGCTCGCACAGTGATTTCTTACGGATTATTGTTTCAAGTTATGCGGCTCATGAAGATCCCGTGAATTTCTGTAGTGTCACGAACACCGTTAAAAACCGTATGTGTTGAAAACGACTTTTTCAAACCACAACCGTCCGAAATATTTTAAATAGGTGAAAAATATATATCAAATCCACATAGTCATCTCATATTTTCGACAATAGTTCTATTTTTTTATATAATTAAGTCTGAATACGGAAAATAACAGTAGCAACTACGAATTTATTATCGTTATACATGATTTTTTTAATATCCTTAAAGAGCCTCAGTAAAATTGTAAAATGAACAAAATAAGCAAACATTCATTAATTTATTTCCATTTTTAACGGATTTTTTTTCTCGAAAAAATGACTTAAAAAATCGACGCAAACGTTTGCCAACTCTGGGTCATAGCTCAACAATTTTGATATGTAATACAGGATTTTCGAGAATAATTTCAAATTTTTTTTAATCAGGCGCAAAATTTTTATTTAAAAAATTCATGAAAAAAACGTTTCCGGATAAAAAATGTAAAATAAATTAAAAGTTTTTTTTCGAGAATAGTGTAAATAGAATAGTATAAAAAATTAGCCAGCAATACCGCATATATACTTGGATCAATCAAATCGTAGTTGTGTCTAGGTTGAAGTTGAACATACCCTAACAATAAAAATTGTACAACAGTGGCTGAATATGTATTCTTCTTCCTATTCCTACGAAGAATATTCATATGCAAAATATCCATTTTTTGGCAATGTTTTCAACAATTTCTCGTTATCATTGAATGAAAATTACAGTTTATTAATTTTTACCTTCTCCGCGTTATTATCCATTTTTTAATCCGACACTTTTTCCGCTACAAGCTCGTTCGTTTCTGAAACACAAAAAATATAAAAAATGAATACAATGATTGGAAAGATAAGTATAGTATAGTATAAAAAATAATCTGAGGAGACATGGAAATATAAATTAATAAAAACAAATTCATATGGAAATGAAAGTGAAAAATAAATAAAAATCAACAATTCGTCGTTGACTCGTGATTTGTTCCGACATGCATGGTTTGCTAACCGCCCCTAAGCCAAGTAACGTTGCTATTAGCGCACATCATCAACAGCCGGGTGTGTGACTGCTACTGATGCTTCGAGGCTGCATTGTCGACGACCCCGTGAGGTCGCCACTACGTGGTAACGGGGGCGTGTCGTCGCCACCCAATAATTCATTCTTGATTGCGTGTCTGATACATCCGAGCAGTAATTATTGATAGTGCATATATGTACAACATATGATATACACAAGCCTCAATATTCTGAATTAAAAGATTTTGCATGACATTGTAATGCTTAGTAGTCATGTTATTGTCACATCTAATTATATTTTTAGAATGTCCGAATATTTTCGGACCAAGATGTATAAATATTTTATCATAAACAAAAGAAAAATTCTATGAAAATATCTTAAAAATTAACAGGAAAATCAATGCATTGAAAAAAATGAGTGACGATTTTTTTTCCACAACCTATTTTTCATTATTTTTGTTTTAATCGCATTTTTTAACCAATCTATGAGTGCAAATATATATATTTCTAATCCAATCTTCATAATTTTTTTTTTATTAAAATGGTCAAAAATTCAGTAATAAAAATTGATTTAAAATAATTTATGAAATAAATTAAACCCAAGCCCAAACGTATTGAGATCTGCAAGTGGATTACGATTATAGAACTGATAATTATAACGTGAGGCTACGAACGAGTAACTGTATAAATCAATCACGCATCACCGAATAAAAAATTACCAACATCTCTAAAGGAATAACAGACTTTGCACAATTGTTTGTAAGTATATATAAAGCAAGACCCAAGTTCTGAATGTCTATCCTTCAAACTGAAATCAATTTCTTCTTTATGTTGTCTTCTCCAAGCAGATAAAGAAATCAGCGAATAGTTTCACGCCACTTGTTCTTACTGAAGCGAGAACTGAGTTTGAGCTGGCGAAACAAGAGAGCAAAATGTGTGAGTCAGTTTGATTCTCGAATACAGTACAGTACACATATTCCGTTATGCTCTGCTGTGAAGATTGAGTACAAGAGTGTTGAGATGTCCCGAAGATAGATATGAGGAAGAGAAATGACATCACGGAAAATGTCGTGCGTGCCTGAGGGGTGAACGGCTAACGACTATGACCTCGAGACATTTCGTGTGTTGCCGTAGTGAATATGTGACCATATAATACTGTATCATTCGCAAGGATCAGTGCGAGAAGACGATCCGGCAAATCACCTATGCGGCAATCTCTGCCGGTTTAGTTGATTTTTTCCTGAAGAACTCAACAATTTCTCGAATCAGAAAAACAATGCAGATTTCATTTTATTTTACCTTTTTACAATGTAAGAATAATGATATTTTTTATGAATCCTTACAACACATTTTAACTGCTCAACAATTAAAATCAAAATGACGCCTGACTTAAAGAGCATTAAAAAAAAGAAAAATACAAGATATAATCTCAAATCGCTCTTCAAAAAATCAGTCGGTAAAATATCTCACTTTTCGACATAAGTATTGTAAGTCATTTTATTCCATAAATGGCTGTCGTACCAACGTAAATCTGATACTCGTCGACGAATACCTCCAGGCATGTTGTTCATTTTCATAGTTCTGAAATTGACCGCCAGGTTGTGATTTGTGTTAGGCAATAGGAAATTATAATTAGAGATGGAAGAGGTTGGCGACACTAGTAACAAGATATTCCAGATAGATTACACAACAAAACAATTCTTTTGTCACTTTTGATTTGAACCAACAAAAATTTCTCAAATTCACAAATTATTTCTGTGATTTTTTCAAATTTTTTATAAAATTCGAAAACTGCTCAAAATACTGTGAAATTAATATAACAAGTCGTTTACTTACGAAGATTTATACAAAATCATTTTTTACTGTGTGACAAAGAGAATCTCCTATATGCTTCAGGCTTTCACCAATTGAACTATCCGACAGAGAAAAAGATGCGAAGGTAGGAGATGAGATGGTGTCCTTGTATTCCGCTGACTGGGTCAGAGCCAGTCTCATTATTTCGTAATCGGTGCCGCAGCGTCATTAGGCACGTAGTAGCCTGACAAATGGCAGTGGGACCAAGCTAGGCATCGGTGTGTCTCTAGGCGGAGTCATCCAGAGATCTGTCTCAGCTAATGATGGGCGGACAGACGAAGGAGTAAACGGTATAAGGTTGAGAAGGCAGGAGCGAGCCAACACACGAATATGTAGCTAGAACGACTTAGAAGTAGTATTATGAACGCGATCGTGACTTGAAGGTGGAGACGCGTCTTGCATATCTGACACGTTTCTAATACGAGCCAATGGAGACATGGTTAAATTGGAGGCTGCGTGTAGGCGAGTTCAGTTAGGATCATTTAGACCATTGCTTGTCAAGTTAAAATCACTACTGCGTTGTGCTTGTTACTGGGATTCGCGCAACTTCATTTTCCAGATGACACCAACGCTTTGAGAAATTTACGTAATCCTGGCAAAAAGGAAAGTATTTTTTATATACTTGAATAAACTTACTACGATTAGTCACGGGAGTAGAAAAGATGAGTCCAGGATGAAGAATGGGATTTTATTCATGCTGATTCACATTCACATGAATTATCTCTGGGTTACCTTTAACTGCAACTATTAATTGTTATTAGCACTAATTCAACTGATTGTAGTTAGTTACGGTTAAAAATCAGTGAAAGAATCTAAAGAGCCTAACAATGAAAAGAACCTTGAGCCCAAATGATATCTAAGGACCGGAAGAATCTACAAAACCTGAAGTATCCAAGAAACCTACAAGCCGTAAAGAAACGTTGAAAAAACAGAAATGGACAATCATCACTCAATAGTTACTAAAACAACAGTCTAATCCAGAATTCTCTTTGTATACCGTTTATCATATCTCTGCAACATGTTTCTACAGCTTCTGTATTCCATGCTCGAATATCACTCTCATTAGTATACCCATTCAAAATCTGATCATGGGAACTACCATTTAAAAATACGTGAAATCGTTGATGCTACCCATGTGTTAGTTTCGATGTCCAACACATTCGTACACGAGCATTTGTGAATTCCATTTCATCTTGAAATAAAATGATCAGTGGTGATAATCACTCAGAATCGTCTGACCCCAGGTTTTGGTATACAAAGTAGATAGCAGAACTGGCCGGATCCATGGAGCCGCCAGAACGTCTACGAGAATCACTGAACGTGTGGCAAGGCACGCGGCTCAATGGAGACGTGGTCACATTAGAGGCGGACTGTGTGTGGCTTTGCCGCCTGAATGAAAGGATAAAAAAAAGAAGAGGAGGATGGAAAGATAGCAACCAAAACTCATGGGAGGATATACACGGTAGGCGAGAAAGAATGCGCGAGGTAAAGAGGAAGACAGCATCAGACGTTACACGAACTCGCGCGAGAGCTCTCTGAGAGTTATTGATGATGCGCGCGGAGCATCAGGTTCGAGCGCAACGCGGATACCGCGAGCCGCTCGGCATTGCTCACTCTTACTTCATCCATCAACTCGAGGATTCCGTCAGTCGGGCCTCCGCTTCGCTTTTCTTCCTGCGGTCTCGTCTACACCGAAAACCCGACTGGCAACCCATCTCTTCTCTGCTCTTTCTTCTACCTCCAAAACCAAACGAGAGAAGAGGGAACGAAGAAGAAAAAAATGATTTTTCCCCAAGATGTGCATGAAACGTGATCTGAAAGATCGAACAATTCTAGATAAAATCCGGAACGGAATAGAAGGTCGAAGGATTGGAAATAATAGTCAATTGGAACTAACGAATATTTACTGTATATATTTATAACTGTGCCAACAGTTTATCTGCGAAAAAACGATATCATGATGCGATTTTGTAAAAGCATATTTTCCGGCAACACTAGCGAATTAGCATTGAAAGAAATTATTTTTCCTCGAATCGTGCATGAAACGTGATCTATTGGAAGCTATTGATAATTCTGTGTAAATATTTATGACTCTACCATAAATTCATCTACCAAAAAATATTACACGAAATAAAAATAACACGCGACAGATCTTCTAGTTAATTATTTAATGAAATTGGCAGAGTAATAACAAAAAATAAAAAAAGAAGAACACGTAAGTCATACAGCATTTTTCCGATCCGTTCCATAAGCTTCCTTGTTTTTGTCTTCCTCTCGCGATAGTTCTCAACTTTTCATCTAACCTCCCCAGGCGAATGACCCGAAGGATTTTAACACATTAAGAGGGGGCCAAGCCTGACGTTCCCCTCTGAATTTCCGCCCTATAAACTTCAAATCCAATCTGTACCACGGCATCGACCCGCTTGCAGAGTACACATACCGTCAACACTGTTACATCAACAGCAGCAGTTCACTGGTCGACTCGCGGGAGCTTGAGAAAATATTGGCCCCGGGGTACGACTTCAGCACGATGAGTTGTGTTCGTATTTAGCACTGAATTGCAGTAAACCAACTATATGTAAATCACCTGCGAGAGGTGCTTTGCTCGAACGATACGCCTGCAGAACGTGGAAACCATAGGTAACCTAACCTTGATCATAATGACGATGACAAGTGGGTTCAAAGGCTATATAGCCGTTGGCATTATACAATGTTGTGGATGTACTAAGATTGGGAGACCATCCGATGGTATTTGGTCAGCACATAAGTGGCCCCAGTGATGACGTCTGTGTCAGCAGCTTCTAATGTACATTAGGAAATCGATAGATCGAAACGCCGAGAGCAGAAACATGATGAAGGAGGTGTCCATTATAGTAGACCCCAGGGTACTATGCTATGTACATGAACCACAATGTACTGGCTCGAGACGTATGTTGGTATTATACACGATATAGGCACACATGCACAAGATGGTGCTCTCAACGGGTATCGAACTGTACACAGGCTACATATGGTGAGCCCGGGAGTCCCTGCAGGCTGTTTACCCCTGCGCGACGGCATTATGCGAGCTTGATTAGCGAGGGCAAACGTTTGCATCGTCTACGCACCGCGCACACACTCCACATGCGGTAGTTGAGTATGCATGTCGTGTCTACCGATCTGAGGGGACTCTCAAAAGTTTGTCAGGCGAAGCTATGAAGTTGGGACTTGAAATTGAATATCTTAAGGGCGCATCTTAAGGGGTTATACGCAGTCACACTGAGAGAAAAAGTTTCATTGATTCACGGAAATCTTTGCCAATGAAATGAAATACTTGAATTTCAATACTATCTCTTCTTTGAATGATCTCAATCTCAATGAAAAGTAGTGACATTGATTCAAAGAAACATTTCTTTAAACCAATGAACCTTTTTCATTGATTTCAAAGAAATCGTCTTTATCGTTTTTGATCATAAAGTTTTTATTTTTTGTAAAATTATTTTACCTTATGAATTCTTACATTATTAATTCCAGCTTTCGTAACACTTAGGAAAAAATTTATTGTATAATAATTGGCCTTGGATTTGGTACAATCTTTCGTGTACTCAGTGATCGGAAAACGTCGAGTGAGAAGCGTGGTTCTCTTTCCATCGAAATCCATCGATGACGATAGGTACGCATACCCCATGTGTGTCTGTATTGCTGTATCCCCAAACAACTAGAAACTTTTGAGTTCTGGAAAACACGTGTTGGTGCGATTGACGAGAGTTTGCACGCTATTCGTCCGAACCCCTGACAAGAGCAGTAGCGAGTTGCTGGCCTCTCGAAACGCAAAACTCTTCAAAGTAAGAGAGAGAAACTGGCGAACGCAAACGTACACAAACATATAGTTTCTATACTCGTAGCTTATAACTACTGTAGTATTATATAACACACGTTATACGTAAAGTCCTCGAGCGAGATCCAAACATGATCCCAAAACGTATATACACTCAGAGAAAATTCTGTCGTCAGTAACTATAAAGTAACTATAAAGATAAATAAAAATATATAAAAACAATTTATCGTAAACAGAAAAAAAATGCATTGTTAAAAAATGAATAGCTGTCATTTTGTATTTGCTAGAACTTCCACAATTTTTCTCAGTGCAGGTATTACAGAGTGCAACACTTATAAGTATATATGTCAGATTTTCTCATTGAACATAATGAACGATTAAACATATACGACCAACAGTCTCAAAATTAATGCCATTTTTATTATTGCCATTATATACGAATTAACAAATAGTTCAAGAAAAAATGAAAGATCGATTAAAATAAAAGACTGAACTATATAAAGACTACTTCGTGTTTGCTTCATTTAGTCCCTTATATTTAATCGCCAGGATCTTTTTTTTGGTGAGAACCCGAGGTAAGTTGTTTCACATTATATGAGCGGATGGATGATGACATTTTTATTTCTTTAACAACATTTTTATTGAAATTTCAAAAATTGGTGACGTTAAATAGTGACATTATGATATATAATTTAGATCGAAAAATCGCATTTTCATACGTGTTCAAGCATCAAGGTTTTCTACGCTCAGGATTATGTTACGCTCCCCGAGCGAAAGTCTAAGTTATTCGGAAGAAAAAGTTGCGGATACCCGAGTGCGGCGGTTTGGCCGTGAGGGTGGAGCCGCGTAACCGAAATTACTTGGCTGCCCCGGTAGTGGCTTTCAGAAGCAACCGAGGAGAAAGGGGACTTGTTGCGCGGCGGGGTAAACCGCGAGGCCGCGGTTAAAATATCGGAAATTTAACCATCGGGATCTTTCCTCCCGCACCACTCGCGCGGATTTACATATCGCTCGAGTCTCTTCCGCGCGAGCAACGGAAGCGGAAGAGCTGTAATCGAGACAGTATTTCTTAACGTTCCAATAACGAGACGATGCTTACCATCTATCTACAATAAATTGTTAAAATGCGTCGTGTCAGGGATTCTTTTCTAAACATTACTTAAACCAAAAATTCCGTGGTAAAATACTGATCGGTCCATCTAATTCTATTTGCGCTGATAAGGACAACGAAAGAAGTACGAGATGTAGATGTGCAACAAATAAAATATATTGACGTTCATAAGACAATTCGTAATTGGTATTAATTGTCTCTAATGAATGTCATTCAGTAAGAGATTTTTATCTGAATTTCCCTATCGATGCACTAAACCAAACCAATAATAACAACTTTTGCAAACTTGAAAAACATCTTTATTTCGTGGTGTCAATAATATATATTTTTTATGTAACATCAGCAGCCAAACGAGGAAGATAACGATGTATATCACGGTTTTTGACTCCCTTCCCCTTAAGTCACAATAAATACTTGGAAAGATTTAGCAATAAAATCCGCCAAATCATACAATCAGTGACTTCAACCGTATGGTTCGATCAAAGGTTATTACGATTGTGCATACGCGTGAAATTGATTGTTTCTTTCGCACGAGTTAACACCACGTGCGTTGGCTTCGTTTCTCACCAGGTACAAACACAACAAGGCTATTGAGTATTGGATAAATGCTATGGATCCAGAAATATGAACTTCCTCAGCATCCACATCACCGTGGGAGTTTAATATCAACAGAATTTCAAATGATGTGAAATCGTGGAAATATCGCGGTATTTTCTCCACGCCTTTTCTCTCCAATCCAGCATCTCGTTTGTTCTTAATTTTCTCTCTCCCGCTTCAATACCTGCTCTTCGTGGCTTCATTGCTCGCAGATGCAGTCGTAATGAGGGAATCGAGAGGCAAATGGCTGGTACTCAGGTCCCTCGAGGATCTGCCGCAGATGCTTGAAGCTTGAACCTCGAAGTACCGGGTGTGCGATTTTAACTTGCGAAGGAGAGACAGAGAAAGAGAAAAAGAGTCTAACCAACATGATCGTCATCGAGTTTGCTTGCAACATAGTGTATTTGTGTAAGAGAGCCAACTGCATACAGATTGTCACCTGGGAGTAACTCAAGAGAGGAGAAAAATAAAAGTCGATAATAACGGTTATTATTATTGTTATTGTGACTATTATTTTCAATGTCGAAACGATACGACGTTTTTCCCGACGCTTGAATCGAGTAAAATACGATCCACGAGTGAGAGAGTGAGCTGATCTCGAATAATCTTCAACTCACCGAAGGGAATCTCATCTCCCTTCGGTGGATCAACAGCTATGTGTGGATGCACGCCAATCTCGTTACTTTCGCTACACTGAATTCTCACACTCTCCATGAGCTGAGCCATCAGGTTTTTTTTTCTATAGGGTTTTTCTCTTTCGTTCTCCTGTTTTCTTTTATTTTTCTGTCCTTCGTGATTCGTCTCTTCGGTTTATTCACAGCTTTACTTCTGTATTTACTGTACGCTTGAGAATAAATCAGCAGGCACGCGACACTAATTATCCCGTTTGCTTTGCTCCTTCATTCCTTCCTTCCTTCCTGAACCGGCACTTTACTTCTGTTTCGTTGAATGTGCAAATCAACAGGAGTGATCGACTGTCGACGTGAAATGCCAGAGAGTTGGTTTCCTGATTTAATTAAGGATTAATTAGTTTAATTAATTTAATTTCGATGAAGTGATTGAGACTCCTCTGTGTATTTATTTGTTTTCTACAGTTTCTTTTTGTCCCTGAGGCTGCAGAATTGATTCATCTTAACATAGAATTGGATTCGTGATTTTCTCATATAAACCCAGAAGTTTTATTTTATTATCTCCTAGAGCGTTTGTATACAAGTTCGTTTTTTCTGGTGGTATTTCCTCGAACAGTAAATGTACGCACGTGAGAGCGTTCTACCTGCTCGGTAGGATTCATTCAGGAGGGATCTTTCTGCTCCAGTTGGGAAAAAAAGTTCCCACGATGCGCTCTGTATATTGCTTAGCAGGATATTAGGTAGGCGAGAGCCTTCCTCGGCCGTGTCACCATCTTGGCAAAACGAGGGACCTCCCCCTAGCTTGGTGAAGGGACGAACCTTCGAAGGTTTCGTATTCGATCTGTCCGCTGCTCCTGTCCCTTTCGTATGGGTTACCCTAAGCATAGCAAAAGACCCTTTCTGCCTCTTTCGAGGGTACATATTATAGTACATCTATGACATCGAATAACGAACACAGTAGTAGACATCGTGAAGCAATCACTTTTGCACCTGATAGACTTTTTGACATTTGTGAAGGTTTGCGATTGTACAACCTGCCAAGAAATCTCCACGTCTTCAAAAGATTTTCGATCATAATGTTGGGCTTAACGTATATATATCTTGCGTGAAAAATTATCTGAAGGCAGGCAAATATGTAAGACTTGGAAATAAATGTAGCGCAGAATAATTCTAATCAAAATAATAATAAATCAACTCACTATTTCAGGCTTAGGATCCAAAAGGGTTTCTGACGTCTTGATCACATTTGTATTCCATTCGCCGTATCGTTTATAACAAATATGCTAAAGCCAGGATAGTACAAGCTGAAGAATCACTTCTGTCAGATCTTCCGAGTCGATTAAGAGATTTGTCAAGCCAAAAGAAGTAGCAGCACCACACAGAGTCTACACAATTGAGGGAGTTGCGTTTGAAAGTACCTATGAGAACCTAACGAAGATCTTCCAGATCGATTCGTCGTGAGAGACAGAATAGGTATGAATGAGAAAAGGTTGGCACGGTGTCCCGCGGGGACTTGGGATATTACGAATCGCGGAAGATCGGTCACCTCCGCGTGGGTCCGATGTTGGAAACTGGAAGCATGGAGGATCGCTGCGATCTTGGGATTGCCGACCACGGAAGCCTCGTTGAGCCACACGCGGCAGCTTCCCCCCTTTCCTCATTGTGAACGTTCAGCAGGTATATCGTTAATCAAGTGAGAGTCACTGGGCCTCCATTCATTGTGGGTGGGTTATTAATCAAATGAGAACTACTGCGAGCCATTGTTGGACCTTGGCAGGGGTTCTGCCAGAAGGATTCCGCAATACCGAGGACACTGAGAAGTAAAGGGAATGGGAAAAGGAATGTAGAGGTGCATACGTTCTGCAGGGTGGATAGTCTTTGCTAGGATACTCAAGATACATATGGCCTATAAAGGTATGAGAATGGTTGCCCCAAATATTATAAGTTTAAAACTTGACACCGATTGAATTGGGACAAAAGATTCAATTAGTTAGCTCAGAGAAATCGTGGTAGGCCTGACAACTATTAATTGTCAGCGTAAGTGGTAGTTATTATATTTCCAATAAAAAGAGAAACAGTTAATGTAAATAGAAAAATGGTCATCACGACTAGCAATTCATATTTTTCACTCCTTCAGGCCAACCACGATTTTTTCGAGGTGTTTAAACTGAGGTGGATTTTTATTAATATCCTTGCTCGTGCCATCATCGATGCCACAATATAAGTTGAATCAAACAAGACATAAACGGCTGGCCTTCATCATTAAGAACCTACGCCGTACATTTTATCAAACATGTTTGCTCAAAGAAAGATGTGAAGGTATTCTGTAAAAGAGGACTGAAAGTGCAAGAGGTACACACAGAGAGGGCACGTTTGATGAAGTCAGTATAAAGGTCTTTGTGGCACATCTGTAATCGCATAATCCAGGGTGGACGTGGGCCGACTGAGGTAACCTTCTGCAAGAAGGCTGAATTCTTGGTGGTGCTGTGTGATGCTGGCCTCCCTCTGTCCGCTGCACTTTCGTCCGATTATTCCGTGTAATTAAGTCGACGGAACTTTTCTCAGTGCTTTCACGCTTTCCATCTCTCTTTGAAGGCCTTCACCCCCTCTACCTGATCTTTCTCTTTTCCTCTGACCATGGTGAACACGTTCAGGCCAAAGACCAAGAAGACTGAAAAGGCCAAGAGGAGAAACGATGGTGACTGAGGGAAAGAGAAAGACAGAGGCCACATTCACTCTCCTCTCGGTCTTCTGAGTAGGTGGAGACAGGAGTCGGAACGAAGCTGAGGTCATGCCAGAAGAGGAAGGAACTGGAGGATGAAGGCTGATGCTAGGGTGGCTATATGCTGGTGCGCTGCTTCTACTACTGGAAACGTCGCTTCTGGGAAGGCAGCGGAGGCGGTAATTAAGAGAGTTAGTTGCCGGTCTCCCAATTAGGAGCCAGTAGAAGCCAACCCTGCCATCACGGCTGGGATGCTGCTGCTACTGCTGCTGCTGGTGCTGGTGCCGTTTCACTTCTGCGCTGCCCTGAAGCGAACTCCACGCTTAAAGACCTTCACCACTACCATCCAACACTAGCACTCGGGCAGCAGCAGAAGCAACCCTCTGTACGAAGAACAGGAAGAAAGCGAAAGACGGAGAGAGAAAGAAGCCCTTATTCGACTGCTTATAACGGGTGTGTCTGGATATTCGTTCCAGCTCGTTCATCAAACTGCAACCAAGCAGCTCTTTTTTTCTGCACTTCTTTTCATAATATACAGTGTTATATAGCTGTATATTAAGGTGTATAATCGACAAAAGAAAAGTCTCTGACGCTGCGCTGAATTCGCGCCAGTTCGCCACGACCACGAGGTTTCTTGTAAAAGAGGTTCTTTTTTTTTCAGTTACCAGAGTGCCAGCCATTTCAGCAAGTTTTCTTTTCTCCGGAAATTTTAATTACCGCAAAACTTCTGACTTGGAAGTTCGGTTCGACGGTATGGGATAAACATTTTTTGGGGTTTTTGTAATTACGGACTTGGAAGGTTGACCATGGTTGTTGGCTTTAAATCGATGTTTGGATATTTATTGTTATTGAGCGGTTTGTAATTCTATTGATATTTTGTAACGTCGCCGATCACTAAGCGAAGAGAACTTGTTATATCAATTATTGAATTATAAGTGAGTAGTAATAATTACGTGAAGACAACCCAACTTTTAAAAACACCTGTGAACGTAAGTAGAAGATAGAAGTGATGAAAAAGACGATGAGATTAGTTACAGATAAAAAGCCAGAAGGCAAAAGATACAATACATTACGGTAGCCAAAAGCCGCAAGGGAGTTTGGGGTCGTCGATTCGACGACTATAACGACTGCACTGTCAGCAAAAGATCGCGAAAATTCTTTGCCACGTAATAGTCGACTGTGGGTCCATGCCACCTCCGTTTCACCCCACGACGACGACGGACTACGCCGGCTTTTATTGTGACAAATTGGACGAAAAGGGGTTGAAACGGGAAAGGTTGCCTCCGCGTCTTTGGAATCTCCTGACTCTTCGTCTTGCACTTTTTTCCGGCAAAAGGGGTGAATAATTGTAACGAGCCAAGATCTAAGCGACGGATGCGACGTCAATGAGAATAAGAATCCGAATAGACGCCGAAGGGTATGTCACATCAGTCAGCATTGAAATACAAATCGTAAAATAAAGTTGATTGGTAGTTAAATAAAAAATAAGATTAACTGAATAACCGAAAAAATAGTGTCATTAGTTTCAGTAAGAAAATGAAAATCTGCCGAAAGATCAGCTATTATCAAGGCTTAAAAATTCTGGTTCTTCATCAATTTTTACGTCTTTGTAAAGATTTTTTTTCCATTTCGTCTAAAAGAGAGATTGATGATGAATATTGATTAATCTAAGTAAATTAAGATAATAAATTATATTTCAATAAATGAAATAAATAGAGGACTCATTAGCGACAATATCAGAGGTTAATTTATCGTTTAAACGGCATTTTTCGACTATACATTAGTTCATGTATCCAAGCAAGTTAAACGTTTTGTTAAAAAATGTTAACAATTGAAGAACTATCATGGGTAGCTACTAACTAGTAAATGGAGACATTGGGCTCACCCTTTTTTCATTCTCGCTGTTACTCAGACCCCTCACTTCCGGTTTCTTTCTGCTTGAAAGGGGTGAATAATTTTGTAACAAGCCAAAAGATCGCAAAGACCTGCTTCATTGATGCTCCATTTACTCGTGATGAGAATTATCAACGAGCTTATGGCATCTCTTCAAATCGTTTTTAAGCTTTTAGCGAATGGACTATAATTTCAAACGAATTACAGTCATTGGCACGAACAATGGAATAAAATAAAGAGGCAAACGAACACCAGTTATATGCATTCAAAAATTTACGGTACATGAATTTTATTCTTCATCAAATTGAAAAAAGTGCATTAGATTTCTTTGATCAGTCAATTTTTCGTTATCTTCAATCACATAATTTGTTTACATGCTTTACATGTAATATTGATTGAAAGTGCTTGCGATTTACTGTTGTCAAAGAAATTATTGTTATTTTATTGAATTGCTCTAACCTAAAGCATTTTTGCGATTGCGTTATCGCTGAGGAAGTAAAGCAACGTCGAAGGAATGGAATCGGGAGTGAATCGACGTTATATCTACTGTGAATAGACGAATCGAAGAGTCGGGCAATCGAGGCGTATCGAGAGATCCACGCACCGGAAACTGGCAGCGTCGTGACGCTTCGTACCCTTCAAGCCCTCAACTATACAACAGTTTGTAGTGTGTGCAGCTCTTGGGGATCCACGACTATCTCTTTCTCATTCCACTGCGACGACTTTGCACGGCAACCGCGCAGAAGGCCTCAACAGGTTGCGCGTTTCTCTCGCTGATAACGCGCGCTGAGAAACCACACGAGGAAGACGAGCACGACAACGTCGAGTAGTCTAACAGCAGAACCTCCTGGTTTCCGGTTCCAGATTCAGTGACGCTGGAATGTCGAATACATCGTGCCACCACAATTCCTTTCTACTATTCACATGTGTATTGATATTACGTTTTCATAAAATGCACAAAACGATTCTAAATTGATTCGGTCGATGTTATTATAATTTATATGATGTAGTAAAAATTACACTGTTATTTGTACACTGTGAAAATATGGATGCGATACAGTGTGCAAAGATTACATAATTTAAATTGTAAGTAATTCTTTTTTACTCCCAGCGTAAAATTTTGAAAAATTCAGAATTCCATAAAAACGAACTTATTTATAGATTCATTCCAAATGTTCTTTGACATTCCTTTATTTATAAAAAAATATTTAGCCCTATATCTAGAAATGAATGATACAGTCGATTTAATTTTTATCCGTATTCCCATCTCACGGCTCCGAAAATATAAATCAACAAAAATTACGTGCCAATTAATCGAGTAAAAAATCAGTGCTTCCCATTCAAAATAAAAATCCATGATCATTTATCGCAGTTACAAGCCGCGGGAGACTCGTCAACTTGGTTCCCTGATGGCAGTCATTGTTTTAACGCGTTCGGTGAACTTCCATCCCCATTGGGAAGTCGCTGCAGGGTTTTTTGGTGGTAGGGCACAGCGGAGTAGAGAAATCTCTGTAGAGGAGTTCCTACCGATCGGATGACAGGAGCCCGGAGCGAACGAACGAACGAAATCAGAAACCGGCAGGAACGGGAGTTGCTTCTCTCTCAATTCGTGACTCAGTCGCACTCACATACCGGGTCATGGGGCCCCAATGATGAACACCTGGTCGGCTAGGATCGCGGCTCGGTTCCTTCAGCAGGGATGGAAGAATCGCCGACGGTACATACCTATGGGTCGCCCATGGCCATTACCATAACAAAGAGGACCGGGTGAGGCCCAGAACCAGGACCCAGATGCGTGGGACCACGTCTTTCGGGTTCGCCGCGTGCCCGGTAGCGCTGGAAGGGCGTTCCGACACGACACCCCCGCCGCGACGATACCCTATCCTTTTTTATTGTCGATCTTGTCCTGGAGTTCTAAATTACATTGTCCTGCTCCCATGATCCGTCATGACCTCCATCTCGTTTTTTACTCCTTTCGACCCCAACTCCCAAAATGGTGGAAGACAGAAAAATTTTTCATCATAATCGATTTATACTAAGTTAAGTACTTCGTCGTTATTGTACTTCTAGCAACGGGTTTTTTTTTGACAAACACAATTCGTTTTGTAAATTCTACAAAAAATGGTTAATATCCAGTTTTAGCGAAAAAAACAGTACAACAATAAAATGTTAATAATGTTGTATACCTATCTTAAATGTTTTTTTGTTCTAATTGTCATTTGTTGTTTGTCTGATATTACAATAAAATCTCTTAAATACAATAACAACAAAAATTGTGAAATTAAAAAAACAGTTTAGTTACTTACGAAAACTGGCACACCGATATTACAAAATTATTTTTAATTGTGCACGCGATCCAGAGAGGATATATCAAAAAATTATGTCTTATTTAATAATTTATAATAATTTGTGGAATATATAATGCTTTTTATGCCTGGAGTTGTTTTCGAGGAAGGAAATGAACGTACATTGGCTTCAGAGTCATAAACGTACGTCCCAATGTCTTGGAACACGAGAAAGTGAAGATTGAAGTGAGAAAACACTCGAGCTCTAATTCCATTTTGCCTTCTTTCTTTCCCCTGTCGAGTGAAGAAAGGAGATCTTTCGTCGTCCGTGTCGCCATCATCGAGCCAAGACGACGACGACGACGCACACCGAGTCTCGGTTTTATTTTTATAAGCTCCGTTCTCAGCGTGCACTCACATACGTGAGCGGTTAACAGGCACTAGGATAACCCGCACCACGAATGCAATAACTCGGACCTCTCTGGCTTGGCAACTCGCACCATATTCACGTTCTTCGTGGGGGACAACGAAACGAAGAAATCTGCGGCTAGCACGAAGCTCCTACGCGACATAACGCGCCTCACGACCGGCTTTGCGTAAGCAGGTGTGACGATGCGCGGACACGCGTCGTACCAGGAAAAACCAACGCCTCACACGACGTCCAGACGACGGCCTCGTCTGCCTCTCCCAGGTGTGTTTCTTTACTACTGTGAATTTCTATATTTTCTCTTTTTTTCTGTACTTTTTTTCATACTTTGTATTTTACGCCTTCCGGTACTCTACCTTTATGTCTTACTATAAGGTTATCTTTGCCTTTCTCAAATACTGCCAAGAACAATCGAGCCACTAATTTTATAGGAATACAATCATGCGTAATTTTTTGTGCAGCCACTATATATTTTTAACGATGCAAATATTTTTTATTCGTTCTGCAATTTCTTCTATAGATTAAAAAAAATCAACAGCGTACAATTTGTACTAACCAAAGATCTGAAAAAATTTCGATGGAATTTATTCAGGAACAGTATGGAACGATGATAGCATGAAGAGGGCGAAGCCTCGAAATTCAGATGCAAAAATATGGTTCCCCAGTACATTCTAAGCAACTCGTCGACAGGAATCTCAGCAGGAAACAAGATTTTTCCCAACGAAATTCGCTGGTCTCGTAATTTTGTTTTTACTCTCTCTCTCTCTCTCTCTCTCGCTATCTCATATATCCTCGCAGAAATATGGTCTATGAATTCCTTGCCGAAGAACAGGATAGCTGGATTAAGGATCTCTCTCATGTACTCTCGAGTTTAGAGAAGAGAACATACAGCTCGCGCAGTCCACGATAAGCCATCTAAATTTTTGCCTGAAGCTCTTACCCAGCTTCTGACTGAACTCCTGCAGTGCGAGAGTTTTATTCTTGGCAACGAGGGTCCTAGCCAACTACTCTTTCGCGTTCTAGAACTAGTTTTATCCTCCCAATTCCCTGTCTCGCTTTCCAGACAAGCCTCGAGACTCGCGCCTGATTCAAAAGAGTTTGCCCATGACAAATTCGCAACCTGGTCTGAGATACAATGCCCCATCACCACCGCGAATACGACATCGGATAATAAAGAAAAAAAAAGTTTTTTAATGTAGCTGGTAAATATTTAGACTATCCTACTAATCCCTTGCACAAGATTTTCTTAAGTATATTATGTTAAGTATTGCTTATTCTTATGATCAAGATTTTAAACACGATTTTTAATACGCCTCTTCAAAGCTCACAAAAGACTCGGAATTTTGTACCTTCATAACTATCCATACAAATAAAAAATTGTTTCAATAAAGGGTCTTGCTAATCCCTAGCTCTAGATTTTACGAATGATATTATATTAAGTATTGTTTTTTCCTATCACGAAGATTTTTAATATTAAACTTCTCTTTAAAGTTCACAAAAGGCTTCGGGAATTTTATTTCCTCTCAGCTGTCTATCAACTAAACCAAAAATTCTTAAAAATGTACACGTGTGTGCCTCTTCAATTTATCAAAATGTACGTGATAAAAGTTATCTATTTTTTGGGTTACGTAGCGCAAACTTACCATGAATCTGGCGAACGCTCAACGAGCTTGCAGCCCACAGGTTTTCCCTTCTCGTTTTTGTCTTCTTTTTCAATTTTCAGGGGGGGGGGGGAGTGAAGGGAAGCTGGGTGCAAAAGGGTGGCAGGTCAGACGACAACGACGATGTCGACAGGATCGCCCTCGACCCTCATCTTGTGACGCTCGTCGTCTTATCGCCTTTTGCCTAGACTCGCAGGGCTATCGGATCGCTCGTGCTTGCGCTCGTCAAGCAAAGAACGACATTGTTGGCTCACTCTCCTGCTCTCTATACTTACTTTCCCTCTCGCTTTTGCCTGACCCGAGCTATGAAACGATTAATCTTAGCTCGTATATACCAGGACACCCTGGTACGTCGCAGCAGGGTAATGATCCGTAGCACGTACGATAACCGGCGACATCCCTTGGTGACCAAACCGTTGGTATCCTCGCAATACGCTATACCTACAACATACAACTATAAAACTCTAGTCGCGATGTTATCCAAGTTATGCTCGTTCGAGACGAATGTGTAAAATCGGTGCTGGCACAGAAAAAATTCATTGCATGCCCAAGAAACAGAGATTTTATTCCAAGTCTACACCGAGAGAAAAAGTTTTTTTAATTCAAAGAAATTTCATAAAAATCCCAATTCGCGACTAATGATTCAACGCGACTGGCGTGATCGCGTCAACAGTTGGCGGACCGGGTTTCGTCAAGGAAACAGTTTCTTTAAATCAATGTAACCCTTTTTTTGAAATTGAAATCCACCATTTCTTTGAAAGCAAAGAAACATTTCCTTACAGTCAATGGAAAAAATTCAATCCACCCATTTATTGGGAATCAATTAAATATTCTTTCTCGGTTTACGATTAACGTGAACCAAGTTTCTATAAATCTTATCTCTTAATTGAAATTCAATTCGATTGATTTTCAGACGTTTTCCTGTATACTTGGATGAATTACAATGATTACATTCAGAGACTGTCATCGTCAACTATTTAAAGTGCAACTCTTAGATTCTTTAGGTTCTTTTGTGGGTAATTTTCATTAGAGTGCAACTCCTAGGTTCTTTACGTTCTTTTATGAGTGACTTTTCACCTAAAAATAAAGAACACAAATTTGTCCTACAACTACACATATGGAATCTTACAACTTTTTACAAAGTACTACTTAACATTCACAAAAACATCGCCATTGAAACATCTTCATGAGTATCATTTTTCACGCTAGTTCATCAACGTAATTGTTCTATCTGTGTTTGAGATGTCCTAAATGTTTCGCCTGCCACGGAACCAAATATTCCCATCATATTCTCGTCATCTAAACAATTATGTGCCCTGGAACCAAGTAACAAGTTTGATTCACAGCGATGGACAAGTTTAAAGTAGCCGAGTCTGGCCTATAACGAATTCGAGAATCGGCAGTTGCCTTACATCAAAGTATCCAACACTGTATTTAAGCATACAAAATAACAAGCCATATAGAGGCACTCTGTAGACTATATAGATCGTTTCAAGGCAAAACAATCGCAAACTTACGATATACACACCGTGTGTCAGAACAGAAGCCGGTTTCCATGGAATCTCCACGTTCCATGTCTCCAGGCTGAATTTACGCTGTAACCATAGCTGTGGGCCATAACGTCCGCCGTCATAGTTGTAGCATGGCAGCAATGCTGTGTCCGGTTTCCGCAGGGCGTGAAATCAATGTTTCGTAAGCACGGATAAACGCCATAACCCGACCACCATGTACCGCCACCGTGACCAATGTACATCTTGATTTAGTGGATCCGGGCTGAGGTTTCATCGTAGGCAGAGAAACAGCACGCGGAGAAGCAGTCGGGATTGCCGGAGGCCTCTCTGCGCCATATAGCTTTGGGATCTCCTGACATACTATACAGGCATCTCTACTGTTTGCGAACTGGTCCGGACTCGGTCCTCGCAAGCTGTCTCGTTAGCGACGGCAACAAGCCTCCCCATTTTGCCTGTCTGCCTGTCTGCTGCTGCTGCTACTGCTGCTGAGGACGCGCGACCATGAGAAACGTACACGGTTCGCTCAAAACCATGAGGGAAGAGAAGACGAAGGACCGAGATGCGAAATGAAACGAACGAGAAAACCTCGAGATTATATAGTGCGTCCTAATAAAGCGATTCCGTTATGCCCAGGCAAGGGCGTAACATGAGAAGCCGTACGACCGTCCGCCCTCGGTCTGTGCTCCGTCGACAATGGTGAAATTTTTACGCGGTTACCCGCCTGATGATGCTGGATGGGATTTTTATTAAACGTTGGCAACCCGAAAACTCGGAACCCCCCATCGAATGGTACGATGATATTTGAGAACCATAATTTTCGTACTGTTCATGATTTGGCATCATTGACGGGATATTATATAATTTATTGTCGAATGGTGCTGCGTTGGGCTTAGTTTTTTTTCTGTTTGATTGTACGGGGTGTAATATTCTATCAGAAAATACGACTAGGAATGAGGAAATAATTTTATGGTTTCGTGGGTATCTACATTGATGTTTTGGCGAAACTCAAAAAAGACTTGGACACTCCTGACCCAGACAGGGAGAACTTTAAAGAAACAGACTTTAGTGTTTGAAGCACTCAGCTAGCGAATTAGAGAGATTTACGACAGCGAGAACGTGACCGTGTCGAGTCCGGCGCGGAACGGAACGTATCTACTTTTTTAGTTAACCGGAAATATACGCCGTTCGAAGGGGACTGGACTTCTGACCCTTCACGAATTCGTGGAAGCTTCAATGAGCCATTGTCAAAATCTGTGAATGGCGGACCAAAATTCAAGAAAGAATACAACACTGTTTTTTTGTGTATAAATGCAAAGAAAATGTGAACTATAAAAGTACAGATAAAATATATGCCGAGAAAAATAGCGTGGTATTCGAATATTCGTTTACAAATAGACGAACTTATTTACGAATGAAATCACCAAAAAGTTGCTAATAAAGTCATATGTAAATCACTACCTTTGTTAATAATATTTTGGCATTATTATTTTTCGAAATCTATATTCTTAGCATTTGTATTAACCCCTTCGTTGGGGTCAATACAAAAACTCAACATTCAAAAATTGAACATGGCAAATACAATATGGCGGTCGTATATAAAAATACATTTTGTTTCGTTAAATTCGAACTTCAAGTAAAAGTTGAATTCTCTTTGCTAACGAAGGGGTTAATGTTAATTTTCGAAGCAACGTATACTGAAATCGCTGTTAAAAATGCCTTTGATTAATTATTGAAAAGTATTTAATTTTTTGTCATCAATTCTCTTTTTATTTCTACAAAATATCGTATTTTTCTTCAATTATTTGGCGTGCTATGAAGTGAAAATACGAAGAGGAAAGTTGATGGAAAATCTGCGAACGAGTGGATAAGGGGGTGTTCATTCTTTTGTCTTTGACCGATTCGAGGACTGAGGGGAGTCTGCAGGGTTCTCACAGTATCCATGCAACCATAGACTGCAGACTGCCCCCCCTGCGCATCAGAGCCGGAAGCTCGTGCGTACGAGTGACTCGAGTACTCGAACTCGCTTGGCTCGATCCAATCCCACGGTGAAAACTGCGGGGGGTCGCTACGGGATAGCCCACTCGCTAACCCCCTACCCACAAAATTTAACTTTCTCACTCACACTGCTATTCCCACACGTCCAATTTATTTCTGTCCTCATCTTTTTTCCCCACTCCGTCTGTTTCCCATCCTCATTTTCGTTCTTGTCTCGCTTTTACACGTGCGTATACATACTTTGGCATAAATCATTAGCAGGACGAGCGATTAGTCGAAGGTTGGGTGGTCGACTAGAGGAAAGGGGACAGAATGTGGCTAAGGGTACCGAATGATTATTGCTGGCACGAGAGCCCCTGCAAATTATTAGTAGTCGCGCGATTCCTCGGCTGCAATATATATATATATACTATATAGTAAGTGAAAATCGTATACGGTTTATTTTGAACTTTATAGATTTTTTTAAGTTTCTCATCGAAAAAAGTGGTGTAAAAAAAGGAAAAAAAAATTGTTTATCATATTACGTTTAAAAAAATATTTATTTAGAGCTTCTCACCAAATAGCAAGGAAGAAAATGTAATATTTTTTGTCCAATCGATAAATTAATTAGTCAATTAAATTTCAACATTATACAAACACTCAAATCAAAAGTTTTTTTCAATCCCGAGAGGTTAATGAAACAATTAAACGCTGCAACTGATGTTTTTTTAATTTCTAATTCTAATTCTAAATGTGTATCTTACAATTAGCAACATTCTATTTTTCGTATTCCCTTGCATTTACTCACGTGAGAAATAAAAGAAAAAAAAGGTTCCATTTGTAAGAAGCATCGTTATTTAACCGCAACCTTAAGTATTTTTTTTTAACGATGTTATATGATGTTTCAGCTTTTTCAAGTCCGAGACAAAAAAAATATGAATGTCAAAATGAACCACCCGGATGTATAGTATATAATTCTCTGTCTCATTTATATTCATCCAAAGATTTTCGTGCCCTTTGCCCTTGACAATGCTGTCGATGTAGGGATAATAACTGTAACTATACCGACGAGTGAATAACTCACCCTTATCCATGAAATAAAGATTTATGTGAACTATGTATTAGAGGAAACGTATTAGCAGTGTGACTGTGTTATTTCGTCGAGACAATTCGAGAGATTCCCCAAACGAGGATTTATACAGGCAAATAAATGTCGAATACTCTTGTGTCAAAATGTACGACAGTAGAGTCTCGTTAGTAAATTCGATCCAGTGATCCATCCAACAACCCCCATGTCCCCCTTTGTGAGTGAATATATAAAGATATGGGTTGTGAACGTCAATGAAATCCTTAACGAGCTATCTCTTTGGTAACTTTTATCCTATGACAGAAATTAACGAAACGATTCGATCTTTTTTTCGTATTGTGTGCCAAACGTTCGCATTGTTGAAAATAATTATGGATTTTTTTATGAGCTCAGATTGATATCCAATATTGTTTTAATTTTAATCAAAAGAGAATTGTTATTCAGCATATAAAGTTGAAAAATTGTAAGTAACGTATCATCAGAATTTTTTTTTTGTTTTTCAATTTTTCAAGAAAATAATATAATTACATATTAAAATATGGCAATAACCTCTTTTTGTAGAAAAACTATACAAATGTAATATTTTCACATTAGATTTTTAAAAAGAGCTCTTATTAATATTGACTGCACCTAAAACGAGTCATGATCGATGGTTCGTTAATTCCTGCAAAATTGTTCGCGCCCATTCACTCCTTAACTCAGTCGATAAATAGATCAACTACCGAGAGCATAATGTACACGATTGTCACAATAGAAAAGCACTTCATACGGGCACCAACGAACAAACAAGTTAAATACCTGTAGAGCATAGTGCCGGACTATAATCCATAATGTACGCACGCTCATGCGTCCGAAGCAACTTTCGCTGTACGTCTTTTAAGGGGGTCCCATGCTAAATTATTGTTTACCGTTTTGGAGAACGTTGGGGCGGTTACGTTGGTGTTGGTGGATGCGTTACAAATGCGGGCACTGAAATTGAGGATAAGTCCTGGGCTGCCCGTGCGAAACACCCGAAGGGTGGAATCATCCCTGAGCTCACCACCCCCTAACACAGGGATGATATTCTAACTATCCCACAGTGCAAAAGCATTAGAGCACCATAAACGTGTGCGGCTACCCCCGAGGCCATGAATTTCTCTGTCCCTTTCCCATCCATGGCTTTTCGGGCATGTACATCAAATGCTATAAGATTACCTACACATTGTTAGGATTAGTAGAGGCCGGGGCGAAATGAAACACTTAAAGAAATAATGCTACTATAAACCTGCCATAAAAACAGATTTATTGTTTTCACATTGAGAAAAAAAATGGACACACCAAATCAATTATTTGAAATATATATTAGTAAATTCCAATTGTTGCAAAAACTGAAAAAAAAAAAAAAAATTGTCGAAATTGCATTTGTCTTTTACCTCCAAGCCTAGAAAATTTGAAAAACTAATAAAATTGTTGCCAATTTTTTCCTTCGAGTATATGTCCGTTCGCTTTTTTAAAAAATCGAAACCCTATGAAACGACAAAGACCAGAAATATAGGAGAGACCGAAGCAAATTTTTATAATTATTTAAAATAATTTTGTAGTGCCTAATTTCTCTCTTAGTGAACCATTTTACCCCGGTTTCCCGTATATCTAAATTAAATCCAAAATATCGTTCTTTCTCCCTCTTTCAATATGCTACCCTCGCTAACATATGCCACCTTCACTCCTCGTCGATTCTCGCGGCATCCCTTCATTCCCTTCCTACTAATCCGATTTATTATATAACTCCCGCTTGCCGATGGTACGTATCGCGTATGATATAGTATATATATATACATACATATATCGAGATTTTATCGTCGATATCGATACCCAACGGCGGTCGGGGATAAAATCCATGGGGAAGCTGCAATAGTGTACCATAGGCTTCCAATTCGTGTATATATATGGCTATATGTAGATACTCTGTGCGAAGATATAGTTTACACTATAGCTAGGGGTGGTGAGCGAATTAACGGACTTGTTTTACCCGATATACCCGTCCGCGTATATGGAGATAAGGCGAGAGACTCAAGGCACCCTCGGCTTCACATTTTTCCGTATGGAAAGATTGATGAAGATAGAAGGGTAGGTATATAATGTAGGCTGGCCAATCTGGCCGTCCGATCCTTGTCAAAATTCGCCAACAGCCCTCCGGGTCTTGGGGCCGATGAACAGAATAATATAATTAATGTGCAGGCAACTATTAATTGCGTGGGCCACGGACAGTTAATTATTGCTCGTTAAAAGGAGTCTTCAATAATTTATTACGTAAAAGCGTTTACAATTTTTTTTTATGATACGAAATTATATTGATAAAATAGCCAAATCAAAAATCTCATATCATCCATGTTTCCTTTTATAAACGTGCAAACAAAAATCGATGTTTTCATTGGCTCCTTAAAATAGGAACCGTAAATCATCTGGTCGCAATATTCTTGCTGTAGTAGCAAATTTAATTGCTGTTTATGATGAGGAATTGGCTGCACAAGTGTTTATCGACAAACACACATTTTTGTAGATTTAAAAAAAAATTTCGTGTGGAACTAAAAACCGTCCTTATAAAAATCAGTGACAGCTCGACTGAATTTTTGAGTCCCGCTTTTTGTAGTCAATTATTTGTGTACTGGGTACACTAGAGTCCAGCGAACCCCGTGTCCAAAGCGTAGCCAAATTCACTTATCTTTAGCTAACACAAGAGAACAACACTCTTTTTCTTCGTTCCTTCTCTGTCCCGGTTATATTCAACGATTCTTTCTCACTTCTTTCCATTCTCCGTTAAAACGATTTTCTCGTCCCTTCGTAGTGCGATTGCACGCACAGCCTCATCACACCTCTCCCTATCTCGTGTTCTCCACGCGTTACAACACGTGGCCGTAGCAAACCCTAACTGATGCTCGACTAGAGTGCCGGGTTCCACCCCCTCGTCGCCACACACTTCACGCCCCCTCTACCCCCTTGAATGTCGTGAAAATCTGCGAGAACGCCCCTCCGCTTTAGACTTTTGAATTTAGATATATAGTATTAGATGTTGTGACTCAATTGTCCTCTCGGCATTGAGTACTCGATTTCGTAAAATAAAAATCTACGAAATCATTAATCCGAGCAATATCACACAATATAACAAATATTATGTTATCAGAATTACTTAAATCGATTATAATTTTAATGTTTTAAAAGTCAAGCAAATTTCAAATTTATCGTTATGGAAAAAAAATCATTAGTATATATTTTTGTGTAGAGAAAGCCAAAGAGAAAGAAAAACATAACCATAGGGGAACTTGGGAATATCGGTAACTGATCATCAACTTAATGACAAAATTAGAGTCGAAAAAAGAGTTTCAGTTGAGCTTTGGAAAAAAAAACAAGTCTTCAGGTTGAACTTCGAAAAACAAGTTTTCAGGTTGATCAAATGGACATAATAGTACAGAAATTAATAAACCCTTATTGACGTTTTATGCAATTTCAACTCTGGCAAAATCGAAAACCTTCTTTAAAATAATATTAAACTTCAGAATTCGGCGTTTCAGATAAACTTAAGAAAAGCATTATCAGTAACATAGCTGAGGTACCCTATCGAGACAAAAATTCTACGATGGGGCGCAACTTTCTGAATTGAGCAAACAATATGTGCTCAAGTTCCTTATTTTACTTGTCAAAAACTGAATGTGTTTTGAAATTCGACTGTTGCGTTGCTCAACCTCGATTTTAGGTTGAAATGGAACGGGCGGGGTCTTAAACACCCCATCCGTCACGTTGGTCCTTAGAGAAAGCGAATGAGAAAAAAAAATAACCACATGAGGGGACTTGCGAAAATCGGTCGCGTGTGCCATTCGTGTAAGGCGTCAATCACAGGCCAGCACGCATATATTTACGAGGAACGCAGTGTGGATAGAGGGGGAGGGGTGTTTCATTCTGACACCCCAAGCAGTCCGACACCCGCCGATATATACGACCGTACCACCCACCGACCCCCCCAAGCCTGGCGTCCCGCGAAACACACCCCCTTGCCGTAACGCCTGACGGCAGAAACCCTGTGTTGGCTAAATAATGGTCCGGGGGTGGTACGACGTGTCAACTGCCTTGACAGTACGACGTTCCGGCTGCCGACTCTACTGGATTCGCTCACGAACGGGAGCAAGCAGTACCAACGCTTTCGTCTCTCGGAACGCGATTCGTAGACGACGAATTCGATTCCGACAACGTATTCGGGGAGCAACAAAGACCAACGAAATAATAGAGAGCTGCTTTAAATCGCAGCATTTTTTTAGGTATTTTGATTTATTTTTTATTTTACCTTCAGTTTTGCTCATATTGTTTTTTGAGCCATGGAAACGCTATAGTGATTTTAAAAATTGCCAGCTGAATTTTATGTGCCATATGCCAAATTTATTTGCAAAGGGTAAGAAATAGTTGGTTGAACAGGCTCCACGCAACACAATTGGTTGGGATAATAAACCAGTTGATTACATGCACAAACAATTTAATTGATTGGCAACTAACGAGTTCGGTGTCGCAATCGTCTAATTTGTCGGTCCAACCAAAAAAATGGTTAACCTAGCCAACTTAGGTTCGCTAGGTTACCAATTATTTCTCTCCGTGCAAAGTGACGAAAATTCGATTTTTTAAAAGTTCATCTGTCTGTTTTGTTTTTTTATCTAATAGTAATTTTAAATTAAACGTAAATTAACAAATAATTAAAATTGTATTGAAATTACTTTTCCGACGAGACGCGTCACAATATTTATTATTACAATACTGAAAGGAAATATTAGTGTAAGCGATATGATTATGCTTATATAATTTCAAACCTATAAGAAAAATGTAAAAAAAAATAATAAATACAGATTTGACTTTTCACAACTTTTTTTTAATGTTTCTACAAGAGATATTTAAATAATTTACGAGGTGATTTTTTAAAGGGGTTCCCAGCCCACTATTGCAGGGGAATGCAACGACCATTAAGCCGATACTTTCAACCCCTGGGCAAACACACGCATTGAGACCCTCTTGAGTTTTAAGGATTCGATGGACATGCATTGTAAAATGTGAAAGTCGTATATTGTAGGCATCGTATAAGTTTCACTCGCTTTATGGCAGATCTTATCGCAGTGCTCTAGATATCGATAAAGAAAGGGAGTATTTTAGAATCAGCTGAAAATTCCCCGGCTCTCCAGTGGGACCGATGCTTCAAGCTTAGTTTAAAGTATTTTCTCGACTTGCAGTTATCGACACCCTCCACGTTCGCACCGTTATCGTCACGAGGAAAGATTGACCCTCTCCACCTTTTTTCGTCTACTGGAATGATCGGGAGCATTTCACATTATCTCAGCACCAACTGAATCGCCCCCATATTTTTTAGATCATAAAAGTGCCCAATAAATAAATGGATTTCACATATTGCATTGATACGAAATACTTGTTTCAAAAAATTAATAAATACTTTGTACTTAAAAAAAAAAGTTTATTTCATCGTTTTCATTGTGATTTCTTAATAAATCATAGAGATTCTTAAGAAATCTCTTTTGAGCGACTATGGAAATTTGTTTATTAAAAAGTACATTCAAAAACTTAAATTTTATACAGACACAAACTTTTTGTACGACCGGTAATTTTGAATCTACGGCGAATTGAAAAAAATCGTTATTAAATTTTGTGCAAACCGTACGTGCTAAAATTCTGAAATATTTATGGATGTTCGTGACGCTCTAAACAACTTATGAAAAAATTATGCATACTTTTTGCGACCATGGTAAATTTGAGTGGCCTATTTGGCATGTAATGACCCATATAATACACTTTTAACACTTGCAACACATCTACCCAGATATTTTTTAAAAACCACTGTATGCAACTTTCTGAACCACTTTGAATATCCCGAAATGAAAATCTCCGGAAAAATAATTGGTTTAAAATCGCTAAATTTTTTCTTAAATGTCACCACCATCATCATCGGAAGCTTGGGTATAGTTACCGCCCCGAAATAATAATCTGCGTTCGCCCCTGAAACGCTTTGAGGATGGAGAGGGAGAGAGGGGCTTAAACCGCTACGCGAGTGCGCGTGGTTGTCAATGTACGCGAAATCAGGAATTCCGTCGTCGTCCTGTAGCCCGTCGAGGCGCCAATCATGCGAACATTCAGGCATAGGACTGTAGCGTGGGCTTCGCAATGGTGTTACTCGCAGTCAGGGTTTTGGATAGGAAAACAGAGACAGAAATTGAGTGTCGAACAGACGTATAACGGGAGCAGGAAGGCGTGATAAAGATAGTTGTGAACGATGAAAGAGATAACTACATAGTCGTGTGAACATGGCAAAAGGGAGAAAGTAGAACGGAGACAGAGCGATAGTTAGAGTGAACGAAAGGTCGAGCTTCCAAACCCGATTCGCGAAACTCACCAATTATTTGGCTATTCGTTGGCAACGTGCACCAAATCGACAAGTGTTTACCCTCGGCCCGGTTGAGTTCCAAGCCCCGGGGCCGAATCCAGTGGTACGCTATATGTGTACTCCACATCGGCAAGTTGAATGGCAACAGGGGACCGGCAACGAATGGAGTGCCTGTGTACCGTTCGTTCGATAAAAAGGTAGAAAATCGCTGATTTCTCGTAAAAATCAACACAACTATGCTGTGTTCTAGGTTCGACGAACGGGAACTCAACAAGACTTTTTTTTTACCTCTCACTAGACTTCCGGAAGCTGAGTTAATTGGACGACAATAATTATCAGCGGTCTTTCAATGCCTTTTTTTTTGCTTATTTCATTCCTTAATTATGGAAGTTCAATACTGTAGGTTAACCGGATTAAGCAGCAACACATTAAAAAGGGATGAAACATTGAGAATAATAAAAGGATGCGAAGTCAAACTTCACGCATGGCATTCCCATTTTCTATTTTTGCAGTTTTCTATCTTTACCTTTACGAGGAAGTAATTAGGAAAATTTTCAATCTACAAACTTCCAATCTTTTCAAGACTTTTCAAATCTTTAGAACCATTTTGAGTATCCTGTCATGAAAATTTCTAAAACAAAGCTTTCTTTGTTCAAAAAACTTTCAAAGAACAATATCAAATATATATTATATTCATTTTTGGATCTCTGTTTCAAAATGAAGCGAAAGAAAGAATCTCGCATCACGTAAGATATTTCACTCAAGTTGCTATTATGTAGCAAATGTTAATAAAATTAGATTGAAAATAATTATATTAATAGAACAATACCAATTATTGTAGGCGGTTCGTATTAACGCATAGGTAATAAAGAAGAGAACTGTCAAAATTAATAGAGACAATAGACGAAATGGACGTCGGGACACTTCAATAACTAAGCAAATCACGTCCCTATTGGCCAATATTTTAATTGCATTTTCCGGCAGAAATCGATCACCAATTAATACACATCGTCGTACAAACACTAATTACGTGGTGGCGCACTAATTAGTGAGTGCAGGCTTGTCCCGTTCGCATAGCACGCTCGTATAAGCTTGTAGCATGGAAGGGGAAAGGAGTAGAGGAACGGTCCCGTGCCCAGGTTGGTTAGGTGTTAATTAATTAGAGCCACTTCTCGAGTGAGCGAGTACAGGAGCCCTTGCATCGTGATGTCGCTCTCGGGCTTTTCTGCGAACGAGAGCAACAGGGACGGAAAGCAATAACTGAGTGCCTCTTGCCCGTACACAAGAAAAAGAGGCCAAAGGCACAGAAATACAAAAATAATAGATGGAAATCACGTCTCTAAGGTACAAACAGGGAAAAAGCTTGTAAAGAATGAAATCACAGAAAGTGGGAGGCAATGAGGGTAACCAACGCAAGTGTGGTGGACGTAAGAGGAGGTCGAAACGCAGCTTTAATTGCTGATTGGTAAATCAGTAAATTGCTGTAAGAAATGAGGGAAGCAAAAGTGGAGGAAAGAAGATTCAGCTGACGCCATGAGGAAATAAGTTGAGACCACGATTGATTATCATCATTATCGTATGACTTGACGTATCGATTGCACGAATTTAATTCGTAGCTGACTTGCATATCAGTTGCGGTGATTAATTATGATTGTAAACATGATTAATGGATTAGTTGATAGAACCATTTGAACTCATACACTTATCGGATTATAATTTTTATCGCTTATTTACCTTTTTTTCGTCGACATTATGCCGAAATAATAACAACGGCAGGACGTTATATCTCGACCTTGTATCAGTACTCAATGGGAACAAGTAAATATCGTTTCGATACTGGCTTACTGCTGGCATTCCTGCATTACCAGAGTTACGTTATTTTTGGCGTTTTGTTTCGGACTCTTTTGAGGTTGCAATCGTCGCTTCTGGTCGTTTTGATGAACATCCGAAGAGTGCTAAACTTCGCAATGAAAACATAACTACAGTAACAAACATCATGAGAAAATCACGTACTGCGAATATGGCAGTAGCAGCTTTTTGTTTCTTACTACTATCATGCCGAGATATTATGATGAATAAAGTGGTGAATCAAATAATAATGAAAAAAAAAAAAACCGGGTGAAGTACAGTGATGGCAGCGTTGAAGTTGCAGAAGCGTCACCACCTGCGCGAGAGCACTCGTGCATGAGCTCGGGCGCGTACGCGGCTGCACCTCCGTGGTAGCGAACCGACACTTTGTAAACCAACAGTCCTTTACGAGGGTAGAAGAAGAAGAAGGGTGCCAGTGGAAAGAGAAGCCCCTGCGCTGCGTACCGAGGCTTCTCTTCCCTCGGAGGAACCTCGTTACGGGAGGATAAAAGGTGGCGAGAAAGGAAAGACCTGAGGCACGCGAGGGCTGTATCCTTACACTCTTTTCCTCGGCAGCGCTCAACGCAAGGCGAGAATTTATTTTCAACTCTTGTAAGCATCGCATCTCGCGCTTCACGAATTTCACGCAAAATGTAAGTGTTTTTTTACACGAGTACATATACACGTGCAACATATGATAGATGTGTTGAAGCTGATTTCATTTTTTTCTTAAATGCAAGACTGTTACCTTCGTGTAATAGAATTGACTATTTTTTTTTAACCTGAAACTCCGTGGGACCTCGAAGACGACGAGATGATGATGAAAAGCGGTTACATTTTTTTTTTAACATGGAAAGAAAGTGTTGAGTGTGACATAGACAATAATTTAACATTTTATAGTAATTAAAAGTTTACTATGAAATTTTTTTTGTTATTTATTTATTTTTTCAAGTGTTATATAGCAATGTAATTAACACACATGCACATGGATTACGCATTATTTTTCAATTTTTCCAAAATTGAAAAATTAAAAATATTCCTCATAGAGATAGCTTCGTAAAAAGTGAAAAATTTAGTTTGATAGCATTTTAAATGAATCTATGCAGAAAAACGTTAATTATTTGATTTATTTCTAGTACAATTTTTATTGTTTTTCAGATCAATATCAAATATAATAATACACCATAAAAGCGAGTTGGCAAATGAGATGCTTACAACTCTGTCGGGAGATGACAGAACTACTGTTTATAAAATAAATAGTATTCAGTTATATTTATTTTAATAAATTATAACGTCATGGGCATTTATTTAACTTTGTACTTTTATTGCGTCTGATATTTCAATTTTCAAACGTATAATCGTTCGACCACTTTCCTTCATACCTCGATTCATTCTCACGCGGCTATATCTCCGAATATATCTACCTATATCTTACACTCTGGCATATTCCTCCTTGGCTGGTGATTAGCAATCTGTAAGCCGATCATAGGGCCGAGTGAATGCGCTCTCCCAGCGACCCAGCCGCAATCGTCTGCTGGCCTAACCCGACATGGCAAGCTCAGCACACTCCGCACGCCCCAGCTTACTTGCACAGAGAAGCTTCTACTTCCTATACCACATATGAGTCATTCCGTGTCAAGTGGCCCCTTTTTTGGTGGCCTCTTGAATTTTATTCTATTCCCCACTTCACATCACTAATTGAGGGGTTTTAGAAATTTTTTGGACATTCGTACTTGCAGTATTTTCGAAGATATTGTCAATCAGAATTTTAGTCGATCCAAAAATGTATAGATAGATTAATGTTATTATTTTTTATCCACTATTGGATAGAATCATGGTCATAATTATCAAGAAAATGAAAGATCCATAAAATGATACAAAAGATAAGAATAGTGGAAAAAAAACGCCGTTTATTTCAATACTAATATTACAAGAAATTTGGTATAGACGCGGATTTTACAAAAATAAAAATGCGTATCGGTTTTACAATATTTGCATAATAGAACAAATAAAAACTACCTAAAATCGCGTATATTTTTCAGTCTTCCAGTAATGATGAACTGGAACAGGGTGACTGAAAAATCAACACCGAAATAAACCGCATATTTTCAGATGATATTTTTTAAAAATGTATGTAAATGGACTCTTCAGTGACGTCAAAATTAAGGTTTTATCTTCATCGGAAAATGGATAAATTATTTTTATTTAATTATATAGCTACACATTCTTCGAGTGACTAATTATTCTCGACGGGACCCTAAAATAAATACAAAACAAAAAACAAAAGTGTAATGTAAAATTAATGTACGGTACAACACGTTAAATAATTTACTTTAATTTTGCAGTAAAAGTACTTGAGTTTTTATGATTTGCTTTAATTTTACTGGAAAAGTAAATGAATTTTATACGACGATAGTATACTAAATTTCGATTACGAGTTTATGCATAAAAACTTCCAGTCTTTTCTAACCGTGTGACCTACGAGGAATCTACTAAAGACCTCGTGGAAGTCGCATCCTAGCAGCAGAAGCCCTTTTATCGTTATCGCGTGCCCCTGTCAACCACTCCGATGAGAAACCACCCTATTCATGGTTCTCCTTCGCGGTTCTGCTGGTGCGCATCCCTGAGCAACCCCCTCGGCACCTTTCAACGAGTACGGAGTGAAATGGGAGTCGGACGAAAACACGCACCCCCCTCCAGCGATCTCCTTATTAACCGCAGCCGGTAATTGCGTGGCGTGGGCGATTATTTCGCGGCTCAGTGACCACCAACCCACACAGAAGCCTCCCGGCGACGATGGCAACGCCGGCCCCGGGATTAGGCAGATTAGTCGCCGGTTTAGGAACACGAATAATTGATCGAGAGCATCCGCGGTATCGAAGCTCCGTGAACCATGTTCTATCGTACGTGCAGCCCGCTGTACCAATTATAGCTCTTGGGTTTCATCAGATGTACGATGGGTCACTGAACAATGTGTGAATGATTCCTCTAATTTTCATATACGCCTAGAGAAATTGGTCTAATGAGTTGATTTTGATTTCGCTTACAGTTTTTTTCAAACGAACAGAATTTATTTGATTCAAAAAGTATTTATTTAATTAAAGTGAATATATTTGATTAAAGTCGATTTTAATTTTATAAAAAACGCATCCAATTGTATCAAGAGTTTTGTTTACATTTGAATACAAGCAAATTGTATACCAATGCAATTAAACATGGCAGTTAATTTAAAAAATGTTTTCGTGGAAATATTATTCAAATAGATCCCGTATTTATTAATATAAACTCATCATTAGACCTTTTTGTCGGGGTACAGAGAACGAGAGTTATTATCATGTTGCATATAGTTGCAATTCTGTCGTGGAAACAATTAACGAAATCCATTAAACTCATGAGCATCACAGTTATACTCATAATACGCTACGAATAAGTCTGCTTATTTAGTGGATAAGAGAAAGTTTAAAGTTGAAACTTGTTTGAAGCAATCAGGCTAATTTTTCACAAATAATGCCAACATCAGTGGCAAAACAACTATTTGAAACATTTTATGAATGAAATTGAACCTTTTTCTTCGGGTCTGTGAAAAAAAATCCCGCACCTCAACAAGAGAAAACATTCTTTTTAACGCCTCCGTAGACATATCTTTAAAAAAATGCCTTTCAGTCAGTAAAGGACGCTGAAAATTCAGTCGAAATCTGAACTTTGCCATTCCCGCACATTTAATTTAGCCGTGCAACGACGCACAAGTGGGCGTGCGAGTACATCTGTCAACGGCTGGTCCTCGCTAACCGGCTTCGGGTGTTCGATCGGGCGAGGGCATGCGGCTTGAGTTATTCGAGCTTGTCCAGGCGATCGAGAAACGCCACGGTACAGTGGTGCTGGAGCTGGCTTGGTCAGACCGCATCGTTGCCAGGAACACGTGCTACGATTTTGCGCGGTAAATCTTCCGACTGCCAGGATTCGGTGGCGACGGCAAGTCCTGAGTCCGGTCACCGCACCAACGTCCAGTGTCCACTGCCCGACCAAACGCTCATACCACCGACGATTCTTTCGCCGCTCGACCAGCTAGCCCGTCGCCGGCTTTATGAATAATGGGAGACGAATAGTTATGAAAGAGGAAACAGCGAGAAAAATTCAACGGTTCACTCCACCTTTTTCTACCTTCCTTGCTTTTTTTTTTACGCCTCTCTGTGTATAACGTATCTCTGCTTGCACTAATACCCAACACTTTCCTTGTTCAAATTACATGGTAAGAACTAAATTGAAATTTTTGTACTTTTCACAGAATTTTTTCATCCACTTTGTGTTAATTTCGAAAAAAATTTGATAGTTTCAAGTTCAAGAGAATGAGGGAAAAATTATTTGTTAGAAATATGTATTTTTATTTATTTTTTGCCACTGTTGTAGGAAAAAGGAAAGTTTTGCATATTTGTACAATAAAAAATTGTTAAATGCAACTCATTTTTATCGCATACTTCTTATTTTGGTTTCAGCTTATGTATAGGCATATTAAGCGAGAGAAATATGTGTGCATATGTTTTAAATTAATTTAACATACACTCGGTAAGATTTTCATTTAATATTTATTTATTGCAAGGTCATGTTTTTTTTAAAACTGAATTCCCATTTAGTTAATCGTCAAGCCAGTTATATTAAAATGCAAAAAGCTAAAAAAAAGAAAAAAACATTTCTTTAACTAAAAGTTCATCAAGATATCAAAAAAATTAATATTTAATAACATCATAAATAAAAGGCAATTAATTTATTAGAACAAATAACTTTAATTAAAGTATCACTAAAATAAGTATCTTTAATTTTTCTCTTTATTATTACATATTTTGTTTTTATCGACTTCGCCTATTTATTCGACGAAATCGTCGATATATATACGACAGTACTTGGAAATACGGAAGAGTAAGTTCGGAAGAAGAGCCAGAGTTTCTGGTAACCCGAAGAACTTGGTGTTTGATCGACTAAAAGTTTTCGAATTGCTCGAATCCTTGCGACGTTTAAACATTCGAGTTTTATATAGTTGGGTTTAGGTTTCTCGTCCGATCTGATGCAAACCCAGTGATGGAACTAGAGAGGGTTTACTCTTCGTCGAGAATAAAGTGGGCCATCTAAAGAGTCGCCCAGTTTTAACAGCCAAACGAAATGGCGCCCAAATGTTCTTTCACACGATATTATTTCATAGCTCCACTTCTTTTAACTGCTCGTGCATTTCGTTTTGTATTTACACGTTGAAGGGGTAGTTGGAAAGTTGGTTTAAATATCTCATACCAAAACAAACGCGCCCTTCTATTTCCTGACAGCCCTTCATCCCCGATGACATCAACGAGAGAGAATTTTTTTCTTCCTTCTGCTAACCAGAATATCGTTTACTATTACGTTGAAAATTTGAACCATCGAACGAAAACAAAATTTAAGAATAACAAGAAGCACCCATTAATATATAATACAATCTTATGATTACCCAAAACCTAAACAAAATATTTTTTCATACAATTTTCGTTGTATATCTGAAGAATACAGGCTTTTTATAGACTCTTAAATTCCACAAAACAGCTTCATTGAACTCATCTTAGTTTCCGGAAATTTTGGAGGAAGGCGTTAATTTTGAATGAACAAGTGTTTTATATATAAAAGACTTGGCGTCAAAATGATAGCGCGTCTCTTGATACTTAACTAAATAATTATCGTGTCTTGAATCTGTTATTGTTAATTAATAAAAACAAAAGTGAAATAAAAGTAATTTCCGACGATAATTATACATCATCGTGTACTTGGAAAGATTAATGGTTACGAATTATTATCATTTCTGGTCGAAGACTAATTTTTTAAGATTGCAGCAAGAATCGGTATTTTTTAAAAGTGTTAAATCAGATTCTAAAATAAATGAATTATCATACGTTATTATGTAAATGAATCATTGTAACTGCAAGCTTATCAAAGCCGCTGAAAAATATTATCACTTGCGTATCCGGGTTGAAATAAAATAAATGTGGGAATATCGAAATCTAAAATTGGATCACATAATGAGCTGCGAAATTCACCAAAGGACAATGAATGTTGCACGTTGCATTCACAGACTTCTACTTCTCAAGCAAAGTATTCAAAGATTCACCTTATACAAGCTGTTTACCCAAATAGTCTTACAGAAGCGACTACAAATGCAAGAGTTTGCATGAAAATCTCATAATCTCGAGCTAAATATAATGTTCTATTATATACATCTTCATAAAGATATTCGAAAGCTCTGGAGGTTCCATGAGCTAATATTAAATATCTTAGTTGTTCTGGTAATATTATGACGAATCTTAAAGGAATCCGCGTAAGTACAATAAATGAGGAAAGCACAGGAAGGTTAGTTTCTATGTCATAAGTTTCAGTGCCCGTTGAAGAAAACCTATAGATAAAATTTCTTAAAAATAATTTTGTTTGTTAGTTTCTGAGCTACTATTTTTTTTTTTTCAACATTTAGAGCTTTTTGGAAGTTAATACTATAGCAACAGAGAGGATAAAATTGTGGGGTGAGCCGAAAAGAACAAAAATACAGTAACCTTAATACCCATATAGTATATTTCATATTTTATGCTGCAAATTTAATAATTTTTAGTTTAAGCCCAATTTGATGTTTAAAACTGTATATATTTTTTATATAGCCTATATATATTTTTTTAACTTGAGGAAGAAAAGGAGAAGATGCACAGAACATAGTTATAGCAAGGTTTGTGCATGACAGGCATGGCATCAGGCCTCGTAAATACAGTTTATCCGGTGGCGCGCCCATCCACGCTCATTATTCCGAAATATATCTCATTCTAGCGCTATCCCCGGCTTCGTTCCACCACTGTGCCATTATCGTCATACCACCGACGTCATTTCGTGTTAGTGAGATTAAAAAAAAAAGCTATAGTGAAATGAAGGGCGAGAGAAGAAAAAATAAAGAAAAATAAAAAGAAAAAGCAGTAGAGAGTATAAGACGTGGAAGATGGAACATCGGCCTTATCCAAAGAGGCTCGTGGATGGCAAGAGGATAACGTAACGACAAAAAGTAAGGGCGCGGTACGAGGAAAATCTCGGGCATACCGAGAAACGTTAATTGCCCGATAAAAGAAAGTTACGATCGAGCGAGAAAGCTTACGTAACGAGGGTAACGCCAGGAAATGACGCGATGAGACGGTTTTGCCTTTGATATTCTCAACATCAGTAGCCTCTGTTATTATACGCCGAGCCCACCGGAGATTTTTCAACACTCCTGCACGTTCATAAAAAAAAGCTTTGCTTCCGGATATTAAATAAAAAAGAAAGGTCGACTGACTATAAGGAAAATAATAAAATAGTATGCAGAAATATTAAGAAGTTAGACTCTGATATTTTGTCGTAAGTTAAATATTAATCTTTCATTGTACGGCATTAGAATGTTATTGTCCAATCTTGTTTTTTTTTGGGGGGGGGGGGGGGGAATAGTATTCTATGTATAATGGTTCTTGGCTTACATAATCTCCTTATTATCAACAGTATTTATTCAACTTTTCCAAACCATTAATTACTGTACAATACTTTCTTTTTATACTTTTTAAAATCAACTTATTTGTTGGAAAAGCTTATTTTGAATTAATTGGTTCACTTTCATTCAACTTTGCTTTTAAAAAAGTGTTTTTGCCAGATATATTTACGCGAAGAAGTAAGAATATGATATTTTGTTATAAGCTAAGTACTGTAAACCGAAAATGAACAACATTTTCGGTTTACAGTACTGGAATATTATTGTTGCCCAGGTCAAAGTTATTAGGTCGATAAGATTTTATAAAAATATAATTAGAGGATGATATAAAAATTATAACTTTTATCCTGAGCGCTTTTTTTGTCACGTATAATTTTCGAGATTTCTTCACAAAGTCACGTGACCTTCTTATTTATAAGTATAGTAACGAAGCAACTGTCTTTTTACGACTATACACATTCGAGCTGTGACCGTAATTTTGCATCACTCTTGCTGATTGGAAATGCTGACGTTAACAGTGTGAAAGTGATTTACAATCTTCTCACTATGGTAAAACGTGTGGACAGGCCTCATTTTCGTTCGCTAAATGGCTATATGCTTCCCAGAGATCTGGCAAATTCACGCAGACAGTTCCGCCTCCCCTGTCGAATTGAGTATCCTGCAGAAAAAAAATGAATATGCAATTTAATTACGGAAAAAAATGTCTACGATAATTGTGATTATGGGGAAGAAAAGTTGCTTACAGCTCTGTTTATGTCGCCAATGCAAACCCAGTTGCCACCCGACCCTCTATTTGAGTTCGATATAGCCCATTTCGAGTGATCCTGGCCGTTCATAATGCCAAATAATAAGTTATTAACTCTTATTACTACGGACTTAATGTTAACAACGTGGTGGCCTTTACAATCGTTGGGCAATCCGTTTCGCCATGTTTGGACGAGCAATGTACTTCCTAATTGATTAGCGACCCACTTATACAAATCTAAAAGAGAATCGATGTATATATATATGTTATATATATAATGTTATAAAAAGAATTATATATATATATGTTATCTGAAATTGAAACAGTTCTTCGACAATGGACAGTCTCAATTTAAGAGCCGCAAGAATTTATTTATATATCCTCCGAAATAAAATTTTTTATAAAAAAGTTGATTATTTTTCTGAATAATAAAGTGAAAAAGTCGTACGTTTCTAAACATCAGTTTTTCATTTTTATATATCAATGCGTTTTTTTCATGAAATAAAAATACAGGTCGCATTATTAATGAATCTCCACTGATTATAATTTTTTTTGTTGTTTTCAAAACTCCCAAATGTAAGTGAAATAAAATTTACAAAAAATAGCAGTTTCTCGAATTTGGCAAATACACTACGTTAGCAGTTAAAGAGCTGTTGAGCTGAAGAGAGACAACGAATCAAATCGTCTTAAAAATACAGCTAATTCATTGCGATCGCTCATTACCAAAAAACTTTCACAAATAATTTACATTTAAACTACTACATATATTGTTAGATAATGTATATTTATCTTATTATTTTTTTAAAAATGTCGATATACCTTGTCGCCAATTTGTGCTCTTGGCGAAGGAAGTGAACTGCACGCCCGCGCTTGTGCTTATCGTCGCTTTATTATTGTACGGAGGATTCTTGATGTACTTTCTACTACCCAGCGTAGGGAATAGTAGCTTAAGTGATGGCTTCGAATATGAGTAATAAGGTATTATCTCGTTAAACTGAAACTGACGTGCGATTGTCTCCACTTGATCGGAGTTTATGGAGATACACAGAAAGCTCTGTGCGTTCTTTTTGCCGGTATTCGGAAAGCTGTATACGCCGCTTACGATATCAGGAAACGATGGCACGCTGTGTACTAGCCAAAAGCCTGTGTCAGCGTTAGCCATAAGTACGCCCTTCGCGTGACCCTTATCGCCGCGTGTTAACCCACCCGGAGGACTGTCGTTGTACAATACTGTTGAACTATTTGCCACGCTAACCTGCACGGAAAGTAAATATTAATTGTGAAAGTTACAGGGAGATAAAATATTGTATAGATATTCCAAGCGTCTAAATTAGTTCGATAAAACAATTAGTTGGTTGGGCCCGTTAATTCGTTAGTTAAGTCGGTTTAGTGGTTGGTTCTAACACCGAATTAGTTGATTGGCCGTTAATTCGTTGGTTAAGTTAATCTAGTAGCTGGTTGGAGCAACTAATCAGTTAATTGAGCTATTCCAAATGACTAAATTAGTTGAGTCGACTAATTAGATGGATCGAGCAATTAGATGAGTCGACCAATTAGATGGGTCGACCAATTAGTTGGATTAACCAATTAGTTGGGTCGATCAATTACATGGGTCGACCAATTAGTTGCTCAAGTTGATCTATTAATTTGATTGGGCTATACCGAGCGAGATTCCATTGAGTCAACCAATTAATTGATTGGGCTAGCTAATCAGTTGATTGAGCTACCAAATCAACTCATTGACTCACCTAATCAATTGTTTGATTCAACAAATTTGGTCGCCTGGAGTCTATTTAATCATGCAAATTGGTGGACTGTTTTGTGACAAATCCAGCAGTTTTGTGACAAAATTCCAATCAAAAGACTTACGCGGTTGTAGAGAGGAGCCAGAGTATTAGCCAGCATTGAAGTGCTTGAATCCACACCTTTACTGGTCAATTGCCATCCGTTACCAAGTGTCGCACTTGTTATGTAGATGTAAGAATTTCCAGCTCTTACTTCGGGTAAGCTCGATAGCGACATCGCGTTTATTTTGTACATAACATACCTTTGTTGACAAAAAACGGGTTGTTATAGAAACAATACTCACTTTAGTTTATTAAACACCCATATTGGGTAGAAATATCATCATACATGCAAACATTTAGCACTTCAAAAACCAAACTTCTACCCCATTGAAAATAATTATTCTTCTTAAATGTTGAACATATTCCTGATCCAAAATAATGGGAAAATGGCACATTTATACAATTGACTTAAAACAAAGCTTACAGGTAATTTTCTTTTATATACAAATTTAAATATATGATTCCTTATGTGATTTCGCAGTTTGCATTTTCTTTCCAAAAATTTTACACTACATTTTTTCAAGATTTTTTCAAGAATAATTATTCCCACAAAATAGCCACCGACACTAATAAAAAGAAAAGATTTAATTAACTAAATCGGCATACACCCTCGATCGAACGAATTTTTCGTTAGTACAACGAAATGTTTAGTTTTTTCAATAACTATTAGATTTCGTTGTCTAAAATCTATTTGGGATAACCAAAATATTTCTTGTAGCAACTAAAAATTCATTTGAACGAGAATATACGCTGATTCAGTTCACTCAAACTTTTCTATATTAATTAATTATAGAATTAATTGTTTCATTTGAAGAATATGAATAATCCTGAGATCTTACCAGTCAACTTCTTGATTATTTTCATCCATGCACTGGAGTGTTTCACCTAAATTCACGAAAAGTAGGCAAACGGTCACTAAAATTAACGGCGACATCTTCGCACAATAGATGTGACTGACAGTTACAGTACAACGCGTCTCACAGTTATGGCGATTGAAAGTGTTATTAAGTCGTACAGTTCACGGTTACCGATCGACTTCAAGCTTGCAGACTCGACTCTGCTTTTAAATCACGTTAAGGAGAAGAAAATACGTTATTCATTACTACCACTTTATCATTTAGTCACTGGTCTTGATTTGTTGTACAAAGCCTATCACAAAATGAATCAAATATTACGCAATGAATTTCTTTTCCTACTTAGCATCATTATTATTGGAAATTACAGGGAAATGTACGCAATAATAGTTGCCTGGTTAAACGCGTTGAATCGCAAATGTGGTAATTCCGCATCTTATCTACTGACTCTGATGACCCGACAGAAGTCATCCTGTGATTCGTTAATTTATGAGTTCGATAAAATGCATTTATCTTAATACAGTGTACACTTAAAGAAAAATCGGGCAATTAAAAAAAATATGTAGTTAGACCGACGATAATCTAACTATAAAATATAATTCTCAGGAGGAACGTCTATATTTGATGGTTATAGTAAATATAATTATAGTAGCAATTATCAAAGTGATAATAGTTTCAAACATGTCGTTTCGTTGCATGTACGATTTCAACGTTTGTTTCCAATAACCTTGCAAGTATCGTTTATTCACCCATATTATCATCGCTTGAACCATAAAACATTGCAAGCCTTCCTACATTCGTTGTGTCATGTGAAATCAACTATATGCTTTTCTGTCAGAGTAGCAGTATATTTACTTGGAACGCGAGGAAGAACATTTCTTATAAAAAATATCTTTAAAAATTTATATGACACTACAACTTTAATGCCGTGACATTTTTTCTGCTTCCTATAATTTAATAAATATGTCGACTTAAAAAGAATACAGGTTTTTTTAAAATAATGAATTTGAAATTCTTGAAATAGTCACAAAAGACACAATAAAGTAATTGTAAAATCTGGTTTCTTATACAAAAATATCGGACATACTTGAAAAAAAAGTGGATGTATTTACAGGGAATGCCTTGGAATAGGAAATAGGTCAAAATGGCAACGTGAGTAACGTGGGGCAACGTGGGTATGGAGCATGATGGAACAGGGCCATAATGGCACACCTCCTAAAAATGGCACCAGTGTACGGTGAAATCGTAACAGAATTATGTTCTGGTTTAATATTAATCTCCCGATACCTGTGAAATTAAATTTAATTGAATATAAACATCTATTGTTTTTTACTTCGAATACATAACTCATTTTATATTCATTTTAAATTACATTCGACGCAGGGTTCACAAATATATTCGACGATATCCTTATCGACATCAGCACACGAAAAGTGTGCCCATTTTTCACACGTTTTGCAATGTATACACGACTCTGTCGATTGTGAATACAAGCCACTGCAAAAGAGATATTAATAAGACTGCAGGATGTCGTGTGTCAATGTACGAATTTTTGTTTTCATGTGTCACACATTTTACCTGTGAACTTTCTTGCTGCCGTGCCATTTTGACACGCTATTCCCTATAAATAAAATCCTGATATTGCATCAAGCATCTCTGATAGATCTGCTGCTCGGATTCTGAGTTAATAGATTAAAAACGATGAATAGTTCGAGAGGAAAGTTCAAAATATATGGGTAAATCTATTCGTGTGGTTAGCAGGGGCACGACAATACATCGGCACGTGTTAATGCGATTACGTTCGGGGTGATGTCCACGGGAGCGTACACAGTAATAGAGTGAAGTGGAATAGAGTCGACAGGAGACACGGGTGATCCGAAAGACGTGTCTACTATGCTACATTTAAGAGTGTTTTTTCTGAACTGCGTTATAGTATAGCACCTATGTGATATCCTTCGTTAGTTTAACTGCTACAACTTTCGAAAAACATTTTTCAACCCTCCAAATATGTTTTGCCCACTCTGTTTTGCCCAATCATTAAATTAGTGAATAAAAATAATTGCAAAAATAAAAAGTGTCCGAATGAGAGTCGAAAAAATAATTATTTAAAATTTTTTTAAAGTAATTAAACGGCCGGCAAATGCCTACTATCCCGGTATAAATTGTATAAATATACAATGTTTATACTAAATATATTTTCGCCGAAAAATTGTATACGTAGGATATATGCGAAATATTTGCAATATATCTGAAAATATATCTGAGGTATATCCAAAAAATATAAAAAATGTATTATCCGCCGAAAAGTTGGTTATATCAGATATATTTTTGGATCCAATTCATTTTCCATGGGCGATTTGCTATTGTATATCGGTTTTATATTGTAAACGACGTTTACATAGAGTAAACCCAGCGGAATAAAATCTTCCGACACCTCTTCAATGACCAACGTGCAGGTCTTGGGTTTCTATGTTGCTCAATAAATTGTCATATTAGGTACTTATGCAAGTGAATTGAATATTACAAGGTCTTGAGTATATTGAATAAAACTGGTTCCTTGTGTGTAGTCGGGGATAGGATTACGATACAATTGACAGTAAAGGGGGTAGAGGTATTAAGAGGATCGGTTGTCGGATGACGATTATCCTAGAATGATTCAGAGCGGAGGCAAAAACGATACCATATGAAAGTATGGGGTAAAGTATGGGGTTAAGTAGGGATTAAGTATGGATTAAATGAGATGGCCTGCTCTAAACCTTATATTATTACTGAATGGAATCGTATATTCGATTATTCTATTAAATTAAATAATTCATGAAAATGAACCCAAAAATCTAAATATACCAAAATCATTTTAAAATAAAATGAAAATTTGATACTAAAAATTATATGTAAGCAAGATAATATGACCAATACTGGGTGACGAATAATTTTATTTTGATCTTACAATTACGTAATTGCGATGTTTGTAATTATTTCATTATCGATTTTTATTTATAGCTCGCAGATATTTTATATTTGAAAGCTATTGAACTAAAATGGAATTAGAAGGCGCTTAAAAAAAGTAAAGAGCAACTGAGCAGGAAGTTACGCGTCAGATTATGATTATCGCAAGAAGAAGGTTGTGATTTATTCTGTCGCAGTTCTCTCATTACGAGGACGACACCTTCATGACAACCAGCCGGCCACACCTTTTCTGAACTACAGGTATTCACACAGTAGCCCTGTTGGTGGTCAAGCGACATCATCAACCCACATTAAATTTATTCAAATGACACAGGTTTATTTTTTTTGTGCACCTCATTTTTGCTTCTTGGAAAATAAATCTATGCAACGTCTACGCGCATTAGTGTCATAACATTTTCCTAAATAATTTTTCTTGACATTTTAGCTTGTTTTGAATATCTTGACATGAAAAGTTCAATTTCTTTTTCTTCTTAGGAGAACCTAAGAATCCTTTTTTGCCGTGTTGATTGTCCAATAAATTGACGTAAAGAGAATCGGAAGAGAACAGCATCAAAATGATGCAACGTCTCACACAAGTGACGATATATTTTTATTATCGTGTATTTCATAAGAAAAAAACTTTAATTATATGTACTGATTCCTTAGATTACGTAAGTTGTTTATTTACGTACATAAAGTTAGTTAAGTAAATAATTCTATACAAGGTCTTCGCGTATTAATGTAATAGTATTTCCCTATACCATTTTTCTTGAAGTTTTAGATTATTCTGAGTATCTTTGACATAAAAATCTCGACTTTTTTTTTCATATCACGAAAATAAAGCTTCATCAATAAGACAAAAAATGAAAGTTACAAAAATCGCTCTAACGTGTATTTCATTCGAGCGATTGATTAATTGTTTCCGGAGAATTCGAGAGGGGGGGGAATAAATTCACGTGGAGAGAATCGGAAGAGTACACGCCAGCTGAAAGAACGGTAGCATTCGGACATTTCTGGTACGGACAGCAAGAGAGTAAAGAGAATGAGGGAGGAAAAGGTAGAGAGAGTGCGTTGTGGGCACCAGGAGCAGCACCGGAGCAGATCGCTCGGTCCAGGCGAGAGGTTGGCTCGGCTGCTGCTCGGATAGACGGGTTCGCCGGTTTTACCGGAGAAGAACATAAATATGGGGTATTATTCTCGGACCTCGGGAACCGCTCGCTCGACCGGCTTCGCTGCTTTATAGGCGCGGCTTGTGAACACGGCTGCTGGTATTTTTATTTAAATTTAATACACTCACTGCTCTTGCTATGGCTGCTGGTGTCGGTACTGCGGATTCAAGGCAGAATCCGAGGTGACGAGGGTGCGTATTGCTTTGGGTTAACGAGGGAATATTATATCATGTTTAAGCTTCAAGATGATACAACGTCTTTTGTTTATTCCATACAAGTTAGGGGTATGCGGGTAGCACTTTTTTTTTAGTCGGGTCGAGTCGAGTAATTTTTATTTTGTTCGGGTCAGGTACCCGGATTTTTCGAGTACTCGAATAAATTCGGGTACTCGAATAGTTTTTATATTTAATATACAAACAAAATTATAAAATTTTATATTTAAAAGACAAAAAAAACGAAACTCATTGATTAATTACTTTTTTAAAAACTAATCTTATTAATTATTAATTAAAATGAATAACGACGTGTGAGATTAGTGAATGTAAATAATCGTAGATAATCAGTAAATGGCTTCACTGACTGCAAAGTGGGTATAAATTATTTTTGCATCTAATTACACTTACAAATATTAATGTGTAATAAAAGTAGGCTTACTAAATTGTAAATTGTGGCCTAACATTTTTACCTCACTTCTAATGACGTAGGGCTAAATTCACTTTTTAAGTTTGTCAAAGGCTCAAGAACATTTGCGAAAATATCTAACGACACCAATCCATCATCATTCCTCAGTGTTACCCCAACGCCGTTCATTCGTTCGTTACTAAACACCAAAAAAACTCCCTTGGCAACTCGATGAGAGTGGATAGTCCACTTCTCGTGGGATCCCAACGTGATGCCAACACCTACACCAACCAAAATGGTGGTTTTAACGGTGTTCCGTTTAGCCCCTTTTCTACAAACCCTGGAGAAGTACAACCACCCTCGATGGACGGAGTTAACGTAGCGCGATTCGAGCCCTCTGTAGGGCCTAATACCAGACCGCAAATTTAATCCCTGAGCTCACGGTACGAAGAACAGCCGCTTCGAAAGGAAAGAGAAAGAAAGATGCTGAGTGAAAGACAGAAACTTTCATCTTCGAATAAGGGTACCTTGGGTGGTCTACGATGTCGCCCTATGCTTACCCCGTGATATTTATGTGATTGATTACGACTCCGGACGAAATTTAAATAAAAAAAAATCTAATATCAAAAATAGAAAAATAAATAATATTCTTCGTATTTTTAATAAAAAGATATTTTCAACGGAAATTTTTTGTCAATTTCAGAGAATCATTTTGATAAAATTATAATCAAAAACATAAATTACAGAAATGATTTATTAAAGTAGAAATGTATGACTTGGAAATTGCTAAAAAATGTCTTGTAAAATTAAAAACAGGGTTCCGTTCACGTGTATGCATAAACACTTTTAGTTGAAAGTACAAAAATATCTATTTCATTTTTACTTTGTATTCACAAAATGATAACTGAAAAATAACAAACATATTTGCAATACATTTTATTTTAATGAAATGATGTAGAATAATATGAAACGTAGTCTAGAAGTAAAAAAGGGTCCCACTCGAAGTAAACGATGCAATTTTTAATTTACGAATAATCATTATCCAATTTAACATTACAATTGTGCTCTTTTTCCTATCATTACAAATTTTTAAAAATCCACGTAGTTAAGAGCAACAAAAAATACATTCCCTTTCAATAACTTTTGTCGTATTTAGATAATGAAGAACATAATTACGTATTTTTATAAATTTACATTGTAAAATAAAAATATAAAACGTAACGTGACAAGGGGGTTGACGTACGTGCGTATAGACTGGCGTATATATCCAAGTGGGGTGAACAGATATAATACACGCTAGAACGCAACACTCCGCAAATTCGACTACAATATGTTTTCGCGTGTAGCGAAGCGAGAAGGGTCGTCCTCGTAGTCGTCAGATTTCTTGCCTGGGGATGTTGTTGCCTGAGGGGAAAGAGTGAGAGGGTAGTTTCGAGTCTGTCGTTTCGTAACTCGGTTAAACCGGTACGGATATTTCATTAGCCGCACCCCCAAGCCGAAGAGAACGGTTTCTATGTATGTGTGTCACATCAATGTCTCGACTCCCCTATAGAAAAACTCTGTACATCTAAAGACGTATATATACACATTTACCTATGACATTCGCGTACAAAGACTATAACGTTGTCCACATTGACACGAAGATACAGAACCATGGGGGGTGCTTCAGTGTAGACACTAACCACAGGGGGTAACTTAAAACTGAGAAGCAGTGGCACGCTTTCGCATTTGGCGAGTACTATACGGCACATTAAATCGACGTACAGGGCACGCAACCCCTCGGAGCTGCAATTGTTGGCAGGACAAATAAATCGCGTGTCTGAGACGGACGAAAACGCATGTTTTGACACTTCTAGTGAACTTAAAAACGTACGACAAGCAATTCACTTCAAGATAACTGTTACATTGTGTTTACGCAAAAAAAATCTTGGCTATCTATGCAATAGCAGCACCCAGAGAAAATTGTTTGATGAGTTCATTTGAAATAACAAATTATTTGAAATAAATAAAATTTTATTTGGGTCAAAAACATTTAATTTAAAGTGATTTATTTGAATAAAAAAATTGTATTCTATTGAAATAAAATCCTATTTTACTGGGTATTTAAGATGAAATATATTTAATGGCCGGCTTAACAGAATTTGATTTCGATAAAATGGAATTTATTTCATTGAAGTAAAGCTTGTTTAAATCAACCAAGTTATTAGCTCGCGCAATTGCAATACAACCAAGCTAATTGTGTAAGGGCACCGGTTGACCTAACTTTCATATTCACAAAAAAATCGTTCGCTTCAGCCTTCAAAGGATATACATTTAATCGAAATCTATCAGTCGATTGGAAAAAAAAACAATCAGCCCACAGAAAATAATTTTTTTCTGTCTAACCCCTTCACTGATGTTCAGCTGAGTTTCAGCAGATTTCCGACATTTTTCTATGTCTAAAGTAAGTACGTGACATGGTGAAAATGTCTTGTCCTCGATAACCGAGTTGCACAGTTTGCACGAAGTAGCGAATAACCAGTCGATCGAGAGCTCGTAATCGCGTTGGGCAAAGGCTGGATAAGGTTCAGATTCTTTGCAACGAAAGCAGCAGCAGCAGCAGCAGTAGCAGCAGCGCGCCCCGTGGCCTGTTATCGTGCGGACATTAGCTTTCAACGTGTGGCTCACAGGATATAAAAGTAACCCAGGGCAGCCATTACCCGAACATTGTCCGTGTGGCTGTGGCGGGTCCTGCTTCCCGGTTTGTTTTTTTTCTTCTCTCTTGTATACTCCTTTCCTAGCTTATTCTGTCTTTCTTTGATTCTTTTCACTCTTGTATATTGCCTCACTTCTTCATTCCTCAACACGAGTTGCTTCCACCAATCTCAACCCCTAGAATTCGCTCTTCATTCGAGTCTCTCGCATCGTGCACTTTCGTCCAGAAACGACAGAGGGGGTTTTTGTGAAAAAGGATGAGAAAGGAAGAAGAGAGAGAGAGGGCAGTGTGAATACGATAGAACGCCTGTGGCCCCTTATCAAGAATTCTTAGCCCGAACTGTGCGACACCTTGTCGCAAATCCATTTCGCAGTCGTCGAATTTTCCACTCGTACCTCACACGCTCCTGGAATCGAGGACGAGGGCTGAGTTCCAATCGCTGGAGCACCCCTCGAAGAAAAACGTTCGAGTAACCCCTCCCTCCCCCCCACCCATTTCACCCACTCACGTGCGAGCGTGAATTTCCTTTGCGATCCTTTTTATACTCTTTTTCCTCCTACTGCCACTTTTCTTGCCCTTTCATTCTGTTTTCGTTCGAGTCGCCTCCCACTTTGCGCTAAATTCGAAGGGATCCGTTCGAACTGTCCCTTGGCTACTTTGGAGAAACAACATTATTTTCAAGTCCAGTAGAGGGACACGATATACGTTCTTTATGAACTGGAAAATACTTTTGAAGTGTCAACGCTGTTATTATTACGAAATGTGTTTATATTTAGATTTATTTCTGCGCCCTCTTGAAGATGGCACGCTTTAGGATTGGGTCAGTATATTGTGAAATGTAATGGTCATTTTTTAAGAAAATTTATAGTGGGTTTTGCTTTTATACTTCTGAGTATTCCTTGAGCAAAGCCTAAAGAAAACCAGAAGAAGGCATGAAAATATTTGCCCATTTCTTGCAACATTTTGTCTACTTATTCTACAGAACCATATGTCACTAGTGAGTGAACAACCTGGAAGTGATAGGAATGTTCAAATGGTCCAAAGTACGGAATTCGTAAACACACGAAAAAGCATACATACAATTTTTTGCTTTTTTTTGCAATTTGTCTACAACTATTTTAAGTAACAAAATTGAAGTACCAATCAATACTTTATTTTGGTGAGAACTACCACGATTATTCGAGTGTACGATAAAATTCTCTCTGTGCAGACATTGGACAAAGAACGGAAAAACGGCGTGTGACATAAACTCAGGTGTGCGTCCCATAGGTGCGGATGAGAAATGATCTGGAAAAAAGTGTTGGAACTGATGGTGGTTCTAGTGGCGGTGGGTAAGAGAAGTGCAAGTAGCTAGCAAATCGTGGCGCGGCCATAAATCAACTCGAGCTCGGTGAGAGAAACGCGCGGAAGCGTGCACGAGTTGGCGAGGCAATTATCCGCATCGAGATCGTGAGGCAGAAGCATCAAGCAGGCAGAACCAAGCAAAGCTTGTGACGAGCACCAATCCTCTTCTCTTACCACTCGCTACTCATCCTTTTCCTTCGTCCCTGTTGCTGTTGCTCCTGCTTTTGCCGACGGCTGTGCTTCCCTCCCGTTTTACTCGACCCAATGGGGTAAAAAAGACTGAAATATTGGCAAGCGGTATCTCAACAAATTAGCCCGATGAAATGTAGATGGAAAGCGAAGTGAGTGGCTGGTGGACGGGAGGGGGGAAAAAAGCGAACAGCGAGGACGGGACGACGGATGGGATGAGAATCGCGAAGGGTGGAACGAGAAAAAGGAATGAAAATAAAAAAGAAAAAAAAAAGAAAAGAAAAAAAGATGCAACGAGTTGAGAGGGAAAGAGGAAGAGGGAAAATGAGGGTGGGCAACGACGAGCCGGAGGTGGTGAACGGCAGAGGGCGGAAGAGAGTAAAATAGAGGAAGGAGAGAAGGCAATGCAGGGTACGGGAGGGGACGAATCAAAGTAAAGTCGTTGAGGCTCATTGAGCTGGAAGTAACCGACAGAGTGCCTGCGCTTCCACGCGGCGCTACTAATCTTATGCAATTACTTTACAATTCACTTTGCCGTTCAGCACTCACTGCCAATAGAACAATCTATGGAATCGAGTTACCCTGCGGGTACCTTGAAAGTTTTTTTCATCGACGAGTCGTCCTTGTGCAATATTTTAATATCAGTTTTGACTAATTTTCATAATGTTTCCGCTCGATACGTAACATTTTGTCATATATTAGACGAATTAAATGATGTACTTATTTTTGTTTAGGAAATTCTATACACAAATGATTTTTCCACAACATTGTTACGATAACAAATGATTATGTGCAGAAAAAAAGTTAAACAGGCGAAAAAAAAAATTAGCAAGTTCGACATATTCCAGTTCATTATTAATTTTTTCCTTTAATATCGTCTGACAAAAATGACCATAATCTACTTCCTCATATTTATCGTTGCTGGTTACTTTTTTTTTACAAATAATACACAACGTTTATGCATTATATCATATTATATAATCATGATCGAAGGTAAATTAATAGAAGGCAACACAAGGTTTGTCAAAGTGATATATTTCATTGTCTCTACCGAAAGATTCATACGTTCCAATTGCTTCTTCGAATTCACGCAAGTTCAACGTGGAAATCTGATTCTCCCCTTCACGGGAGTACGTCTTCCCCGTTCTCCGTCTCTTTCTCTCTTGTTGTGCTTTAATACTCATGGCCTCGATTGTTTGTCGAAGACAAAGTGCCATTATGTAATGGACATTTCGAATGAACGTTCTTTCTGTATACGCACAACGGGGAGTCGACGACGAATCGACGAGTCTTTTACTGCAAACGCGAGTCTCTTACCCTTTAAGGGGTAACATCACTCTAGCGGCAGAAAAAAAGTCCGAATTTTTACGATTTGTTTTGGGAATATGAAAAAAGGAATAGGATTTCTTTTCAGAGGGTTTAATTAACAGATATTGAAGTACGAAAAAAAATATTTATTATCATTTTGATACAAAATGGCGGCGACAGAACCCATCTTGAAAATAGTCTTTCTTTTTTTAAACACCTTCACGGGAGGACGGTTTTCTCATAAAGAATAATACCTGGAACAAAAAATCAAAACATTTTATAGTCTATATACTATTGGCTATGAAACTACGTACGGTTTTTTTTTAATGAAATTTTGTAGAAATGGCTCGCCTTTGAAAAAAATGAATCGATTTTTTGCCGAAAAATAAGCAGTAAATTGTTTATAAAAATAAATTTTACATTAAATTTAAAAAAACGGCTACGTACTTCGATAGAGAATGTAATTGTGAAGCTACTATCAAAATTTCAAATCGACGCATGCAACGGTGTATAAGTAATACATCCTCCCAGTTTGAAAAAAGTGGTTTCGAGAAAAACACGTTTAAAGGTTTACGAGCACTTACCAGGTTCGATGAATGTCGCATCAGATTTGCATTTTTGCACACAACAGCTTGCGATATAGCAGAGAACACTGCTAAAAAGTTGAAAATTCGGTAACCAAAGCCTTCTTCTACTGAAAAGCCGGCAGGATCAATTGCTGATAATTTTCTAGCCGATGTGCCAACCTTCTCGACGCTTAACTTCTCCATTTTGTAACGTTTCAACGATCGACGCTTGATAATTGAAAGTTTTTAAAAATGTTCTTTATAGGGCCAACTGCATATTGTTTTTATGACCCTAAAATATTGTTTAAGCAAAAAAAAAATAATCTTTCCAAAATCCTAGAATGGTGTTACCCTTAAACCTTTATATGACGCTCTGTCTTTCCCACTTGTTGTATATATCGTAGTAGAAGTACAAAAGTACCTATAGTATATGAAAATATACCAAAGTTTGACACATGTATATATATTTACATCGATATCTTGTTCTCGCCCTATGCAATCTTAGTTATTGAAAAACTACAAGAACATCCTAAACAATTGGTGTCCCAGGGGACCGGAAGCCGTTCCGCCATTTCATTACGGATCGTCGCGCGTTTTACTTACTTCTTTTTTATCCCTCCAGCGAACCTCATCCATGGGCTGCTGGTTCAAACTCACGCGAGATGGATACGGCAATGCGCGGAGAGCAAAGGCGAAAAGGAACGAAGTGGAAAAACTATGGAGGTTCGGATGCACCTCGCAGGACCCCCAGGACTTCACTGCGGAGTCAAGAGAATTTTATTTTTGCCATCGCAACCGACGGAAAAGGGAAGTCGTGAAATCTTGGTAAAGGATACTCAAGGCACTGTCTCGAACAAGTTTGAATGTGTCTTTAAAAAGAAACCTCTTATTCAAATGGGTTAAGGGATTAGGTAAAGTAAGACGGTAACTTTGTGTAATGAAACAAGGAACAGAACGACCAGGATCTTTCGTCGAAGTATCGGTACATGACAAAAGTCGGCATCATATCTAGAGGATAAATTGCAATTACTCGATTTTAACGTATAAGTTACAATAATTTTGTAAGATTCTATCTGCTTCTAGATTCTAAATGTTCATATACTAAGAAAATTTTAGCATAACAAATTTCGACCATCTGGTATGATAGCGCCATTTTTTCATCGTGTTGCAGAATTGCTGCAGAATCATGGATTGAAAGTATTTGGCAAATAAAATAGAATTAGAATCTGAGCTATGTACCGAATCTGCATTGCATTCCATAAGTGTTACCAGTGTTACCATAAGATTTCTAGTAAGAAAATTATATTCCCGTCACCATAAATATAATAATCCTGCACATCCGATCCGAATCTATAATTTTTTTTTCGTTGTGCCAAAAACGTCACATTGTTACAAATTTAATTATGGATAAAGACTAAAGTCTGAATTTCGGCATCAGAAACATTCGCCAGATTCTCCGATACGAAATACGATCAGAACTGAGATAACTCTGCCAAATAGATTTAACTTGACTACAACGCTAGGTGAACATTTGGTGAGTTTCGGATATGCCGCCGTATCTTCAAATCCTTAGAAGAGAAGTAATCAGCTAGTCCAATGTGTTATCGAGCTGCTTTATCATGATTAACACAAGTAATTTCGGTAAAAGTAGACGAGTAGTCCGCTATCCACTACAAAGGCTCTAGTCAACAGAAAATCGGAGGGGTTACCATGAGCTTCTGTTTGAGCCCAAACGTCTTTTAATCTTTGACGGACCCACAAACCATCGACGTCAGTAATCAGAGATGAACCAGGAGTTCCAGTGCTTGAACCAAACTAAAGTCCAAGCGTGACTATCATGCAAAGTCGACTTCCAATGTGTCGCCGTTGGGTTTGATAGAATCATTCATTTCCAGGTGTTTTAAGCCCTACTACGTGCTTCCTGTTGACTAAAAAAAGCTTGATAAACCTATAGACTCCCCAATAAACACTACAGTAGTCCACAATCGCGGGACTTTCGCCAGAGGGGCTACTAATGCACGCCAAATTGGCGAGCAGCCAAGATACGAGTGAGCAGGGTTGCACTCGCCATTTTATTATTATCATAATCGTTTCGTAACAGGCCGGCAATACAAACAGTGCCATATGGCGTGGACGAGCAGTACCACTCTCACTCGCTCAATTCCCCTCTTTCTTTCTTTTCATTGCCGGCTCTGTCGCACTCGTGAAAAGGAACTGATTCGACGAAACGCCCAGCAGGAGTCGACCTCGTCCTCTGGAGTGCCTTTCTCTCTCTCTCATTCTACTCACTGTTTTACAAGCGTGTAGTATTACACACATATAGTTTTATTCTCTATTTTTCTATATCTACGGATGCACCCTAACTTTCGTTACACCCTTTATCTCTTTCTCTCTCTATCTCATTCTCTTTCAGTTTTTCTTTTTATTTCTGTCTTTATTCAGTACTCGCGTTACGCATCAGCCAGCAACGAGGATCGACGCACACCCACGTAATCAAGAAAGCCCGGGGTAAGCCTGTGCTAATGGCTGCACGTCCACTGCAACGCAGGGGCTTTGCCAACATGGCAAACCGTGATTAACTTTTCGCCCATAGCATTTTGCATCGAACGAATCGCTACTACGCCCCACGTACCATCACCTTTCTTTTTCCGACCCTCGTCCACCCTCGTCCACCCATTCATTTGCCATTCATTCGCGTCCGCTTGGATAGCGTATATATATATAACATATAGTATGTTGTGTGGACGTGCGAAGCGGCCAACGATGAACTGACTGACTAACTCGCTGGCTGATTCTATCCTTCTTTGTTTAATTTCACAGTGTTTAACAATGGCTTAATTTAGTGTCTTAGCGGAGTTCATGGTGAAACCGATTACGTTTATAATAAATAAACATTAATTTCACTCAGCATGATTGAAAAATCGTTGCTCCTTCCGATATTAATAATTAGAAAAGCATATTAGTATGATTCTTTTAAGACTGTTTGAATATAAAAACTAAGATTTGCCAAAACAATTCGTTCGAAATATGAGAAATTAATAGTTAACACTTAATAGTTGCCAGGATTACGACGATTTACGTGCATAACTCTAATTAGTATTTTACTGAAAAAAATGCATTATAATTATTTGCTTAACTCTATCAAAATATGTATTTAACGTGTAAATAATAAATCATGGCTTTGCGTCTCGGCATTATTCAATGTACCACGTACCGGCAAATATTTCAAGTGAAGTACGCGTAACCGTAAACCATTCTTCATCGGCAATAAAACAAAAGCAATGCTCAAGTCCATAAATTACCGAGCGTAAATCTGATTACATACCCGTTAAGAAACGATTAACTCGCCTCTGGAGGGTTAACAACGGGGGTTGGGGTGCCTGTATTACAATTCGAAAATCTCGAATCTCGAATCTCGAATCAGGCTTTTCAAAGGGTGGTTTGGATTATATTGTTCGTAGGATTGAGCTAAAGGGAGCTAGGTGGATTCGATGATGATCGCAGAGTCGTGACGTTCTACTCCCTACCGGACATTAGACTACCAAATAAGTAGGTACGTGACGTTAAGGGGTGGTTACCACCCACCACCCCTTTTGCGGGGGTGCGCGCTCTATACCACCCCTTGTGGCACCCGCATGCCATCGCCAACGTCGCTACTGCCACCCCAAGGGGATGCAATCAGAACGTTTCAATCAACAGTCGCCGGGATCCGAGCTCACTGAGCTCAGAGTGAAATCGCAGCAAACGTGCGTCCACTACCACTACAGGCTCGATCTACAGCCGAGCTTGAGGGGCTGCGAGAAACTTGCGCACCGCTCGCACTGCGATAGACCAGAGGGTCCTTCTGTATATACTATATGTGTTATTCCATACCAAGTGGGCCATCGAAATTCCGCATGTTTGAAAAAGTGTTCATAATTTTTTCAAAAGTCGTTTAGACTATCACGAACATCCATAAATTATTTCGGAATTTTAGCATCTTTGGTTTGCCCAAAATTTAATGACTATTTTTTTTTATTAAATCTTTTTCAATGCGCTGTATATTCAAAATTACCGATCGTACAAAAAAATTTGTTCCTGTATACAATTTAAGTTTTTAAATGTACTTTTTGATAAAAAAATTAACATAGCCGCGCAGAAAATATTTTTGCCATTTTTTGACAAAATAAAGTATTTGTATTTTTTGTCGTTGAGACAGACAATTCCGAATTTTCTCAAAATTTCGCAGAATTTCCATAATTATGCTTACAAACTACAGAAATATTGGCGTGATGGCAAATGAATGGGCCACTTGGTATGGAATGACCCATATATACGTATGTATATATATATGAGCATGCATAGTTGTGGCAGTATATATATATATATATATGTGGTACGAGACGACTCCGTCCCGATTACTCCGATAACCAACGGGCATTAAATCTTGGAGTGAAGAGGACGGAAACCCCTTCTACTCTCTGTCGTCGTCATCAAGAGTGCTACTGGTTTTCAAGGCGGTGAGTCATGCTGTGCTATAGACTATGGGGTGTATAGCCACGGCGGAGCTGTATTAAGTACTTCGATTTAAAGTGAAGGATTCTCTGAACTGCCAACTGCCGAGTTTATCGAAAGGGATTGCATTGATCGGGGTTTGATAAGGAAAATTAATACGAAACCGTGCCTGGTGTTACGTATACGAGTTTTGTGGGCTACTTTTCACTACAGATGTGACTGTAATGACGAACCAAAAGGGCTACTATAAAAATCGAACGTGCAAATTTCATGGAGCTTTTTTGTGCTGCAGAGAAAACGAACATTTCTAAACACTTTTACTAACATAATGAATAATGGGATATGAAAAATGGCCCATTCTCCAATCCTCTTATTTTTGTAGCATTCTTTAATGGAAAAACATTTTTTTTATTATGTATTTACATGACGCATTCCATATGGAGCGGGCCACCCTGATTTGCAATGTTCGTAGAGTGGGTTCATAATTTTTTTCCAGCGTATTTAGATTTCCCCGAACACATACGAGTTATTTCAGATGTTTAGAAAATTTAAAAATTTTCTGTAATTTTCTGATTTTTAAGAAATTGTTGATTTCTATAACCTATATACCAATCATAACCATATATAACATACATGTAAAAAATGAAAATGTTTACAAATAAAATGATGAACTCCATCAAAGATTTGGTTTTTTTTTTTTTGCAGTGCAGCTACGACGTAAACATATTTGTTGGTATAAGACATCATATGCACTGATGGGGAGCATCGAGTGTGGGACAAAATCGAAAAACCTATGACCCGATAAAAAGGTGAAATCCTCTGGCTTGGGCAATTTTTTTGAAACCCCCTTTCTATTTCGCGAGAGCGTGCGGCAACGATAAAGCGACGGGAACGAAAACGACGTCTTTGCAGTATGCGAAACGACGCGTATATGCTGCGGCGAAAGTGCTTGGCACGAGAAAGAGGGTTCGAAGAGAAGATGCTACGAGGCTCCACGAAGATGCTACCGTGGGAGTAGGCGGTTAGAGGGGTTGCCACGAGAAGAGGATGGTCTATCAGCATATTTCAAAGATAAGCCTGGCCACCCTCGAACCAGTCTAGAGGTATACTCCTCGTGCGCTCTCCTATAGGAACACAGCATCCAGCCGGGCCATCAGCCATAATAACAATCCGATATGATTACGCCATAATCGTAACGCAGCTTGCTAGGGGGTAGCAAGCAAGCAAGCAAGCAAGCAAGCAAGCAAGCAAGCAAGCAAGCAAGAGAGGGAGGAAACGAAGGGCGTTGAAGTGAGGACCAAGCGAGAAGCTGAAGAAGAAAGAAGGAGACGAAAAAGGAGAGACTCAGTCGTGGAAGACAGAAAGGAAAGCAGACCAACGAGGAAGAAAGTGCTGTACTGGAGAACCTGATGCTATCCAACAAGAAAAGTGGGGGTATGGGGGTGGAAAAGGGGAACTAAAGTGGAAGCTGGAAGAGAAGGAGGGAATGGAAAATTACGCCAGGGAATTGAGATACCGTGTTTACGTCTTCCAAAGTGCTCGCATAAACAAAATTCAAACGACACCCCAGGGAAAGATATTATAACGACGTTGAATTTTCCGTCGTAAGTGCGCGATGAAAATTTTCAGAGTGGCTTGATGCTCATGAGGTCTTTCGTTTGGGCTGTTTACACCCCTTCCTCTATTACCGCACCTATTTTGATTATTATGCGTGACGCTCACTGCACCGCGAGGATCTAGAATTATTCGAAATAATAATCGAACTGGCAATGGAGTATCTACAGCGTAGAATTATTCTCGATAGTAATTGAACCACCATTGCCACAAACCCACTCAACCCAACCCGGCCACGTGGTTATATCGCTAGTTAACGAGCTTCCTGACAATGGCGCGTGATCGGGCAGGCTTCCGGAAAAACCGATCGTTGTGATGGCTATGAACAAGGGGTTGCCTTCCACTACCGCCCTCCCACCTCCTCTTACCCCGCGCCATTCGCCCTTCGCGCAATGCAGACTAACTCTCGGAAATTCTAACGAACAATGACGATTTGCACTGGGCCGAAAACAAGCTCGATGCTTGGTTTCACACGCATGTTACCTCGTGTCGCGGTGCCATTATTATTACGCTAATTTGTATTCATGCAACTGTTACCATATCGAAAAATATTATTGCAGGGATTCTGGGAACATATGTTGGTTGCGGCTACAAACAGATTTTTTGTTAAACAAGTACATGCTTCCAATAGAAGCCTGTCCCAATTTAATTGAATCCACAAAATTCATTATTAAACAGCAATACTCAGGAAATTTAACCGAACCGTTATAAAATGTACAAATCAATTAACAATTCACACTGTTAAAAATGTTTGCGAATGTACACCGGGAATTTCAATAATCAGCTGATATATTAAATTTAATACACGAATGCAGTAAAACTTGGTAAATACTTGGTATATCAGTTTATTTAAAAATATTTCCTATACCTTTGATGGAAGCATCTACGAAATATTTTTCAAATTGCAACTATTTTTTAGTTTTCATTAAATTTAATCCATAAAGTTAATATTATTTTGTACTTTTTAATTTTAGATTCATATATTTTTTGTTAATTACATATATGATGTATTACAGTATGAAATGTAATGAAAAAACGAATAAAAAGATAAATACGATAATAAGAGAGGAAAAGGAATGCACCAAGACGTACACGTGATATATCCCAGGAGAGGTTCCCGGTTCGAAGCCTGGACAATGCGTTCTCGACGTCACTCTCAATGCCTCGGCGATGGAAGGGAAGAGCTTGCGAAGGAGAAGGAGGAGGAGACGAAGAAGGAGGTCTGGAGGCCTCACAGCAGGCCGAGGGACTTACTTAGAAAGTGAATAAGGACGATGTCAGAGATGGATCCTCTCATACATATAGTAAAATGCCTACATATTTAGGGGGCATTGTTTTGATGATCCTAAAATATTGTTTAAGCAAAGAAAAAATCGATTTTCCAAAATCCTAGAATTGTGTTACCTCTTAAATCATTTTCAGACATAACTTCATAAGATTCTACCCAAAGTCGTACAACAAATTTCTAGTAAATCTCCCAGCCATCGTATTATTTTTATGTTCTGTCAGTTCTCCAGCTATGTTCATCTCCAGGTATCCAGCAGTGACCAGGTATCAATTCCAAGCGCAATATCAAGAAGCAATGTGAATCTGTGTACGATCTCACTACCACCCGAATCGCAGTCATATTTCGCTGGCATATTCGCACAGTATGTACACACAACGACCCAGTATATACTACAGGCGTAGTGGTCTGGTTGAGCGTAGTCCTTCACGGGTACGCGGCCGCCGTTGGTGCCGGTATTATCCGGCCTCTACTATCTGATGACCCGCCCAGAGCTGCGTCTGACAGCCCCCGGGAAATGAGGACTTCTAGCGGAGTCAGATAGAGCTTCGTTTCGTGGAGTTGGTCGTGGCTTCATCGTTGGTGCATGGTGGTTTTGGTGCGAGTACCAATGTGCCGCTGGAAAGCCGAGGCAGCGGCCAAGGGGAGGAAGTAGCGCAGGATCCAACAGTGGACGAGGTTTACGGTGAAGCGAACTCGGCAGAAGTGGTGCAGGATGAGACCAAGGGAAGCTCCCGAGTTTCCAAGCGAGGATGGAACCCTTAGAAGAGGCGCGTGTTGTGGCGACGCCAAGGGGGCAGCAGTCTTCTTCACGTCACGCACTTAAATATGTACCGAGATAATGCCATGGAGAGGACCTAGAGGCTGAAGGGACAGCGTGTGCCGGTAAACCTCCTTCTCTGTATGCTTGGCCTTCCTTTTCTATGTCTCTCGCATCCACGCTTGAATGGAATAGACGCGGTCTGCACGGAGTGTTTCAGACAGTTTGTTTACCAGCCTGGAGATAGTACGTTTATATGGTAGAATATGGAACGGCTTCGGGATATGAAAACGCAGATCTTATACAGAAGATTTGGCCTTCGTATGGACATGTAAGAGTTTCAAGAGTTCAATGCTAAGTCGGTTTCTCCGATTTTATGGAAATCTGTTACGTCCTTTTCAATTTTTTTTTGTTTTTTTTTCTATCTTATGCAGCTTTAATTGTGATGAATGTAGTTTTATTATTGTAAAAATTTGATGATACTGCAACGACTAGTCTGTGTGTGGATGTGTGATGAGGGGGTTTGTATGCTAATGCGAGAATAAACGCTTTTATTAGATGCCCAACAAACGCTCCACTCGATGAGTGTAAGGATTTAAATGCATAAATATAAGCGCCGAGCTCTACTGCAAAGCAGTGCTAGTCTATAATACATGTACTCTATCAGGGCATGTATATACAGTAAGAGATCTGCATATACGAGAAGGGTGCGCGAGGGTGTGACGTTCAAACCTAGGGTGGAATCAACTCCCTTGGTCTCGGATGTACCCAAAAGTCTAAATCCAATTATCAATTCACCCGCGGTAAATTAAATAGAGATCATAAAGTCAAATCAACATGAACAAACGTCTGTCGGATTTTTAAACACATTATCAATTGTGCCCTTTTATAAAACAATGTGACCAAAAATATTATTCGACGATAGACCATACATAAAGCTGCAATCCCAAAAATTAAAAACACAATCAACAATAATTACCTACATATTTCTGTATTTTGTTGCAAGACACTTTTTTTAAATTCTGTCCAAATGTCTTCAACATTGGGTTTTGCTTTTAATCCAAGTTCTAAAGTGCCTACGGCTACTTTAGTAGTTGGGGGTTATTCCGGGGTGAGAAATTGTCGAGCGTTAGAGGAGGCAACGGGGTTGGAGAGTTGCAAGACGAAGAAGACCAGAGAGTAGGAGGAGGCGGAGGAGGCCAGTCTCGCAGTAGAATCTCCAGTTTCCTCGGCGGCCAAAAGAGGAGTCGGCCAGCTCCGGTAACCATGGCACTCGGCTAATGGATGCTGCTCGGGCAAGTCGAGTCTTATGGCAGTGGAGAGAGCGTCGACGGCGACGCCAAACTTCAACTCGTTAATTACCGGCGCGCGGGCGAACAACTCTCCTGGAGGGAGTGCGAGGACGCGGAGGGCAACTTCTTGCGCCGTAGCTCGAATATTTCAAACTATTGTGTTCGTAAACCCCTCGGGCTTGGATAGGCGAGTCGGGAGAGGCAAGCCAAGGCAAGTCGAGGCAAGACGACGAGAGACTTGCGCTCTCTACCTCCTCTTCATCTTTCCCTCGCGCCATCCACTTCCCATCCAGTTTCCACTTTCCTCCCAGACCTTTCGCTTTCCCTGTCTTACCCGACCTGTTCTTGCTCGAAACTCACGCAGACTCTTGTGGATTTTCTGTCTAACTCGCTGCCACTACCCTCTCAGTCTTGGTGGCAGTTTCCTTCGGTCTTGGTTTCATCCGCCCTCACACTCTTTGGGAGAGGGAGGCTGAATCTCTCTTTTGCTCTGCCAACTGCGGCTCACTACCGAATGTCCCAGAAACCCTGGCTCGGGGTCGAGTCGAGTGGCGTTGGGCTAAGAACGAAACGGTGCTGGAGTGAGAAAGAGAAGATGAAGGAGAAGAACAAGAGAGTGAGCGAAGTTGGCGTAGAGGCGGGTCGACCAACCGGAACGAGGGTGGAAAGGCAAGAGAGCAAGAGAAATGAATATGGGGGAAAGAGGGTGGAAGTGAGAGTAACCGACGGAAGAGCTATGCAATGGTTTGTAGCCAAGATTTTCAGGAAATCATTATCGATAAGACACAATACCCGGTCTTAATGTACAAATTAATCCGCACTGATGGTAATTTGCCTACGAGCGTTAAACTTCAATCAAAATTATTTATCGACCTTCCTCACAGTTTTCTAAATAATTGCATGTAGCAAATAATAGATGGGGCACAAACTTTAAGCTTTATATAATCCATGCAGCCCGTGATTTGATGGTCCAGTTTATTTTCAAAGTTAACTGTTCACAAACCATTTCTTTTTATTGGCCTCAATCTAGCTCATATAAAGTTTGTTTTTCGTCTATAAATAATAAGGCAAATAATTGAAAGCTCCTTTCGAGGCCCATCCAAATTTGAAAGTAATATTAATATTTAATTAATATTATTTATAATTTAATATACGTAATTTATAAACTTACTTCAAGTACTATGACTCTTCAGTTTTTGGTAGTAGATTATTCTCAAAAGTTAAGGTCTCGTTGAAAGGAATAAGAATTTTAATTCTTCAGCTAAGTCTGAGATTTATGAAATTTCAGTGAAAAAGCAGTGGCAGAAGCATAGAACACCCTCGTGACGAGTGAAGCAGGCTCCTGTCGAGGTCCTCGAAAACGTCTCCATCCGGAAAACCGAGAGACCGTCGCCCACCGTTCGGCCAACAAAATAAACAATAAAAAGAGAAGAGCGCGTCGACTACTATAGAGGGGTAGTTTCCTTCGCTCGGAAGCGCAGAGGGAGAATGCACTCTATAGCGCACGGTGGCTAATTGTCGCAATTATAACGATATTATAATTCGCCCTTAATTGCCGGTCCTCTGGCCGGCCAATCATCAGAAATGCGTCGAGTGCTTAATTGGCTATTTAACTTTTCGGAATTTTTTGAGCAAAAAGTACAGCTTCCCGGCCAATGAGACCATTCGCGGCGCATATAAATAATTACAGTACGTACAGTCTTGATGTTGTAGAACAAGAAAAATGTACATGAAAAATAGCAATTAAATTGTGCATAGTAATAAATGGCAATAATTGCCCTCAAATGTTTTTGTTATACCTGTATTTTACAGTCATTTATAAGGGACACCTAATTGGCTAGAAATTACAGTGTAAGCGAAAATAGCACGATGAGTTGACGAAGAATCTGGTCAACATGCGAGAGACGCAGCAAAGGATAAATTGTTGCATTTAAAAAAATAAACATATCCCTATGGTTGCAGTATTATAAGATGAGCGACATGGTTGTTTTTTGACAGAATTTTTCCTGTCATACTCTCGGTAATTTCAAGTTCGTTTAAGACTTTAAGTGAAAAATGGCGCCGAAAAAAAACTCGACAAAAAGATTTTAAAAATGGCGATTGATATAGACTGAGAAAATACGTATAGATGTGCCACGAGCACACCTAAGTGCAATATGAAAAGTTATAGCCGTGGAAATACAAGAATGCATACGAAATCCATTGTCTTTATGAGTGGTGAACCCTCCAGGTTGTATCCCGGTGTACCCTCGGCCACTTCGCCATTTTCCTTTTCACGTCCTGTTCCTTCAGTTGTTCCCCGCCCCTCCTTGCATATCACTTGTTTTTTTCCTTCCTTTCATTCTTATTCTTTCGCAACCACGTGTTTCTAATAAGCCAGACTTGCACCATACTAGCTCGCCACAACAACCGCACGATATACACCACGCATGCATGCATGCAAGAAACATCCACGGACTTCGCGAGAACGAACCTGTTGAAAAGGCAACGAAGAGCAGAGCGTCGAATTAGAAAAGAATGCGGAAAAGGGGAAGAAGCGAACGGTAAGATACCCGCAGGTGAGACTGAAGTGGAATGGTATACAACGAAGAAAAAAAAAATCCAAGAGGAAGGCGATGTGGACTGATGCAAGGAATGTGGAAAGGCATCATCATAGTTCCTGGCATTTCAGGCGGCGAATTTTCGAATTCTACTCGGAGGAGATCGTGAGAGGAAGGGAGGGGTGGAAGATGCTACACCAGCTCATCGCGAGAGTTAACACCTGGGTGAAGCCGTTATTCGACTTCTTTCGAATCCCGCATGAGGACGCTGACGTTCTTCATCGTCCGGGGGTTAGGTGCGCGGAGTTTTTCACGCCCGAAGATGCTGCACCGAGGCTAATAGACAATAGTCTTGTGCTCGGAGAAATGGGGAAGAGAAAAAAAGCTGAAAAAGTAACAAGGATTGACAATAACAAAAGGAAATGGAGGGGTGAAGACGGTCACGAAAACCGCACTCACTACAGTGCAAGATGAAGATACAGATATACCGCACATGTGTGGAGAAAGAGATGGTCCTCTCACCGAGTGAAAGGGTGCAGTCATAGATTAACAACGGGACACTACCCAACGAAGAAGACACTTCCAGTCGCAGGTAGCTAGGAGTTGAGTACACTTCGTATCTCTCCAAGCAAAACTTTTTGTAATATTATTATTCTTAACTACATGATCAAAGATGGCGCAAATATGATTATTCTTTATATCCTGTGCAAAAATATTTATTGACACAATGTAATGATTTTAAATGTGTTTTTATAAATCAATGACCATATTCAATGTAAAGGCGATGTAATAAAAATGATAAGACAGAAAAATTGAAATAAACCGCACAGAATGAATCATTAATCAATTAAATTACAATAGCAAATTAAAACTTATATATAAAGGCATTTCATCGACAAAAATTAAGAAATATCAAAAATTATGGCCAATAAATATGATTGTCCTTGACAAGTAATTTACTTTAAAGTATATGCGAGTGGCTTGGGGAACTCGAGTAATTCGAGCGGGTTGGCGAATTCGAGTAATCCGAGCGGCTTGGCGAACTTGTGTAATTCGAATGATTTGGCGAACATAAGCGACTCGGGTCCGACATTAACGCGAGTTAATTCGTACTTCGTGCACGCAACGCTATGAAGAGACGCGGCAGCGTCTCAACGTCAAGTATTGAAAGAAAATTTTGATAGTTGTCCGGAGAGTCAATTACCTGCCGGGGAAGCCGATCGCGATTGAGAAGGATTCTACAGTCGCGGACAATAAATCGTATTCTTTCGCCGCTGTTCTGCATCCTCGCAACGCTGCTGGATCTCGCCGTGTTCTCTTCGATCACACAATTAATACTCGATCTTTTTTTTTGTTTTTAATACAAGCACTTCACGGATTTCAACGCAACTTAGCATAATTATATCTCGTATTAGGAGGATCGACAAACGATACCATTCTACCCGGTTGCAGCCCCTTTAACGGGGGTGAACTACATTTATCAATTTTTTTTTTCGGCGACCAATCCATTCAAAATAAAAACCGCTGGTAGTTGATGCTTGCATTAAATAAGAGTTTACGTGTTTTTGGTTTTTTTCCCAAAACCCACTATTTTACAAGATGAATGTTAATTAAGGGCAGATAGTTTTATTATAGAACCACTAGACAGATTTACATAAAACTTGGTACTAATATGTTTCGTGTCGGTGCAATGAAAAATGAACAACAGACCATTATTATCCTTAAGACAACTACGGGGTCGAGAGCCATAACATGATCGATAGTGATTACGTGACTAAAATTTTCGTAGTCCGTCGTCTCTCGGTTAGTGCCTGTGAAACAACCCACATGGCTCCATGACGTTGTACAATAGCTTTCCTATACCCATCGGCTTCTATCGTTCACGTTCTAAAGAAAGCTTCCACTCGAATTATCGTCTTTTTTTATTATTTTTTAAAATTTATTTACTGGTACACACGTGCAGATTCCCTGTCTAGATCTCGCTACTTCTTTTCCTCCCCTTCGTCTGGTTTTTCTCTATTACCAACCAATATAGCGCCACCCTATGCATCACTCAACTCTACCTTTGCGGATACCCGTTAGATTTTACTTAGCATATGTGAGTTCAGAGCATCAGGGTGCTTCTCTTTTGGTGTAACATGAACAGATTCTCGCAGCCCACAAGCTTTAATCCCACTACTGCGTGGATGCAAAACTCAAAGGCCGAATTATCTTCACTTTGGCGCGGCGGAAACGCGCCCGAGGAAGTTGCAGAGGAGAAACGTACAAAAAAATAAATAAAAAAGTAGGTAATGCCGGGAAAGTCAAACGCGCAAACGCGCACGAAAACCGCGGTAGCAAAAGCGTCAGAAGCCACAGCGGCTCAGCGGGTTTCATCCATCCGTCATCACATGCCGGGTCTCCCGACGCTAGAAGCTGAAAGGGAACGAAGCGCTGAGCGCCGCTCAAAAAAGGACCTTTCTTCCTTTATTCGTCCTGCGATCGCGGCGAATTAACACGCGTGTGGATTAAGCGTTACTGCAACATCTAGGAAAAGTAGCAGCCGAAGCAGCGTCGCTTGAAGTTTTTGCTTCACCCTTTCCGCGTCCTTCTTTTTTTTTTTGCTCGCTCTTTTTTCATTCCCTGGCTTATTCCCTCGCTGGCTGCCGCTTTTGCTGTGACGCGTTGTCGACGAACCGCATGCATGCACGCGGGCAAATTCCGTTTGATCCGTATGTAGCCTCCGAGCGGATTTGCGCGCGAACGCGCCTTATACCTCTAACGTCGCACCTTCAAAGCTGATACTACACTGAAAGGCTATTTTTTTTGCGCTCTGATTTTCTTCTCACTCCACCATGTTTTTTTTCTTCTCTACTCCGATGCTATCGCTGTCTGTAGGGCTCTGTCTCGGCACCCCTCACTCTCATCGCACCGCCCTCAGAACTCCGCCTTTTCGGCGTAATTAGCTCGCGAGCTAATTTACCACCAATTGTCGTCCCTCCCTCGAGGGTTACATGAATCATTTTTTTTTCTTTTTTCTTTATTATTTTTCCATGGTTTCGAGTGTCGTCTCGTCGCTGACGTTCGATAACGGAAGCTCCGGCTGCTCTGGCATAAATTAATGAGGCATGACATCCGAGTGTGTCATCAGCTTCGTTGAATAAAAATACTTTTAGAGAATATCCAACCAGACGAAAATTCAGCAAATATTTTGTGAAACTGAAAAAAATCTTAAGTGTAAAGGGAATTTATTTTTCAACGTCTGGCTCTTACCGAGGCCCACCCTAGTTGCAGTCTCAAGTCAAAATTAATAATTATCCAATCTAGAAGCGCAATAATTAAGTCATACCGTAAAGACGAGCGAAGCATAAACAATCTCGGTCCATAATAAGCGCAATAATAAGCAGCCATATAAGGTATAAGGTGTAAGCTACGCATTATCCTCATGCTGTTAGGCGTCATTATTAAACAAGCTCCAGCGACCGACTCGTGCCCCCGTAAAAAAAAAACTACGCAGACAGCACACTGCGTATAACTCCTTCGAGGCGTGTCGAGGGTTGCTACGACGAGAAAACGAGCCTCCTCCTCGGTCCACCCTCGTACGTCAAGGCAGTCGCACGATCCCTTCATCCCTCCTTCAACCTTGTGCATTTCACCTTCTGTCACTACTCATATTACGTGAGTGCGAATGCCGACACTTCTGCTTCGCGAGACATTCCATCAGGAGACTTCGTACATCACACACACACGTGCTGCATACACTGTAGTCAGTAATTACTGTTGCAACGTAGGGTATTCTTCTCGAAGACGGTATTTATAACTATTTGGTTTTTCATTACCTTTTGTTTTCTCTTTTTAGGCACATTGTCGCAACACTTTGTTGATGTAGCGGCTGTCTTGTACTTAAACTCTAAACTTAAACAATTTTAATGTATTTAAGGCAATATTGGTTTACGGTTGATTGAAGACTTATTAGTGGGTTTAATGATGATAAGCAGGAAGGGTGATGTGAGGATAACTAGTGGCCGTCGACAGGCCTAAAAGTGCGGACTACGCGCGATGTACAGTACCATCGAAATGGGTAGCAAAATAAAAGGTGAATGTGTTCAGAAAACCTGCATGGGATATTAATAATACAAATTATTAATATGACAATAATAAAATATGAAAACAGAAAAATGGCCAGGACGTAACACTCCAATTGGCCGATTGAGCTCAAATTACGTATACACTTATAGAAGCCTATTTTTCAACGTTAGCAGAGTTGAGTCGGCATAATTTTTTTTTATGACTCACTGAAGAGGAAAATCATCTCCAAAACAGCACTCTACAGAGGGATCCAGCCTTAATGATGTACAATCCCACACCTACCATATAATAACTTTTCGGGACAACGTAACACGAGTATGAAATGAGAGTGGCACACGCGCGCAAGGCCACGAAGTTGGTTAAAAGCGAGTGTGCGAGAAGAGGGCGTATGAGTGAAGAACGAAGTGAAGAAGGGTAGGAAGCGGAGGTACGACAGAAGCGGAGGGACAGAAAGTGCACGCATGTACGCGCGAGTGCCCAGCACTGTGGGGAACGTCAACGCCTGGCTTGTGTGTAGACGCCTCGCGTACTCATTCACTTTCTCTGTTTCACTTACTGTGTGTGAGGACCTCTTGGGCCATATGCATATAATACTGAGCTCAGTGGTGTCGCTGGTACACTTGGCGAACATAAGTGCGAATTGCAACACTCCCTTTCCCCCAACATCTGCACCAGACGAAAGCAACGCCACTGAGTGTTGCTCATATATATATATCTAGATATATGTCTATATATATATACACATATATTCACTGAATGTGCACCAGGTGAGGAGGGTGAGGGAGAAGAGTAGGCTGAGCGAGTGAGTGAGTGCCGTCACGTGCATAACGTGCGGACGTGCATACTAATTACGACGCTTCCATTTTGCAATCCGCGCCCTCAGCCTCACCTCGCACTCACACTCATCGTCCACTGGCAGTACTCGGTTGTGGGCACTGCCAGGGGGAATGCAGATGGGATGCAGCCAGGGCCGTATAACGAGCAACACACTGAATTCTCTTCTCTTCTACTACTGCTGCAGCAGTCCCTATGTTCAGCCTGCCGTTTAATTTCGAGAAGATGTCGCACGAGCCCAGTTTCACCATGTACTGAATATAATGTCGTGTATCCTTGACTCTTTGTGTATGAAGAAAGTGTCTTTAGGTTGCGTCGTTGAAATCAAGATCTTCTAAGAGTTACAGTGAGAACTGATGCGAGCAACTTATTTTTATGGAATAGCCCAATTGGCTTTACTGTACACACATCATCAGTTCGAAATTGAGATCTTGTGCTAAACTAAATGGTTCATTTCGCCATATTTAACCAAGACTTGTTAACTGTTAATAAATGTTAACAAACTTTTTTCTCAGTGCGTATTTATCAAGCTCAGAAAGTAATAAAATTATCGAGATAAGTAAATTAAAATGCACCGAGAGACAAACTTTCCTTGATTCAAAGAAATTTCATTAAAATCCCATGAAACATTTCGTTGAAACAATGAAACCCTTTCTTTGAACTTCAAATGCACCATTTCATTGAAAGCGAAGAAACATTTCCTTAACGTTTGTGAAAAAAAAAATGCACTCCACCCATTTCTTTGGAATCAATGAAAACATTTTTCTCGGTGTGTTCATGTATCTGGAGCTGGTCGTAAGTCCATCGTCGTGCATAACCAACCTTCCTTCATTATTATTCTTCCGTCAGTCTGTCCAGGAAGCGTCGTTAATTAACATTTCGATTCTTCGTTGAATCGTGCCTATGGCTTTCTGCTGTCTCTTCGTTGCAACTCGTTGCCGGAAGCGTCGCGGTGAGACCGCTGTATATATCCGATGAACGCGTATAGTCACAACATCAGTGACTACTCAGTAGCCTACGTCGTGTAGTGCAGGAAAAGTTCATATAGATAGGAGTTGGAGCATGCGTACACTTGTAGCAAAAGAGTAGCGGAAAGTGGAAAGAGTGACAGGCATGTAGCATATATTTACGTTTTCATACGTTCTGCCTATGTCTGCACATGTGAGAAAATGTGTAGAAAAAAAGATTGAGCAGACACGAGAAACTGCAGTCTCGTTACCGATGCTCGTATCTCCGGATTTAACCACTCCCACAACCCCACTGGCTCTTTGTCACTCACCGCGACGTTCGCATTCTGGTAATTACTTCATTTGCCTGTGCTAATTACGTTACCTACTCTTCCTGTTCTGTGCGTTACCTCTTTTCCTCACTTTTTATTCTATAGCGTTATCAAGCTATGTGTGAATTGGCTGTAGTACGACTCCAGCACTGGATGACATCCTCCACGCAGTCTACTAGTGTCTATACATCTTTCGAAAATATAGTTGTAATTCTAGGCACATCGATGAGACCCACAGATTTTCGAAAATACACGATATAAATATAATAAAAATTGCATGAATTCGTTGTTTATTTATTATTTCTTTTTACTGCTTAAATGATCGATTTCCCCATAAGGTGGACGTCCCAGTCATCGGGACATCCACGTGTGTTTTGACTGTGATAAAATCTTCAATCAAAGTACATAACTGATGATTATTGGTTCGTGGCTGATAACTGGGCCATCCACGTTAGTCGTTTTTTTCCTACAAACATCCCTGGAAATTTTATTGAATTTAAAGCAAATATTGAGAGCCACGATGAGAAAAAAATTGGTTCTATTATTTAAGAAAAACAATTACGAAAAAACTTTGAAGAACGTAACATAAATATGTTTAGTTATGAGAAATGTCTGAAAGCATGTTACACGTATAAATTACTGGTTAATTCCATCCATCAATTTATCATTTTTCACTTGTTACCAATTACTTAACTCCGAAACAGAATAAAGAATACATCACTTGTCGGCTATAACTAAAAAATTAGGATAAGAGCTTATCATAAAAAATTTAAAAAAACATGACATATTGTGACTGAATAATAGCATCCAATTTAACCGCGACTAATGTTACCGACTTTGAGACTCGAGACGCTCATCCACGAATATATTTCGCGGAGCCACTTCCGTTATGCAAAAGCTAGGTTCATCAAGATACGGGACGGGGATGCATTTCCGTTCCACTCGAGAAGAAAGATAGCGAATCATTATGTGATTCCCCAGTATTCTCCGCATCATCCTAGCGATGCTGGAAAACGTTCACGCACACTAAGCATTCACACATACACTCACCCTTTCGTGCAAGCAAGAGGATAGTGTCTGAAGCGGTAAGGTTTTCAGGGGGTGGAACACAGGAGGACTCGGGAGGGAGGTTTACCAGGTCGTGGAGGGCAGAGGGCGCATTCGTCGTTGGACGAGCTGAGTACGCGCGGCGCTACCACCGACGAGTGTTTATTTCACTTCCTTTTTATTCGCAATTAGGGGACGTCGTGGGGAGAAGCTGCTACGCGACGCTACGTCGCCCTTTTGCCTGTTATTTAATTGGGATATGCAATTGAATGACACTTGGCACGGGGTCGTGCAATCTCTCGCTCTCCTTGTTCACTTACTCTCTGTATTTTTTTCCATCTTTTTTTCCTTTTTTTTTTTGCAATTCACGTCGTTCTCGTTTGCACTTCGTCATTCGTTACTACGTATCTTTTTCGCACCCGCGTAAAAATTCACTTCCGCTTGCCCCGCGGCGGGACGGGGGAGAAAAAGGGGGGAGGGGGCGTCGAGACGCAGCTGCGAAGTTGCTCGCAGTTCTTGCCCGTTTCCCCGCGGATGAGGATAAGGTCTAACGACGCCATTGTCAACGAGAGAGACCACTCGACACGCCACTTCGCTCGCACTTTCGAACCTCGGGCATTCGCGAATGGAAACAGAATAAAAATGAGTAAAAAGGAGGGAATAAAATGTTGAGTGTATACGCGACGAGGTGCACGAATACAGTGGGAAATGAGTGGGAGTGGCGAGTGGTAAACACGGGACACTTCCGTGGGATAAGGAGGGAATGGAAACAAAACACCTGCGGGGAAAGTAATTAAATGATTAATGAACGAGGTGAAAGCATCTCATTCTCATTTGTCTCTACAGTTCGCATGGACGAAGTAGAAGCATCTTATTTTGTATTTTTCTCAATAGACTTCATGAACGTAGAGGAAGAATCTTAGTTTTATTTTTCTCAATAAACATCATGAACGAAGTGGAAGTAATTTAAGAGATTAGTTTTGTTTTAACATGATTTCCAAAATATTCTCGTAAGCTGTTTATTATACCTATTTAAAAAAATATATATATTTAAAAATTTTGTTGATCATTGAGATTCTTGAAATGTGATGGAAAATAAAAGTTTTCGCCAGAGGCGATGTCTGTGAAAAATTATTTAGTACTGCCTCTCGTCACTTGAAATTCATCGGCACGGAATTTTCCAAGACGTATGTTAATTTTCACGCATCTTGATAATAGAAATTTTGAATGCGGATAATAAGTTTTCAGTCAACCACGACGGTAATTTCAGAAATTCAAACGTTGTTTTCATTGTAGGTGGCTTTTGATTTTATCAAAGGAAATTTAAAAAAAGATACAGAATGTAAATTGCTAGGATTTTGTAACAGAAAATTTACTAAATTTCAAATCTTTTTTAGTATTGGACAAAAAATGTATGGTACAAGATTGTGAATAAAAACTTCCAGACCGGTACTGTAATTTTTTTGTAAATTTTTTTAAACAGTGTACCTTGGGGTGCTGTTACATGTCGAATAGTCAGATGGGCACCCGCGTTACCCGCTACAGTTCTCTCCATTGTAGCGAAGCGCTCGCGGATAAATTTCGGATGATCCACGGCATTGTCGAGAGTTATGTGGGTCACACCCTTCTCTATGAAGTTACGGCTACATTATAGATTAGAGTGAGCTTCGGTCCGTCTACGACAGTGATGCGACCCAAAGAACGTTAGGTTCCTCTGTCCTCGGCCACGTGTGTGTTGCGTAACATGGCTCAGGTAATAAAACCGTTGCTTTGCACGGCTTAAGCGTTCCTTGGATCATCGAACGCCCGGGTGGCAACCCCTGCATTGGGAAATCATGAATTCTTTTTTGTTGAGCGATCTAAAACCCGATGCTTTGACAGTTGCGGACTAGAAATGGAGTTAGTCAAAATTCTGACATTAAAACCCTATTCCTGTCATAACGTAGTCATCTACACTGTGAAAAAAAATGTAACTGTAGGTAAGTGAGTATAATATACAGTAAAAGCTAAATTGAAATTTGTGTACTTGTAATGAATAGTTTCTGTCCACAAATGCCAACAGAAACTTTTTAATAATTTCACAAAAAAATTAACCTGATTCTATAAATAAATAAAAATACTTGAATAAAAAAGAATAAATAATTACTATATTAACATAAAATTGGAGTAACTACTAATATTTAAACGTTAACATGGTTTTCCTCTTCAATGGTCTTTCTTCCCAAATACATGTAGTTGCAATACATATTTTATGTATAGTAATGGTGAGAACGAAAGTCCCTGAGGATCACCTTGTTCTGGTGTGAATGAAGATGCTGTGGCTAATTCTATTCTGACAATTGGTGAATGCGATTGGAGGACGATTTTTTTTTTTCGATAACTTCTACAATTGGAGATTAGCACTGTGGAAAGATATTATTATATTCCAAATGGGTAAATTCTATTGGAAGAGATAAATGCTAATCACAACGTACTGGATAACCAAAGTTGCTATATAATTTGTTTTCATAAACAATTTTTCCCAGACATTATTATCGATTAGGCGTATTTACACTAATACGGACGATACGATGAGCAAAACTGAATATGGACATAGAACAAGGAAAAAATGACATAGCGCAATAAAAGGCAGGGGGAGCGAAACTGGCGAAAAAACGAATGGTAAGTCAGCGTATCTGCGCCTCGTATTCTACATCGAATGGTAGATAAAAGAACGAGATCGCTTTAAAAAAAATGGAAAAAGTGTTTTATGCTAACGCTCGTGCGCCTCCAGGCTGCCTCAACGTGGCTTCCCCGCAGGCGCTACTCGCATAACCACCCCCTTTACTTGGATCCCTTCCACCGCTTCCTCCACGTGATCCAGCGAAAAAAAGTAGACGATTCAGTACTGCGAGGATCGACCTCGACAAAGCCCCACGAGCGCTACAGCAGCAGAGTAGATACCACTGAATGCCCAATTATTATATTTTGCGAAGTATATCTGAGAGGAAATTGGATAATACGCTGTGGAAATGAGAGGGGCTAAAGGGAGGAATAAAATGGAAAGATGAAGTAACTGAAGGGTGGTTTGGAAGAAACCGACCTCCAGTGGAAGGTGCAACCGGAAGACTTCGAACAGTAGACGCGATGCCAAAGGAGAAGAGAGAATAAGGGAAAAAGGGAAAAAGGGTATCTTTTCAGCAGCGAGCTATCTTAACTTCCTCTACTTCATTCCCTTCTTTTTTTAGGCCATTTGCCAATTGATCTTTGAAAGTCTAACTCGCAATCAAATACAAAAGTAACTGCCTGGTAGCTATACACAAATACTCTGATTTTAACGTTGACATACTTTGAAAATAATCATTACAAAAACGGCATCTGCAATCACACAAAAAACGGGGCCTATACACAAAAAAAAACCTCAGGCCAGGCAACTATCAAATGACAATTACTTTTTGGTAGACCATAACTCCGGCCATGATCATGTTAATAATCTTTCATGTAAGTGTGTTTCAATGAAGGCTGATAATGATGACAATGGAAAAAAAGTAACGCTAGTTATACCTCAATTTCACTGAGTGCAAGGGCGCAACCAATAAACTTGAAGCCAAAAGTCAACTTACGTTCAAAGACGTTAAGTTATCAAAGATTGTAGTGTATACAATAGCATCTATATAATCACATTTCGCAAGTCACAGGTAGAGTTTGAGTGTGGAAGTGGGAGTGAGTCGAGGTAAATTGCACTTTCCCGGTGGGTGAAAAGGGGGTTAGGATGACGATGGGGTGGTGTACATACAGACCTCAGAAAGTGAAGGAAGGTATGGCAGTGAGAAACGCTGAGGTAAGCCCGAGCGAGTGAGGAAAACGCGCAGCGTGGAGGGTGAGGTTAGGGGGAGGTTATAGAGATGAGAAACTCGGGCCGCAGAAAGCGGCAGTTACACGCGAATGCAGAAACCGCGGCGAGATGACACTCGTGCCGGCACTAATTGGGCCCTCGAGGTGATGTTTCTTTCTCTCTTCCTCCCCGTCTCCTTTCTCGCTTCTCTCTCTCTCTCTCTCGACTGCCATCCTGTTTTCGCTCGTCTCGTTGCAAAAGATAAATAGGAACAGAACGACAGTGCGAGGATGAAACCGCGACGCACGAAGAGGCAAGGTGTGGCTTTTCGGATGTTGGGCGGAACGCGTGGATGGTGCACATCCAGAATATGGAGAAGGATGGTAAATTAGAGGAAGAGATGAGAGTGAGACTTGCATCAATTTAGAGTGAGATGCGATGGAAGATGAGACCCAACCAAGAAAACGTATTAAGGGGAGGTATGGGAAACTATTATCTAGAAACTAGGATTTCGTGTGGCTTGGGCATTACGTGCCCTCACACGACGTAGGGTGAATGCACCAGTAATTGACTAGTCACCAGTGAATGACCAACAGCTTTTTGAGAGTTCTTGAAAAATTCTGATGTCTTGGCTGAACGTTAGGTTTTAATTTGTATATTTTTTATACTATCTACTGCGATTGTTTTGTAATAAAAAATAATTCTCATGAAAAATGGAGATTGCGAAAAATTATTTAGAGTTCGCACAACAATTTTGTAAATTTTCAAAACAATGGGAGGTCATACGGAGTCTCAGAAAAATAAAGTTTTGGAATCATAAGGGATCTGAGAATAATTGGGACCTGAGTTCAAAACTCATAATCACCCAATTTAGGACACTTCTTAAATTCCTGTAAATCTTATTCTGTTAGAAATTGTAATCTCGCTTAAAAATTGTCAAAACTCACCGTTCGACGTCTCTCACACTTCGTGATCTCACTTTCCACCAGTCACGAAAGTAACCTGAAACAAGAATGGAGGTAAATATACGTACACAATCACCAGAGCAATATTGTCTCTCACATTTCAGAGTTTCAAGCCCATTACCTTCGCTATTATGCGAAGGTTTGCTAGGCGCCATTAAAATTAAGCGTTATGTCTGACATTAAGCAAAATTATATCTGTGTTATGCTTCAGTTTCGCGCTCACGATTTTACAACCCCTTTCTTTTACGCCTCTGGCATCCTACGCGATGGTTCAAATGCAAACTGCCTCGGTTTGCAGTTCCATCTAGTGCGATTTATACCACTACTTACTTATATAACTTATATATTTTATTACGTTATTCATAACGCTTACAAAGACGTTCCAGGGGGAAGATATAACTGCATCGTTAAATATTTTACTGCCACGCATCGATCCACATGTATGCTTCCGTGAATTTGTGGCCAAACATAAATGCATTCGATCATCGCAGGTTTCACAATAGGTTTATAGTGAATTTTTCGTAGAAGAAAAATCGATGAACAAACGAACAGAGGGAAAAGCAAAATAAAAGTCGAGAAATTGTCAAGTCCTTCGTGCACATCCACTTCGACACTATCGTTTTCTTGACACCGCAGGGCAAAGCCACCACGCGCTCGAAGAAACATTAAAACTAACTCTGACGTTGGTTGCCGAGTTTGCGATGCGTCTTCATAACAACGTAATAAAAGTTCCTTTTCTCACCGCAAATGGGCAAACTTTGTCCACGAGAACTCGCTGTCCCGAAACGACCGCAAGTCTCGCGTGCGCCATCCCTTCGGTCGTCTTCTTGCGGGTCTCACCCAGGCAACAATTATTTGTCCATTTTACAGTGCAACTTTGCAAGAAAGATGGAGTTCGCCTGACGTAAATGTGGATAAACAAAAACCAAAAAAGTAAAAGGGCAAATAAGCAGAACAGCGATGACTAAAGTGTATCTATTAACAAAAGTCTGCAAAGTAGAGCCTTGCACGTTATTTTTTTATTATGTTCTGCCTTTTAGAAAACCATGGAAGATAAAAAGTTTAATACGTAATTATTGATAGCCGTCCCACTTAGCAACCAGTTAAAAATTTTCGAAAAGGAAATTTTGAAAATTCCGAAAATTTATCCATTCATCGGGTAGCAAATGTTATAAATTATGCTCTGTCCGAATTTGAAGTGAGTCGCACAAAAAGATAATCTATTCATCCAAATACAACGGCACTTTGTTTCATTAATAGTAACTTTATTATCAATTTTTAAAAAACTCAATCTTTGCAAAACTATGTATTAATATACACAATATACATAATAGTATGTGGAATTATGATATCGTCATCCCAATACTCTTAGCAGAAAAAAATATTGAGAAACAACCTGTTATTTGGGCCCGAAACTTATGCAGACAGTTGAGATACTTTTTCTGCTCGCTGGATTGGAGCAGGCACAGTAATTATTTTGCTCAAACCATAGGTGCGAAACATTCTGATAAAAATGTCCGAAAATTTAAAAATTGAATAGCAAATTTTTTAATTTCTTGAAAACCTTTATTATCTATCAAGAGTTTAATCCTTGACCTCCCGGATTTGACGTGCCGTTTCTTTTGACGCGCAATAGTTTTGTCTTTCGAAGGCATTCAGTTTTTTTTCGGAGTTACACAGACTATATAAGTCCATATGTCAGACTATATATAATTTTTTTTTTCTCGAGAAAAGTCAACTAATGAATTGATATGGAATGCCCCATATACATTCAAGCTCGAAAGACTTTTCCTTTGCCAATACCCAAAATCGTCCATCTCAATGGCGAAGGACTCTCAGCACTCTTGAGGAGATTACAAACTAAAGAGTTTCTCAAGGTAAGACACTTCAACAGATTGAAAAGAATCAGGAATGCTATCGTGTCATTCCTAAAATGTGAAGGAAGAAAAAGTGTTCTAAGAACATCGTGAAAGTATGCTTTTACGCTATATTCCCCTATCGTTAATGCTTTTACCTTCACGACCGACGTCTCGGTCGTGCGGACTTTGGAGGGGTGACGGAAAAGACCTACAACTAGTCATAGGCAAGGAAACGTAGTACGTAACTATAGGCAAGAAAAACCTTGGATTCTTTCATGTCACCTAGTGAGCGATCGTACGGAGTCTCAGGTGAATGCAGTTCCTTCACTCTACCGCAAGGGATATTCATTTAACATTATAAACGCCGAGTCACACACATCAGAGAGTGGAATTTTATTGATGAAACTACCTGCGATCAGAGGGTGCGAAAGGATTCAGCAGCTAACGTCTTGAGGACAAATCCACCTTCTCAAACGATTTATCGAAACTGGCAACACAAAAACATCCATTGGTCTTGATAAATTTCTCTGATGCACAGATGGGAAGCGCGAAATATATTTATGATGCTTTTCTGGAAATGAGTTAAAAATAACTGATATTTTACCAATGTCAAAAAACAAAGTTACTTCTATCAGGAAGTATATTAATTGATTTTCTCATATAGAAAGCTTTTTAAAAAATCATTATACAAATAATGTACAAGGTTCTACTTTTCATCCTTGTTTTAAATAAATATTTAAATACTGAATTTAAACGAAATCTAAGTCAACAAATAATAAACAAAAAATTCAATTATTTGAATATATTATCACTAAATAAGGTATGTAACATTACTGAACGTTTTGCAAAATTTGTTGTAATTACGTTTATTTTTTTCGAAATCTCAATATTCCGTAAAACCCAAACCGCTTCACCGATTGTTCTCAAATTCAATACCGAAGAACCCATGATTTTGATCAATTTCCATATAAAATTTCAATCCGACACCACAAAATTTGTTCGAGTTATACGTTGACAAACATTTTTAAGGACCTTAAAATTCTCATAAAAACGAAATGCATCAAGCGATTTTTATAAAACTTCTCGACGCTTTAGATTATTTTAACTGTACTGACATGAAAATCGCGACAACTCTCTGCGACAGTGATTCTTTCGTGCTTCGCTTTGGTGTGATTCTTTCTTATCCGAAAGTCCTGAAATATCTGTTCGCGAGCTCGTCACTGATCCGTGTCGAGTGTCAACCCTTTTAACGTCTGCTCGGATGACTATTTCTTGAAAAAAATGCACAAATCCTGGGGTTCATAGTATATATCAGTATATATCATGATATATAGGTACTAGGTACGTATTAGGTACATTTTCCATAGAGAAACTATGGGAAGGGTTTAGCCCTTCATGAGGAAAAGTCAACCCATTTCATTCTTTCTTTATTGCTGAAGAGTCCACAAGAAATCTCAGTTGTGACGACATGGTCGGGAGCTCGTAGGGTAACACCTGCCATCTCCCCCGCACGACCATTGACGGGTTGAAATATGAAGGTCCCCTGGGTACGGGGATGACCGTTCGGGACACCTGGATTTGCAGTCACTTGAATAGACCGAAAATGTCAGGAGAAGTTTGACTGCCTCTCTGTAGTAAGGGGACATAAGATTTTGACTCAGGGGCCCACTGGTCTTACGCTTTGCATTTATTTTTCTCCCAAACAATTACTGATCACTATTCTATGTTTTGCATATATTTCATTTTATAATCTTCACTGTTAAAAATTAATATATGTGTTGGAAGTTCTTTTGCAGATCATAATTTTATTTATTAATATTATTTGTATATTAAATTTCATTTAATATACAAATATGTTGTAAAATTCCAATAATTATATTATAAACATAACTTTTATGAAGTGTTTAGTATACTGTATATTAATTTTACAACAATAATAAGTAACAATGAGTTGAAGTTAAAACAATATGTGTTTAGACTACGAAGCGAACAACTAACCAGTCACCGAAAACGTCAAAAAGGATCTCACTTGACGAGCGATTATATTCCTCGTACACAATGACGAAGTGACTCCTTTGATGTCGATGGGCGAAAGGAAAACTTGATGCGTCACCGAAGAACCAGCAGCAGTAGCAGCCTCAATGTCGTCGGAGACATCGCGAGTCGGTGATATTTTAATATATGTAGGCATGAGGCCCGATTGCTAGCTGTATGGTAGAAAAAGGGAAAAGGGAGAGATCGCAAAAAAGATCATGCGAACCATGTAGAAGATATTCAAGCACGCGGAAAATATGCCGGTTAACCATGGGTTCCGAGGGAAACTCGTTCTGCTCTTCAAAATTTTCGTACCCCGACTCTGGGCAACTCGTGAATCCCGAGAGACCACACGAAAGCCTGCATTGAAAAAAATAAATTGCTCGGTAACGTCCGAAATCGATTAGCCACAACGACAATGTCTGAGCGAAAATTGTCAACGATTTATTCGACCGCATGATTCGTGAAAATTTTATAGCATTACCGACACGTTTCGAATTCCTAATTTCATTCTCAGAAATTACATTTCATAAGGTCTTTCAAGTGACAACCTAGCATATTTGCTATATTTAAGGAACAGCTATTTTTCAAAATATTTTTTTGATTGCGAATAAAAAAATTCGTCAGGCAGTGGAATTCTGTTACATCCTACATAAAAGTATCATTATAACAATAAAAAAACTCCGTTTTTCCCGCTATTTTGATTTAGTGTCCAACATCTAAGACTTTTTTTTTCAATGTAAAAGCATTGGTATCATAAAGGGTTGTTAAAGGGTTGGGGTCATTATGAAAATAGCCAGAGGAAACTAGCAAATCGGGGACTAAGTCGATTTTGAAAATCTCCGCGGCCCAAAGCAGGCTTGTTTATTTTATTTGCTTTTTGACTTACGTTAGAGCAATGATTCTGTATTTCCCGGACTTTAGTGACGGAGTGTGTCAGATACATCAGTGAGGCCTGTATCAGTCATACAGTGGAATTTGTTAGAAATATATCCTACATAACAATTTCATTACAACAATTAAAAACTGCGTTTTTTTTCTCGCTATTTTGATTTAGAATAGTGTCCAACATTTAATCCTTTTTTTCTCAACGTACAAGCATTGGTGTCATCATGAAAATAACCACAGGAATTAACAAATCGAGGACTAAGTCGATTTTGGAAATCTCCGTGGCCGAATTGAGGCTTGTTTATTTTATTTGCTTTTTGCCTTGCGTTAGAGCAATGATTCTGTAGTTGCTGGGCTTTAGTGACGGAGTGTATCAGATACATCAGTGAGGTCCGATCCGAGTGATGCATCTCGGGGGCGACGAGAAAACGCGCGTTCAGCCCGCAACAGAAGGACCAGGTGCCACAGTCGACGAAGGGACACAAAGAACTGTGATGGATGTTTCGCCGGCATATACCCTCGTCGCAACGTGCCACGACCTCGACACCTCAGGTGTCACACGACGCCGACGTCCTCCTACATCCAAAACCCCGTGATCCATTCCGCAGAGCCGACTGGTCGTCTTCGTTGTCGTTATCTTTTCGCTCCGGCCGAAATAATCTAACAAAGAGGAAGAAACATTTTTCACGTGATGTTCATCCTGAAAAATCGAGCTGGTTCGAACAACGTGAGGAATACTAATCACTCGATGTAAATCTTTCTGTAACTTCTATATCATATGCATAGCAAAGAAAGAAAAATTGATTTATGAAGTATGAAAATAATCTGGAACTACCAAAAACTTGGTTAAAAATATTACCAGGAAAACTTGGTAAGCATAACCAACGATTTGTTAAGACAATCAATCATTTAGGGCGTCTAACCAATAACTTGGTTGCACCTACCAAATTATTCTTGGTAAAATTTTTAACCAAGTCTTTTGCTGAGTGAACTATATTATCTTCACTAATAAATTCGTGATACCATATTAGAAGATGTTATATTATCTTAACGAATTTATTTATTAGGATAATATAGTATAGTACCCATATTATTTACACTTATGACCGCGGTGATTTTACTTGTGCCGAAATGGAAACCGGATGCCACCAGTCAAACCCTCAACAGGAGGGGCTTGTCGTTGGGTGCAGCACAGTGAAGGTTCAAACCATTTTCGACGACTCTTTCCCCGTAAACTTCTGATGGTCTGCACACCCATACCGAACTTCCTCACTCTTGGCAGCCCCTTTGACGCAGAAGCACAAACCACATGAATGAGTGGTAATTGCAGTCGCCGCTCACCTGTAGATTTATATTTCCGCCTCTGGTTCAGTCGGCCCACATAACTGCTGTACGTTCGACCAAAAATCCTAGAAAATCTCGGGACTGCGGGGGTTACGGCGTTAAATGAATTTACAACCCTCATCCCTGTATGTACAGTCGAACGACAAAATCGTTATACCGGATCCGCGCACACCTGGACTCGATGCCAGTCGTTAAAATAGAGGGTGAGATGGGAGATCCCAAATCCGTGACGAAATGAAGATAATTTTTGGAGATCCAAGAATCGTATAAAATTCGTATCGCTTTGGAGTTTATTCTCTGGGACGCTTAGATATTACGTTAAACGCGTGTCCTGCAGCTGGACCTCAAGATTTAAGAGTATTAAATCGGAGGGGTTGCTGCCGAATGAAACCATGATTTTTCATTGTTACCATTTTTTTTCCTTCCAAAGTTGATTACCTTACATTATTTTATGAAAATTAAATTTATCCTAAAATTTATCAGGTACTGAGTATTTTTCATCGGTATAGATATATTTTCCATGTAACTAAGATAAATTATTTATACAATATCTTCGATATGGACCATTCAATTCGAAATTGGCAGGTCTATCACTCTCGTATTTTGTCCCTTTGGTATGTACAATATTTAAAAAAAAACTCAAGAATGTTTATTTTTCTGATAATTATTTCGCTTATAATAACAAAGAATATTAATTACGGAAAAAACTACAAACAAATTTTTTTTGATTACGTCGTCGGAATAAAAAATTTCCATGTACTCTGACGATGACTATGTATATATAACATCACAAAGATAAAAAATAAAATATTAAAAATGAATGTGTTTTCCAATATTTAAATTATTTTCACTTTTTTATTTGCCAAAAATTGTTTTACTGCATTAACACAAAAAACACAAGGTAGAGGCTGTAATTAAGGTAACATTTTTTTGAGAATGGAAGGATCTCATAAAATCCGTATCCCATAAATCGCTATTTTTTTCATGCTGCATCTAAGAATGGAAATAGCGCGTGTCCTGCACCTGGACAAGATATTTAAAACCGTGAAGATAACGATGACCCCTGGCACAAAGAATTGACTATAAGAAAAGGTAGACACGAGAATAAAGAAAATGCTTTCGATGTGAGCCCAAAGTCCCCGAATCATACGAGTCATATAACCTAGCCAGTAAAGTCTAGACTGTCTATCCCCTTTTTAGAGAGTTTCGTTCCCTACGTATCGTCGTCTCCCCAGTTTGATCCTGTCTCATCGAAGGAAGGGTCGTCAGCGCGTGTCTTGCACCTGGCAAATTCAAAAACTTCTCGTGTCCTGCAGGACCAAAACGCAACCACGCAATAGCGTCTTTCTTTTCTCTATTTCTGTCTCGACCTTTTTCCTACATGGTTCATTGCCGTCAACGTTCTTAGCTCGCTCAAGCATCATCTCCTTTGTGCGCCATCAAGACCTAGCAACATTTTTGTAGGTGCCACGCGACCAGATTTCGAAAAACCGAAAGTGACACCCATAAATGAAATTTATCGAAGCTGGCACCCCTGGAGAACGAAGACTGCCTTTTATTCCTTATATCTCATATCATTTCCTTCATCTTCCTCTCTACTACTTCCTTCACTTTCTTATGTACACTGTAAAAAAATCTACTTATTTAAGGGGACCCAGTCACCTAAAAAAAGTCATAAATGAAAAATTGTGTAAATAATTAACTTCTTTTAAAAAATCTTACATTAAAATCTCATTAAATACATAGTGCGCATTATAATTCTGCAATTTTATAAAGACGTAAAGTGCACCAAAATGGTGTGAGCTAAAAAGTAAAATTTTTCACTTGTAGGTTTCAGACCAAACTGGTGAACAAATTTTAGTGTTTGATGTCTTATTTTATCTGTCGAAGTGTGCATTCTGGATTATTATTTTTTATATTATATTATATTATTTTTAAGTTCATTTCAGTGATATATTTATTTTCTAAATAATCCAACAATCTTTTTTTAGAATACCATCATATTGGTAAAATGCTATAAAACCATTCGAAAACATTTTATTTTAATTCTATATTGATTCGTTTGAAAAATTCATTTAAAAAAATAATGGCCCATTGCCTGGACTATTGTGTTTTTAAAATTTATTTTTGCATTTTACAAATTATTTTTAACTGTCTGATATTATTTTTTATTCTGCCACACTTCTCTCCTTTATGTACACAACGTTTATAGAAAAGGCGTCCTGGATCAGCCATATATGTCTTCCGCAGTGAACGTGAACGAAAGGCCTGCGTTATTCCTCCCGACAAGACCTTTACCGACTCTTCGACGACACGACACGAGTCTTATCTCCTCGTATGGTCCCCGAATCTCTTCCAGCAGTGGCAGCAGCAGAAATCGAGGGAGAACACGTGGAACATTCGATGTCACACAGAGGATGACAAAGGGGAAGAAGAGAAATCTCGCTTAGCATCAAACGTCGTTGCTTCGTCTCTATCTCAATTTTTTTTCTCCATTTCTGAAGTGATCCTTCAGCAACATCTGTTTTCTATACTTCCCACTATTAGCGTCTGTATTCATCTTAATTTCTTTTATCGACAATATTACCTCTTGTCAATAATCTGCAGAACTCCTTTTCGTTCCGTGCAGTCTATTTATAAATTATAAATAAAGGTGAATTTTTCTGCCCAGCTGCTTAAGAATATAATATAATGATTTGTTAAATAATAATAGCATATATATGTTCCAACATTGTTTTTAAAATAAGCACGATGATACAGCATAAAATAATAAAGTTTAAGTATCTTAGGATGAAAAATGAAGAAAAACCCTTAAGAATGAATTAATTCATTTGATTCACACTCATAGCGTTCATCCCTTTTTCTCTTATTCATAAGTTTACCTTCTTTATGAGAATCTCATATTCTCAATCTATTTAGAAATAATAAACAAATCTAAATCATACCAATTTTGCATCCAATATCCCGAGAAAATAAAATAAATATTTATGAAATGGTAATAAATAAACATAAACAATAAATATATGTTTCCCTCTAACATAAAAAGCAGCATAACGCAGAATAAAATAATAGTATGTTTCGACGCTAGGAAGAAAAAAAAATGTCAGCACAATGTCTGGAAAGTGCACTTTTCTGGACGGAGGAGTAAAAACCTATTTGAGCATCTTCAGATGAGATGTGAAGAAAAAGTGCAACACCCATAAGAATCATATAATTCATTTGTTTCGCACCCGTAACATTTATGCCCTTTTCCCTTGTTTACAAGTTTACCCTCTTTATGAGAATGTCATTGAGCCTTGTATGACTTCAGAAAAGAACGGAACTTCGCCAGAAGGGCATTGCCCTTGTGCCAGCAAAGTCAACACTGCAGCGCAATGAATAAAGTGTCGTTGTTACGTTTCAACGTGAGCGGTTTGTACGTATTTTTCCTGAAACAATGAAAAATGTGGCAGGCGAGACCGGTCCAAACCGCCAGGGGGATGAAAACTCCAAGGGAGGAGTAATAGAAAGAGAAAGAGAGGGAAGAGCGAGGGTGGTGGTGAATGAGTGACCTTGACAAAACATCGCGGCCACGAGGAGCGAAGCCGTTGAGTCGCGAGAACAAAGAGGTTCTGTCGTTCTTTGTCCGAGAGGGTACCAACCCCTCTCTCGCGCCCCCTCTCAATGCTACTCCACAACCACGCCAACTACTCCTCGCTTTCTAGTTCATCGAGGTCGTCGATCCACTTTCGAAGAATCACTGCAAGACCTTCACTTTTCTTCAAATAATTTATTTAATAAATGTTTTATATGTTCGGTACCTTTGACTACAAAAGCCAAAAGAAGAGTCGCCAGATGATCAACGGGATCAATGGACACTGTTGAGCTAAGATTATACAGTTTTCTACGTTTTTCACTGTTATATCACTCGAGTGGATCAACGTCAATCATTTTGGATCCACCTTCTAATTCATCGAGGTTGTCGATCCACTTTCAAAGAATCTCTGCAAGACCTTCACTTTTCTTCAAATAATTTATTTAATAAATGTTTTATACCCTCGGGACCTTTGACTAAAAAGTTCAGTTGTATGTCAATTTCCGGCTTTTTGTCACTTCCCATACGACAGTTAAAGAGCTCTAAATCGATTATTACTCGTTTGATTCCACCCAAGGGTTCGATTCCGCAGAGAGGCTTCACGTCCCAAAAGTATTCAAGTCCGTTCGAGCATTTGTACGTCTACATTGATGGAAGAAAACACTGGAAGTTTCCAAAGTGGTGAAAGTTGCCATTTGCTAGGAACAGCAGAAATAAGAGGGGTTACTCGTCACGTCTGAGCGACAACCCATCGAAGAATCATGGTCACCGCAAATCAAGGAGCTGATGCAAGCGAGCGAAAAACAAGTTGGAAAAACATTTAGACGGGAAGCTAATGCTTTTACCGCGACCCCTGATTTGTCCCGGCTGTAACAGAAGCAGAAGCTTCGGGTACAAATCAAGGCATTTGTCCCGGGACGGCAAATACGTTTTGCCACCCTCTTGCATGGCCATCATCGCGGCGCCACTGACAGAGCCAGTGCTTGCGGACCCCCATGAAATATAATGGAAGCGTGTGCTCGCACCGTGCGACATAACGCACTTATATTCGCGCTGGTATGTGCCCAACAATATGCGAGGACTGAACCGTCTACAAGCGTCATAGGTTATGAAGCCAGGAACACCCCGAGGAAACCGCAGATTCTTCAGGACCCTCCGATTCTAATTCTTCAAAATAAATCACACGAATAACTTGGATTATTCAACGGGGTTGAAGGGCCCGTTAATTTGAGAGGGAACACATTTTTTTTTTTGCCAAGCTTTTATTCACCTATTGACTAGCACCTTTCACCTTATACATATTTCAATAAAGTGTGAAATTTCATCAACGTTGTTTATGAGTTTGAGAACTGGGGCTGAGATCGAAACCTCGCACATGTAGTGCTATTGGCTTTTTTGATAATTCACCTAGAAACTTTATTTTCTTCTATGTATGTCAACCAATAATTGTGGCTGAATATTCAACTATAACTGTAACACTTTTCGCTTTTGACTTTACCAATAATATTGTTATATCTAATACTCACGGTGAAAAATCATTTGCTGACATAGTGAAAGCAAACCCTATTCGATGGCCTAGTAAATGATTTTGCTGGCCTAGTAAATCTTTTTCCTGGTCTAGCAAATTATTTGGCTGGAATAGTAATTTTTTTGCTCGTCTAACAAATCGTTTTATTGGCCTAGCAAAGCCTTTTTGTTCGGCTACAAAGAGTACCTATTTGCGTTAGGCTTGACGATTGAGATATACAAAACTACAATAATTCTTTAATTAGTGTTGGTTAAGTCCTGTACATAACCGTATTTTATTATACAAAAAAATAGCCTAGCACTGGTCCTAAGGTCAGGCCAAGATAGACCCTTTTCAAACCCTCGTAACTAACTTAACACTGTACTTACAATATTGTTCCACTAATCGAAACAATTCTGAGAAATTCCTCTAAGACAAAACTCAACAAAATTGAGTTACTCAGTCAACTTATGAATACTTGAATTAAACATCAAAAGTGTAAGACACACATCTCCTTAAAGAAGGATCTTATGATTGCACCAGTAAAGAATAAAGAGAACTCGAAATCAACAGCACATACATACATATATGTATCAGAGATTGCGCCAGAAGTTCATGCCACGTGGTGGCAGCACCTGCCGTCCGCCTAACCCCCAAAATCTCGCCTCCTACACCCAGAAGCATCGTGCTATTTCGATATCCGCAATTTAACTGCAACATCAACAAAAATACCTGCCTCAAAAGGTCAGAATAACAAAAAAAACATCACAAAAAAAAAAGAAAACCTAGTACTGCATTTCTTTCACGAGGTAGAACATAGAGCCTATAGCCAAGTGTACGGGATACATAGCGATTGTAGTAAAAGCGGACAGAAGGGGGTGGAGAGAAGCAAGAGTACTCTCCATCGCAGTCCGTCGCCTCACCAACCCGTTGGAGGGTGGCGGTGGTTTCCCGAGTGTTTTGCGACTGCGCGGAGGGTAGCCCCCTCTGTCACCCCCCCGTCAGCAACCCCTTGTCCTCCTCACCAACTCCACCTCTTCACTCCTCGACTCCTCTGGCGCACCACCCCTCTATTGATTTTGTTACATCCAGTGCCACCCCTCGTACCCTCCCGCGTCTTCGCTCTCTCTCTCTCACCACCCCCTCCCTCCCACCAACGCCCCCTTGCTCTGTACGCTCGCGGAACAGGAACGTCGGGGTGCGATACGCGCCTATGCGTATGTGTACGTGTATACCCATGAGTATATACTGTAAACTATGTACTATATACATGTAACGTTATACACTGTGTACTTCGTATGTTTCACAGAAATGTATGTATATATTGTATAGGATTGGACGGGCTACTATAGCAGCATCCACGACTCTGGTTGTAAATTGCCACGTTGTGTGTACATAATACGTGGACACATATGTATCAAGTTTATGTACACGCGTTTGTATAGATAGATATTATGTAGACAGTGGCGTAGGTGGCCAGTGCGTAGAATGCAATGCGAGTATAGCCGGGTATGTGTACGGACAACGAACGGTGTTACTATATGTACAACAACTGGATAAGCTCTGTTTCAAGCTTGGAGTTCTCGGAATCAAGATTATATGCGACATAGCATTGAGAGGACGGGCTGCAGTCGGTATGTTACTGATACAGCATCTTAATGCCGTATTTTGTTGGGAATTAAATTAATTACACCATTATCATGTTTGATCTTGGATTAGTGCTGTTTAAACCCTTTGAGACATACATTTTTCGTTTTCGGAATGACAAAAACTCATTAATTATTGTCAGAAATTAGTTTAAAAGCTGTGCATTTTTTTTTTCTTTTTTTTTTTCTTTTTTTTTTTTTTGAAGTACGAATTTTTTTGTTGTTGCTATTATCGCATTGATATAAAATTATACGACGTAAATTATAAGACGTGAAACAAAAAACCAAACAATTTTATAATCTATATACCATATAGATTATGGAACTACGTGGGATTTTTTAAAAATTAAACTTTGTAGAAATGGTACGCTTTCGAAAAAATTAATAGATTTTTTGCCAACGGAATAAATAGTAAATAGGTATATAAAAAAAAGTTGACATTAAATTTAAAAAAACGGCTACGTACTTCGATGGAGAATGTGATTGTGAACATACTATTAAAATTTCAAATCGACCCATGCAACGGTGTTCAAGGAATACGTCCGCCCATTATGAAAAGAGTCTTTTCGAGAAAAGCGCGTTTAAAGTTTTAGGAGTACTTAGCAGATTCGGTGAATGTCGTATCAGATTTGCATTTTTATTGGCCCACAACAGTTTGCGATATAGCGGAGAACACTGGTAAAAATTTCAGAATTCGGTAACCAAAGTCTTCTTCTACTTCAAAGTCGTCAAGATCGATTGCTGACAATTTTCTAGCCGCTGTGCCAACCTTCTCGATGCTTGGCTTCTCCATTTCGTAACGGTTCAACGGTTTCCGGTCGGTAATTGAACCTTTTGAAAAAATTGTTCACTATTGAACTAACTGCATATTGTTTTTATGATCCTAAACTATTGTTTAAGCAAAAAAAAAAATTGATTTTTCCAAAATCCTAGAATGGGGTGGTGCCCCTAAGTTATTGATTTCGCATTAGATCGCCATTTTCACATTGCGATAAAAGTCCAGGTTTGCAAAAAAATTGAAAAACAAAAAATGAAGAAAAACACTGCCAGAGGTAGATGTCAAGGGAAAAATCTCGAAAAAAATAAACGGGAGAGCTAGAGATAGGGTGAGGATGCAAACCCAGTAATCCGGAGGAGCGTACGTTACTGGTGGTAGTGACGGCGGCGACGGTGGCTCGTGAACCCTCCGATAGGCAGGATTATCACGGGGTATCATATGGGGCCTCTCTGAAAAGCAGAGTGGAAGCGAGCGAAATCGAGATAGAAAAAGAGAGAGAGAGAAAACCATCGAGAGTGAGCAGAGAAGAGAGAACCCCATGGTTACCGCGTCGAAGTGGAGCTCCCGGGGTGCGGAGCACCGCCAAATCCACCGCAAATGCTCTCGAGTACTTCTTGGTCGGACGTGAGCGCAAGGGCGCACCGAGAGCACGTGGTACTTGAACTAGTTGGGGACCACCGAGTGGCTCGGTTGGTTGGCTCCACGCAGCCACTACTACCAGTAGACTCGGCCAAAGTGCCGGCAAGAGGAAACCGAGAGAGAGAGAGAGAGAGAGGGGGAAGGGACACGAGAGTGCGAGTATGTCAGAAAGAAAGAGTGAACAGAATGGCAGTAAAAAAAAATGTCTCGATGGGTTTATCACTTTTTGGCACCACGACAAAAAAAATCAAACCATTTTGTTTCGCCCAGACAAAATATTTCTGGCAAAATATGTTTTCCCTATTTGAAAAAATAATTCAAAAGGCACATTTCTGAAGATTTTCCTTGAGGATACCTCACATATACAGTCCCAGGCACAAGTATGATTCAATCGGATTTTCAAGTAGTTTTCGAAAAGAAAAAAAAATTAACTTCATTGATAAAAAAAAATGGCTGATATCTTCGATAAAAGACATTTTTTGGTTGGTTGGCTCCACGCAGTCACTACCAATAGATCTGGCCAAAAAGCCGGCAAGAGGAAACCGGGAGAGAGAGAGAGAGAGAGAGATTGAGGAAAGGGCGCGAGAGTGCGAGTATGTCAGAAAGAAAAAGTAAACAGAATGGCAGTAAAATAAAAATGCCTCGATGGATTTATCATTTTTTTAACACCACGACAAAAAAAAACGTAACCATTTTGTTTCACTCAGGCAAGTATTTTTGGCAATATATGTTTTCCCTATTTGAAAAAATAATTAAAAACGCCGATTTCTGGTGATTTTCCAACCCCAGTCACAAATATGATTCAATCGAAATTTGAAGTACTTTTCGACAAGAAAAAAAATTTACTTCATTGATAAAAAAATGGCTGATATGTTCGAAAAAAGGCATTTTTTTCAATTGAAATAAGTTTTGTGATTTTCTGAAAGTATGTAATATGGTGCGCAGAATAGTATATTTCGATACAAGAGGTCGAACCAGCGTTTTGCGCTTCGCCGAGGCTTCGTGCTGTCTTCACGCGAGCAGTACGCAGAACGATCCTTTGGCCTCGTGTATCGAACCATATTTTTCTTTACGAGTGCAATGCAAAATCCGAGTTTGTCCGACGTTTACAGACATGCAAAATGAGCTGCAACTTCAAGCAGTGAACAAAATCCAATCAACAGTGTGCAAAATGAGGGAGCCAATGAGGGAGAAAATGTTTTGCGCACTAGTGCGTCAATCGGCCATTTTGCAAGTCTGTGAACGGTGGGCAAACGAGGGTTTTGCATGCACGAGTAAAGAAAAGACACTTTCCGTGACAGCGCGCGTAAAATAGGTGAGCGTGCGCAGATTCCAATGTTCACAACTTTTTCCGCAAAAGTGTGGAAAAGTAGGTTTTTCGCGTTAGTGCGCAAAAAGTGTCAGGAAAAGTAGAGAACGTAGTTCCTCATGCTAAACCAAAAAAATCGCTATTTTTACCACGCGCTACAGGCACCCAATGGGAGACTTTTCGCTCACATGATACAAAAAGTATTATTTGTTTGATACTTTTTAACACTTTTTACAAATTCGTAGCCAAATAATTAATTTACATACTGCAAAGAGTCCGCTATAGTCTGTGAAAAAAAATGACTTGAAACTTTGTATTGTACAATTCTCTGTTTTATTGCGTCCAATAATTCATCCTTTAACAACAAGTTTTTGACTGATATTTATTTTCTCCAGTTCTAAATTGCACTGCGTACTCGAAGTAGTTGAAAAGGAACATTAATGTCACTGCTTCTGGTTTAAGCTGTCGTAACTGTATACATAGTGCAGTCTCGTCTCGTAGACTCTTCAGTGCCGGCCGGGTTACTCCGTAAAATATTCAGTTCGACATCTGGTCGTTTCGTTTGTGCAAACTCGGGTTTGTGCCCGTTGAGCCGGCTACGGCGTAAGTCAGGCGTGCGCTCATTCGAGAGCCTTGTTTCGTGGGATTGTCGGATCACCCAACAGCGATATTGCACAGGGACTTCGCTATATCGCCCCCTCTCTTTCTCTCTCTCGCACTCCTGGCGTCCAATTTGCGACTTCCCGGACGAGGATACTGGAAAACCGACGAATCTGTAGGGAGCTTTCGAGCTCACTCGAAAGCCACCTCTCGATGCTTTCCAAGATGGCGCGTGCCCTCTCACGCGTGAACGATCAAAGAATAATGCAAAACATTTCGGATTTTCGTGGCTTTTAATAAAATGCAATGTTAATATGTCTGAACAAACAAAAAATGGATAATGTGTTTGCTTACTAATAGAAGAAAATTGGCAATAAAGAACTTTTTTTTTTCTTTCGTGTTTTGCATGTTCGTCAAGCTTGCAATTATAAGCTTTACACATTGACGAAGTGTGTACATCCATTTTGGCATTATTTTCATTTATAAAAGACAGAATATTTGTTATATGAGCTAAAATTTCGATGGAACGCTGTATTAGTTTAAAAAAAAAATTTCTCAGTATATAAAATATTACTTTTACAGTGCTAATTGTCAAATGGTAGCGCCTTGCATCGCACCTGGTTCATCTACTCTATTTCAAAAACATTTATAATGCTTTTCGATTTGAATGATGCTGATTCATGAACTTAAACAAATTAAAAAAAAAAAATTGTTATACAGCTTAACATAATCTTCTTATACTTTGGCATTATTTTTTAACAAATTGATGTATGGCTCGGAATTGAATAATATTTTTGCAAATATTGAGATAAATAATTCATGATAATAAAATTGATACTCGGGTAAATTTAATTGCATTTGGAAAAAATCCATAACGTGAAAGTTTTGTGGGATTTCTGTTTATCGAAAAAGATTATAACACAATCATTCAATCTCATCTCGTGTTTATTCTACCTGCTTCTCTCATATCGTAGATATTAAAAAAGAAGAAGACATGAAATACTCTTAAATTTCATACTGTTAAGACTGGACAAGCGTTTATAACGGTTTTACTCAACCACGGTTAGAGCATAGAAATCCGAGCCACAGAAGATTCGCGTAGTGGACGCGTTAGGCCCGATCCCGAAGTGGGTTAATAAAGCGATATTACGACGACGCGGGGTCGGCTGGAGATCCCTAGTGTCCACTGCCCGGACTTTGCGTTCATAGAGAATATAACGCTTGCCTCGCCCTTGCTTCTACATCCATACGAAGCCACCCCGGATGACCTTTCCTCGTCCAATCCACCGCAACGCGGAGGGCTCTTTCATTATCGCTCGCGAACCAACGTGTAGACTGCCTCGGAGTTGACCATGTATAGCAGGTAGAATATCCATATGGAACACCAGAGCGATCTCACCAGCAGCTTGGGTTCCCTCCTAGTAACTAGCAACGTCATCACAAACGGATTTATGCGTTGCTGAGAAGCCAGCCAGAAAAAAGATTTAGCAATAATAACTAAAATGATCTATTCAACATTTAATTATTTGAATTAACAGAAATTTACTGCCCCTAGAACAAATATGTATTTCGTTCAATTTTTCTGTTTATTTTTTTATTTTTTTAAATCAGCGTTTATACAACTGCCGACCCAAATACATATTTCTTAGATTTGAATATATTTACTATTCAATAAGTATATTACTTGCATATAAAAAAAATTTATTTGTGGTGAATAGAAGTCTAGTAGTTCGGCATCCAAATAAGAAATTTTATTTCCGATATGTAAATTTTAGTCCCGTTAACAAGTTTTTTTTTTCTGCGAGAGCTAATCTTTTATTGACACTGGTGTTTATTAAAATGCAATGAATTTTATGCAATTGTTAGAACGTAATAATCCATCCTAATTTCATTAAATTAAAAAATATTTATAGATGACCCACAACAACCTAGAAATATTTATAAATATTACTTAGGGAGATAGTAATATGTAATGTTTTGTAATCCATTAATAATATTGTTGAAATATTGGATATGGAGTCAGTAACTATTTCCAACTTCCGACTCCAGTATTTTTTTGCCACTCCCTATTGTCTGCCATCGAGTTAAAAAATGTATGGGCAAAGTGACTAAAATTTTATAATTACCATAATTTTGACATTTTTTGAGTGGGGTTCATTATAGCGAATGGCTAAAATAGCAAATTTAAATATAATGAAAGTCTGAATCTAGAATGGCCATAATTGTGGAATTCGCAATTTTGGCCATTTGCTATCTTGGACCCCACCCCATTTTTTTTTAAATGAAAAGTTACCATAAAAAATCATTCGGAATAACGAACCATTATTGTTTTTATGTAGTATTTTTAAACGAAATTGTAAGGAGTATTTCTCATTTAATTGTAATAAAATCTTTAAACATTTATATAATACGATATTCCAACGAAAATTATAGGATGGTTTGCAATAGCGAAAGTTATGGGATGATACATACAACTCTGACACAGGTATAATCCTCCCGTAATTCACTTTTCTAATCGAACAATTTGCACACGTAAGCGTGATCGCGTGATTCTCGTAGCTTTCTAATGCCAACTCGTGTTTTGACACGTGCCCTTCCCACGCAAGATCTAATGCGGGAAAGGGCAGGATGTTCTCGACATTACGTTGTCCGCCCCTTTCTACGTACGAGGCTATTAAGTGCATTAAAGTCTTTTGGTGGGTGGTCGCTTTTCGAGGGTTACAAGACATACTTTTGCGGTTAAACTAGGACAAACTCCTTAACCCAAACCCAACCAAATCCTTATGATACGAAAAAAATGTCTTATTGTAAAAAATTATTTGCATCCACAATCAAATATGATATACTGAGCTAAAAAAAGTCTACTTTTTATTATAACAATATTTCACTTGCAAGCATTAAAGATTTTTGGTGCGTGATCGATTCTTGATAGTCACAAGATATTCTTTTCTGGCTAAACTAGAACGAACACCTTAATCTAAGGCTAACCTAAAATGATGTCTGAAAATGCGTAATATTGTGTGATATCACATATAATAATACCCAATGTAATATTACATAGCGAATCAATCACACTCTAAATAAATATCCGTCTCTGCTTATAATTTTTTTTTAAAAATTTAAATTTAAAAAATTCATACACAAGCAGTAACTTACCGAAGTAGAGTAAACTACTGTTAATTCCTGCAAAACGACCCCTTTAAAATTATGACCTGCGGAAAAGAGTTATCTTCGTGTCTACCCTCTCGTTGTTGGCTCGTTGTAGTCGTCGTCATCGTTTATCTGTTACATTTTTTGTTCGCCTCTCATCCTCACGCTTCTTATTCGCTCTTGTTGCCCTCGTGCGCGCTTCGTCGAGCGGGGTCAATTAATAGAGAGCCATTTATAAGGACAAACCGGGGAATCTGGGAATCCGCAATCCGCTGGAGGGCAATAAATCTCAAGTCTGTTGGGGGTCGCTGCTGTTGCTCTGTATATATACGACTCTACATGTATATATATATATATATATATATATATAAGCAAAACTCTTGCGCTGCGCGAGCGCGGAAGCGAACCCCTCTTGTAAGCTGGTTGTATTGTAGCTATTACCAAGCCATGCATCACTAGGTAACAACCACACGGTTCTATATATCTGTCTTGTTCTCGCTTGCATTATCCCTTTCCCTTTTCTGTCTGTCGCTGTCTTGCTTCTTCTCTCATGAAGCGTCTAGCCCGCTACTTCGCTCCAGTTGTACGACGTAGCGCTTCACCCCGTAGAACTTGGTGCGATGTACGAGATGTACGCTTGCACGGAGGGGAAAAGAGACGCGCGGAACGTCTGGGAAGCTTCGCAGCTGATACTGCTACTTGATGTTATTACCACCGCTTCTGATCTTGCTGGATGCATGACTGGCTCTCCGTGGCTAAGCACGCATGGACCACCCAGGTGTTTCGTTGTCGAAACCTCCGGGTGTGAGTCAGTTTTGCTCGAAATTATAGTCATGCCTGGCATTATTAAAATGCACCTAAATAACGGATTTCATATGGCCCTGAAAATATCTGCATTTCAGAAATAAAATTTTCGGCACCCCTTAACTCCCTCAATTTTGGTCGCACGAGGTTCCACGGGGGTGCATTTTGTTCGTCTTGAAATTCTCCAGGGGCGACTATTTTTACATTTTTTTATCAATATTATTTTCAACGCTACCATTAAAAAAATCATGATAACAATATGGCAGCCTGTAAATCCCTTAACGTTAACGGTTTTTTTTTTGTAGAAATTTTTCATAATTTTGGAAAATAATTTTTCGAGGCGATTTTTGTAAATTTGGTCAATTAACCCGGAATATATCATGTATGTAATATATGATAATATTTCTGCGAAAATATACGAAATTGACGACTTTTGAATCTAGACATTTTTTGATTAGAAAACTTTGTACAAAATGATGAAATCATAAATAAAATAAAATAAACATTTTCTAGAAGATTGTTGAAAAATTAATTTATTAGTTTACTTGTTGCCATTATTATTATTATTATTATTATTATTATTCAAAAACAATGTTTTTAGTATCTTATAGGACGTTGATTTTTTTCGGATCTTTTTCTTTTCACCCTGTTCTGATCGGTAAGCATTATCTACCCTTCACACAAAAAACAATGCACTGGAGGCCAGGATGAAGAATACATTTTACAATGATTACTCCTAATAGTCAAGAAAATATTGTCAGTAAATGTGCTATTTAATCATTGTCCAATAAAGCCGTGTTAATTATTTAAAACTTCTGAAACATACAATATAGAATCTTACAACAAAAACCATAAAAATTCGCGAATTTTTAAACAAAACAAAAAAAAAGCGAAATTCATATTGTTAGAAAATTTTACAAAAATTATTTTTTTCAGAAAAACCAGCAAATTAGTTTTATAAGCAGTTAAAATAAACATTTTCCAAGACATTTTTAAAAACAATTTCCTCACCTCTTGGCTTTATTACTCTTAAAAATCAATGTCTTTAGTATGAGACGTCGATTTTGGTATTCACAAAACAACAAAATAATAAAATGCGTGTCATCTACCCTGCGTACAGCAAACAATAAACTGGCGACAAGGATTAAATATATATTTTGGAACGATTATTGCTAATTGTCAAGAAAAATATTTTCAGTAAATGTACTATTAACAAATTGATTTACGCGTTTACAAATCCGAGTGAATTACTTCCTGCAAACACTGTGTCTCATGCAGAGGAATAAGGTCCTGTAGAAGGGTCACCGAGCGACCGTTTCGGACCATTGTTCTACTTCAGGAAGGACAGCCATAAAGGTGGAAGTCCCAGGTACCTGCAGGTTTTCAGAATGAAGGTCTGATACATTTACAGTGTTAAGGACAGTAGGTTCTGCTTGCGGATTCTTGGGAAAAGCCACAATGACGTGAAATAACCCGACCAGGTTAATTATTATTGAACTATATTTGTAAGAAATGTAGCGAAGCTCGGTTCAGAAGATTATTGCTATGCTATACGACGTTTCCACAAACCTCTTTACTTTTCAGTCCCACTATGAGCAAAATGGAGGGGAGGGCGTCCACTCGATTGGACAAATATTTCGGCAAATCAGACACGTCGTTAGAAAATAACTTTATAGCCATTTGAAAAGCTATATAAGAAATCCTGTCCCACGACAAACTATCATTCAACGCAAATCGTCGTGACGATCGGTGCTTGAAAAATCGAAGATAGACGCCAAACCTTTCGTCATTTCGAAGTTCAACGGAAGGCGAAAACAGTTGTGACTTGTTTTAATTGGTAAGTACCGCAAAAATTATCACTTGGTATTCATTTTTTAAAAATCTTCGTGTCATTTGCAAAAATTATTATTTCATTTTCTTTTTGAAAAAAATTCGATGTCATTTGTAAAAATATTTGCAATTCCGAAAATGATTATATCATTTTCTTTAAAAAAAAAAAATTTATTTTATTCGCAAAAAATATTTGAAAATTGATTGCAATAGTTAGACGTGTTTCCCTTACTTATATATTTTTTGTTTCTTTTGTTACAGACAAAAAGAAGAATCTTCGTAACTATGGTCAATTTGCCACCCACACCCCACGTGCAACACGGACAATATTATGTCGTCAACTATGTATGTCCATGTGGCCGAGAAGGCTGCATGCAGCCCGTCGTCGTTAACAGCCACCATGCGCTGTCTCTGCTGACTGTAGAACAGGAACGAGGGAACGCATTACAGCGTATGCCGGCTGCAGGAGCTGATCGGGATGGCCATCCTGGTGACCGGCGACCCGGAAGACCTCCTCAGAACGCGCAACAATAACATCAACCATATGTTCATTTAATATATAAATATTATATTTTATTCGGGTAAAATGTATTAAAATTTCTTTTTGTTTAATGGAATATTCTTATTATGTAATATTTTCATGAATAAAATATAACTCGAGAACACGTCGAGATATAGAGCTGAAATTTACCAATTTTTGTTAAAATCCCCATAATCATTAAATTTTTACGCGGTTTTGATTTTTTTCAAAAATGTCTGTTAACGCGACAACTCTTTTAATTTTCGAGATATTAAGCTCAAATTTGGTATGTACGTGAGCTTTTATACACCGGTGATCCATATTAAATTTGGTTAAGATCGGTTGAAAAGTTAAAATTTTATGAGATTCTGATCTTTTGAATTTTTTGATTTTTTTTTCTGCGATGCTAATTCTGGTATCAAATATCGAGCTGGGAGTCAAATGAGCGCCAAATTCATGATTAACAGAAAAATACGTCAGATATAGCCCAAAAATGTTGATGATAACATATTTTCATAGCAATGTGTACAGTCTATATTGCGAAAAGTAGCGATTTATGTCGTATAAACTAGCCATACCCTTGCTTCCCATAAAATTTCGAAACCACCGATTTCTATAGTGTTCTACAAAAAAAAAAAAACAGAGAAGATAGAGTATTCGAGCGAGTTTCTGGACCGTTTGTCCTTATTATATTTTCACAAGCGAGAGTGTGCGCTTATTTATATTTATTTAAAACAAGATGCAAAGCAGGACCTTGCACATTGCTTCCTCATTATATTTCGCTTTTTACAAAGCTTCCTCTATGAGGAAGCCAAAATCAATTCCCATACTTCCTCTTAGAGGTTGCTTTGTAAAAAGCGAAATATACTGAGGAAGCAATGTGCAAGGTTCTGCTTTGCATCCTTGTTTATTATGGATACATAGAATTACGCAGGAGCTGCCACATTACATGTCTTTAAAATAGACACTGTAAATAAAACATAGTTACGTGAGTCGTGATGCTGACGTACATATTTGGGTTGTGAGATTCACGGCCTACGCGCATGATATTATTCTCATTGGGTTGACTACAGCAGAGCTCTCATGGTCGTTCTTTCGCAAGGGTAGGTATTATTCGAGGTGGTAATGACGAGAGACACGAAACGTCTGTGAATGTGCCTGGACCAAGCTTCCCCGGCTCTATGTCCAGCTCGGTTAAAACGTCATATTTCATGTTTTCCAACACTAGACGAGAAAACCCAAGGGGAGAGCGAGAGTCCGGTCAGAATTTGTGGGTAACTTATCACGAGCCCCCTACATCATTCTCGTAATGTGATTCTCGCTCGCTTTATTCAGGACCCTTTATTTTACGTAATTACATAGCTACTCAAATTGAATGTTTATTGTACCTTACCACGCAATTCGCTCGTTGTTCAACGATCAATTACAAAAAAAAAAAAGAAAGCAAACGTTACATATATAAATATGTATGCACGGAAAAAAAATATTAGTTGCCATAACCAAGAAATTAGTTGACGCAACCAATCGATTATTCTATTTCCCTAGCAACTCAAATGATAATACCAACGATTCGAATGATAATACCGACGATTCGAATGGTAGTCCCAACTATTCGAGTGGTAGTCCCAACGATTGGATTAGTTAACCTAACTAATACAATCGAGAACTAATCGTGAATAGTTGAGGTTACTATTCGATATCGTTGAGGCAACTAATTTTTTAGACGTTGTGTACAGCAAATCGAAAACGTAGTTGCCACAACCAAACTTTTTTTCCGTGTGTGTAAGGGCAATTTTAGGGATCTAAAAGATCTAGAATACCAGAAGATATCTGAATCTAAATTATAACCTTTATTAGAATGGGGGTTTTATATGTATAAGTCGGGATTTCTATTTCTAAAAAATCTTAGATGACTATAGTAAGGATTGTTTGGGTGCAAAAGAGAAATAAATTTGATTACTTTTCTTACACAGAAGCTAATAGGGAAATATCATATTTTCATTTAACTCATTCATTTAAATCATAAAACTTTTTTTCTAACCCTTCAAGTGCCAAATTCGCATATTTGCAATATTCAAGAGTTCACTTTTTTAACGATGTCTTTTTTCGTACTGGTAGAAAAGTGTCTAACATTCAAGAACAATTTTTTAAAATTAGAATAGATCTTGGTCAATAAGTGTTGAATATGTTGCAAATCAAATACGGATTGAAAATGAAAGATTTTTCTGAAAACGGTGCATACGAAAAAAAAAAACACGAAATAGAAGAGTAGACTTTTTTGATACTTATTTCTAACATCCTAAAATGAGTTTTTAGTTGTTCACATAATTGACTATGATTTCCTCCTTAAAACAGAGTTTCGTTATCGTTTTTTTTTTCTTCTTCTTTTTATTTTCTTGTGAATCCTAAAAATGCCACGATGCGAGGATACGGTCGACGGAAGAAAATACGTGAGCGAGCGAGTAGAGTGTGTGTATAGTTGGGAGAACGACGACCTGGTTGGACCACACGGGGCAAAGGGGTTGGGTAGAGAGAGGGTGGTTGTGCGAGTGCGCGAGTACGGACGGAGCTGCGAGGCAGAGAGGCTGAGAGGGTGGCATAGAGTTGTGGAGGGTGGTAGCGGGTGCCTACCACCGGCCTCCCGCTCTACCGTATACTCTTCATCGCGCCCTCGCCGGGCGCTATAGTAACAACACGGGGAACATAGGGAAATCAATATGGCTTCCGTTGGCCTCTTTCACCACCTCGCGCGTCCCTCGGCTCGGCTCTTCTCTCCGCACAGGCTGCGTAACCTTCCCTCCGACTCACCTTCCCGCTCGACCGTTCTCGGCTACCGTCGCTTTTCCGTCTCGCTCGCTCGCGGCCTCTCGCGGACGGGTGAACCCATTATGAGGGGGTGTTACTCCGGGGCCAATCCCCAACCACCCGGAGCAACGAGGAAAGTTGTAGAAGGGCGCATGTGCGTTGCTAGGGCCGCCGGATGGGTCGACTAGGACGCGCGAATCAGCCACCCACTATACGTATATCAACCATTCCACCAGACTTCAGTAACCCAAAAAAATTACTATATCTTTTAATTTTCTACATACCGGAGTATTCACAATTATTTCTTCAAGTTTCGCCGCTAAATGAGAAAGTTTCATTGATTCAGGTGGGAATCAGCCACGCACTATACGTATATCGATGACTACACCAGATTTCAGCTACCCAAAAAAATTACTATACAGGGAGAAAAAGTTTTTGTTGGGCCAACAAATCTTTTGTTATTATAGTGATAGCATGGGCTTTTTATTATCCTAGCAAAAAGATTTTTTAACTTAGCAAGAAGATTTGTAAGATGAACCGATTTTTGCATTAGGCTAGCAAATAATGTAATGTTATCACCATTTTAACAAAATATTTGCGGGCCTACTAAAACCGTTTTTTCCGTGTATCTTTTAAATTTTCTACATACCGGAGTATTCACAATTATTTTCAGAAGTTTCTGCGTCAAATATGAAAGTTTCATTGATTCAAAAAAATCTCTTTAAAATCTTGGTCAATAAAGCATTTCTTTATCATCGAGGAAATTGTATAATAGTACAAGTGAGTTTATTGACAATAGAAAACATGGGATAAGTTTATATTCTTAACAGATTACATTACATAATTAAATATTCAACACTTCTTTTACGTATCGTCAATTGGCCATCGACTCAAGTCCTTCAGCCTGGTTCGTCTTTTTTTTTGCGACTCGAATATTGAATTAAGCAAAATTTTCTTTAACCAAAAGATACTAAAAGAAAAACGTATACTATAAAATAGCATATCGCTAAAGGAATGAAAACGCGATAGGCGTTATTTAAAACAATGATTTTCCATGTTGTACTAGATGTGAAAAGGTTATAGACATCATTTTTAATGATTTAATTACACTGTGCTAGCCGTTGTCGAAACGCGTACCGTCAGGTATATTGTTTCATTGAATCGAGAATACCATTTCTTAGAAACAATGAAATCGTTCCTTTGAAAAAATAAAACCATTTCTATGACCCAAGGAAGCCGTTCCTTTGAATCAATGAAATGTTCTCTTTGAAATAGAAATGCAAAATTTTGTTGGAAGTAAATAAATATTATACTATATATTACAATCCTTTTTTAATACAGACAAAAGATTTTAGTTTTTTAATAATAATCTGTGAAATTTTAATAAACTTATTGCTCTAATATGAACCAATTAAAAAATATATGTATGGATATACAATATTTCTTAAAGAACGAAGTTCCAACGAAATCCGGTCCGTGGATTGTCTTAACATTCTGCAATTGAAATATGATTTGTATGTCAAATAATAGCATGGAACAACGGGTCATTAAAAAGTTAATTATATGAGTTATAGTTGCATCGACTAACAATCAGTAGTAATTTCTTATCGTTGTCAGGATAGGCTTAGTGTAGTTCTCTGCATGGTGAAAAGGCCTAACAAATGTTTCACCAGGCAAATAAATTTTTTTGCTAGACTAATAATTTTCCCTAGAATGAACAATTTTTTTGGTAGGCTAGCAAATAAAGCAATATTGGCACTATTTTTATAAAAGATTTACTGGCATAGCAAAAACGTTGTCCACGTGTGGCATCAAAGCAAAGAATCTATTAGTAAGTATTTAAGGGGAGGGAGTCGGGTCAAAATAATTAAATTTGTAAATTCAATATCATCCAAATTCTCTTGCATATAAAAATAACCAATGAACTATATTGTTGGTACTCGATGAAAGGATTTTTGACTGCCATCTGACTTGTGTATGCCTTTCAATATTATCTTAAGCAAAGTTCTTAGGTTTTTCACTCTGCACGGGATTCAGACTAAACTGCTAGGCAGATTGGGCTAGTTGACGTCTCATTTTCTTCTTCATAAAAAGATACACCGACTAAATGGAGCAAACTATTTTTTTTTCATTCTGAAAGCAAAGTTAATCACTCATTTAGAAAATAGCATAAAATTTATTTAGTAATAATTATGTCAGTTAAAAAATATTACCTTTTATTAACATCTGCTCCATTTCGCCGGTGTATCTTTTCATGAAGAAGAAAATAAGACGTTAACCAGTCCAATCGGCCTAGCAGTTTGGTCTGAATCACGCGCAGAATAGGTTTAAAACCAAGTTTTGGCAAATGGCATCTAAAGTTTACCACTCAATTAAAAATGTTTATGCTGCTTTCACCTTTGGGGTACCTTTAATGAACAAAATAAAAATATTATTTGCAAGTCAGATTACAGAATATTATTAATAATGTTATTAATAAATGTTTTTTTTTTTACAAATAAAAAAGTAAATGAATGCATACTTTGAAAAAAAACTGTAAATAATATGGGGTTGATCACTTTTATTGACAACATCACTGAAAATTGATCCGGTGTTGACACATTCACAAATGTGCTGCACAATCATTAAATCATCACTTCATAACAAATGATACATATCTGACCACTTCTGATGATTGTTGATTCTGTTTCAAACACTATTGATTGAAAAAATTCGTAAATCGCCAACGGAACCAAACAAATAGCATAATATGAACGAAAAATAAAAACGTCAACACGAGGTTATGCGTCTCGATTGTAGCAGAAGTAACTTTTCGCGGAAGTAACACGCTGCGCATGTGATACGCGCTAAGATATCACAGCGCATGTCCCATTACTCGCGCGAATAAGAATATAATGTAAGAGTTACGTGTTGCGATGGAGACATCACACAGTCATCGCGTCATTTATATCGCGTTTCACTAACTGGTTTAAAAAATGGTAAACAAATAAAAATTTATTTACAAATACGTAATAAATAAACTTTTTATAATATGCATAGAAAAAAATCATAAAAAGCAGGTATATCGCAAAAATCGGAAATTTTTTCGGCATCATGTCGAAGATTTTGCAGGTTCAAACGTTATAAAACTAAACTAAAGTAAACTAAACTTCAGAGGCTTAACTAAATAAAACTGCCGAAGAGAAAAAAAAATTAAAAAATTTGATTTTTTTTTTTCAACACCCTTAATTATTTTGTGTGAACAAAAAATCGGCCATAATGTCTGCATATAACAATAATAAATAAATGAAATAATTTAAAATTCAAATATAATATTCTGGTAATTTTTTACGACTTTTGAGAAAATTAAATATGAATGGTACCGTAAAAACTTACCATAGTTAGATGACATGGAAATGAATGTTTTCACAGAAAAAAAATCGATTTTTTAAAGCTTTTGACCTGACTCCCCCCCCCCCCCCCCCCCCCAACACATTACCGGATTTTAATTTTCGGGCTTATGATGTCCAAAAAAGCATTCGTTGTTGAATGATAATCTTAATAATGCGTCTATAAAAGTTGAACCACTTATTTAAACCGTATTTTTAGAGACCGACATGAAAGCTGCACGTAGGCTTGCCATAATTGGTTTTCTGGGGTTTTCCAAGCGGGATCAATGGAATCCCGTATAAATTCGTAAATGATTAGAACGTACTATAGTATATTTTATAGTTTGAGATTCGCGGTAACGACTCGACGTCGAGTATTATCGTTGATATACAATAATACTACAGATCAGGCGACGAATCGTACTTAGATTAAAAGGAAAAAAAACCCATGCAACGCAAGAAAATCTTTTTTTTCTATAATCCATGTTAGACATTAATTTATATCTATCTATACTTTTTGCTACTCTTCGATAGTTCCTGAATTGCAATAAATGCAGCAAAATGCGACATAATTAACTATATTAATTGCAATATCAATCGCGTCTCATCGATATAATTCGGCTTTTTTCAACAAAAATTATGATTAAAAAAAACCTGTTATATCAAATGGCTATAAGTGTTGAATCCGTCTTGCGGTGGTTTTTAGAACCTGAAGAAGCTTCTTATCGTCGGTAAGACAGATTTCCTACTTCATCAACATATAAAGACTGTTCAAAACAATACAGATTTCGATAAATACTTTAAATAAGAATATTTGAACATTGCAGAAATCTGATAATCGGTTGTTATTATTAGAATGAACAATGTCCTAATTAGTTAGCGGGTAGTGTAAAGGTAGAAATCTACTTTACCAGTGCTGATAAATGTACCCCACAGTAGTTGCCTGTATTTATCGATATACGTATGGGTAACAACAATTTCAGTATTCCCTTCAAGCCATAAATGTTACATTTTATCTTATGGAAGATAACATTATATAAACATTTTTTAATGTCATAGCGTTACATTTTACCTTAAAAGGATACATTAAAAATGTTTTAAACATCTGCATTTTTCCAGTTATTCGCAATCAAATCGTGCTGCAGTACAGATTTGATAAAAATTTTATTGCGTGTAAAAGTTATTCAGCAAAATGAATTCTAATCAATATTCGTTAAAATATTTAAGTAAAACGGAGGAAATTTAAATTCTTATCTCACACGGCCTTGCTATGACATAAATCGTGGTTCATAGTCGATGTGATCAAGCGGTGTTTCCTCGCACTGCGTGTGAAAATATTTTGGAACCGAGCTACGGCCGGTATGGCAGATTCCTGTCAATATAACAGTCGGTACAGTTATCATACAACAAGAAAGGTAAGTAGAGTGGCGAGTGGGAATCTTCGATATCGACATTAGCAAAGATTTACACAACAGTTCGCGAATCTTGTATCTGTCGATAATTCAGCAAATTGTCCTGAAAGGATAAAGTCTTTAATTATGATTTCATGAAAGGTAAAATGAAATTTTTTTAAATCGCTAATTATGTTGCTTACGTTAACGTGGCAATAATGATGATAGATTGTCGTTTTCCAAAGTATTGTATTAGGGCAATATGTTTAGAAAAAGCTTCTCTTTATGAATTCGTAATTATAGCAACGGTTTATAACCGAAATTGTACACATTTTCTTGAGGCAATAACCACTGTTATACAAGGTCATCTCGACGATTGTCTAAAGGTACACACGAAACGTATACATCTATAAGTGTTTGTGGGGCTACAATAAAAGCAGAGTCAGTAACGACCTTTGACGACTAGTCTGCCCGTCGACGTCTGGACGAGCTGCGACGATCTCGATACTGTACTGAAACTCCTTTGGCTGTGTATTAAATATTGAATTGATCGAGAAACTATTAAGTGAGTTGTTCTCAACACCTTTAAAGTGCTATTCCGTTATTTATCAAGCTGATATAATTATCCAATACGAGTTTGAATGTTTTGCAAAAAAATGCTTCGATCGCCATCGAATATTCATTTAATTTCACTAAATTAACGATTTTATCAAATATTTTTCGGTCGAAAGCACCAAATGATAAAATCTTGTTATTAGTAATGAAAAAATCAATATTGGAATATGAAAAAGTCAGTTATTCTCACAAAATCGATTAACAAAATGCAATATCAAACTGTTAAATAATTTATTCAGGGTAAAACTGTCAAAATGGTTAATGTTATTTCTATTGCTTTAAAAGAACCAATTATTCACACTGACAATAATTTGCTTCTCGGTGCTTCGTGGAAAACTAAAAAAAAAAATCATGTTATGATCGTCAAAGTCGTTTTTGGAGATGCTTTCAATTCGTTTTGAATAAACTTGTTAAGTGTTTGCATTATTATTAGTGTTTTTTTGGCATTTTATGTTATAGGTTAACGTAAAAATCATCGACTAATAATGGTGTTTGCCATGGCGTTAGCCCTCGCGGGCTTCAATCCTGCAGAATTCAGCGAACTCATCGCAAAATTGACACCCGCTAATAAACTGTTAGTTGGCGGCGATCGGATCGGCGATCGTCCTGCATCGCCTAGCGCGCGGAGTGAGTCAAGTGGAATCGGCACGCTCGCTCCGTCAACTCGATCCAGTGAAGAAAATAGCCCTTGGGTAACGCCATACTCATCGAGACCACCATCAGTTCGTTCTACTGACGGAAATACGCCTTCACCGACGCCAGTTTCGTCAAGGCCAAGCACGCCAACTGACGAAATTTTGAAAAATGAAACGGAGGTAAAACCACCGCGAAAACAACAAATGTTCAGAATATACAGAAAGTCGTGATTTTTTTTATATCGATAAAAAAAAACTCTAGCAAAATTCTAAAATAATATTGCGTTATGTACTTCATGTTAACGCAACAACCGACCATGTACTGCCATCGTGTTTCAATTTTTTCCATTTTCAACGGCTTTCTTATTTGAAAACAAAAAACGGGGTTAAAATATCGACGCAAACGTTTGCCCACTCTGGGTTATAGCTAAAAAAATTAATATCTAATACGGTATTTTTGAGAATAATTAAAAATTTTCTAATCGAGGCGCAAAATTTTTCTTTAAAAGAAACATGAAAAAAAATGTTTCAGTAAATAAAATCTTTAAAAAATTAAGAGTTTTTTTTCATGCATATAGTATAAAAAATTATGGAGTGAATTGGAAAGGGTCAGCGTTGAACGCGAACTGAGTTGGCTAGGAATACCCCATATATTGAAGATATACTAGAATATATCGAATTTTTCATGCAGTTGTATATTCTTGATATGTGTTATATGTTATATATATACATATATATATATATATATATATATAACTGGCAGCGCAAAATCCTGCTCAACGCTCGATTTCACACGTGAATCAAGGCATAAACGAAATATTTTGGCAATACGAATAATAGTAAATAAATAAAAATGACCAAAATTAATATCAAAACTATTGTTAAAATATTTCGTTTATTCGTTGAACTTCACCTTTGAAATGGACAATTAGCTAGTATTTTGTACTGCCAGTACTCAGATGAGTGACCACTCAGTTGTGCGCTAAATGTAACCGCATCGATTTAGAGGTCTTGAAAATTAGGAAAAAAGCGTGAGAAGCGTAGAACAGTGTGCGACCCAATCGTTTTTCTTTTAATGCCTCGTAATATTTGAGAAATTCACACCTTTCAAACATTGGAAGATCCCAAAATTAAACATTATTCAAAAAGTTTGTAATTTTTCAAAAGAATGTTTGGTACATTTTTTTAATACCTGGTTATTCGGTATCTTGATTCTTTTTTTCAATATATTTTTTGAAACGTTTTTTAATTTTATTGTTATATGCATGGTTTTTATAGGTGAACGAAAGTTTATTTATCACTGTTAAACAAATTACCGGTAATGTTTTTCAGACACTCGCTTCATTGGCCGACGAACCAAAAAAACGTGACTTTTTGAATCTCGCAGCGAATTTGAAGGACCCTAATTGGCAAATCGCACATCCATCAATGCCACTTCATGATTTCCACTCATACTTAACGAATCCATCGATGAAGAACCGACTGGATGAGAAACCTCTCACGGAAGAATATCCAATGGTAAAATTGTTCTTAGTTGCTCGTATATTGTGGATATAATCTGTCGATAAAGAAACAATCATTCCCGGCTTAACATCTTTAAACTATAGAAACCAAAATCGTGCTTTCAGTTAATTGATTTTTTTTAAAATAATTTAACCACTATAAGACATAAACGAAAATTGACCAAAAAAATCAACGTAATTGACAATCCTCAAGACATTAAATTTGAATAATAATGCAAAAAGTTATTAATAATTTAGTCTTCAAAAACTCTTCAAAATACATTTTTATAATTCTTTTTTTTCCTTACTGAATCATAGATCATATTTTCGAAAAATAAAATCTTATCATTCTGACATCCGTAATTACTAATTTACATAATTATATATTTTCAATGTATTATAGAGATGTTGCGGGGACTGTCATTTCGCTGAACCATCGCCGTACTTATTTGGAGACGTGTTCTTACAGAAAAAATCATCAAGCGATAAAACCAAGCGATAGTTGCTCGCTAACAAATCGTCAATCGGCAGTACTACATCTGTGATAATCAATAAGCGGCAGCCGGTTTAAAATAGATTTTAAAAAACGTAAAGGGATAGGAAAAAAAAGAGAGGGCCAAAAGTAATAAAGGTAAAAATAGTTTTTAGAAATATCTGATATTAAAAATAGCAGAATTTTTTAAGACACGGGGCTAAAAGTGAAATGAAATGAAACGCATTTACTCAAAAATTAGAATACATTAAAGTTGTCATAATAAATCATTTATATTTTTTACTTCATTTGGTGCGATAATGGAAGTTTTACGCACGCATCGCGGCCGTAAAACCATCAGTTTCACACCTTGTGAGATAAAATTTTGTAGTCGTTGAAAAAACTTTTTCTTAACTCGTGTGATTGTGATAAAAATCTATTTTTTTTTTTTTAAATCCTTTATACGTACATACGACAAAACGATAATTATTATTGGTATAAAAAGTTCGTTAAACCGGAAACACGCTGCGATAATCAGTTCCTCTACAACTGGTTTTTTTACACATGTTTGTTTACATAAATTGTTATTTTACATATTGTTTCCCCTCGCGACGATACGACGAGGATCGGATTGCACTGAAATTTCCGTTACGAAAGTTTTCTTCCGTGTGCGGGGGGCGATGGAAGAGACGCTACTAAAGTCATCATTATCATTTCTCGCCTCATATGCGATTTTATTTACTCCAAGAGCTAACAATACGCGGAATCTATACAGAATTTTTATAAATTACGGCTTGTGTCAGAAGCGTCGAGGCACAATACAGTGTATCGTGTTATCGACTACATTACACTGCGAATGTAACAGTCGCTATATATCTTCCACTGTTACTATTGTTATATTGCATTCTCTGAATGTATTAATCCGCGTGGAAGTTCATTGACCATTGTTTTTACATCGATAATAAACAATTTTTCCAAATATAAATTGCTGTGAAAAAATGTATATTTGTAATTATAAAAGGCAGCTTGAAAAACCTTATTTTTACCTTAGTCAGTGAAATTATGTGATAGTTATGAAGAAATGTAACTACATATGGGTCATTCCACGGGATTTCGCACAAAAAAAAAAACCCGACCGACTCCAATTTTCGCCTAATTTTTTTATATTGTTGACTATGTCAAACGGAGCATCTGTGAATTTTTTCAGAATTTTATTCTTATATTTCGACGAGCCATAAAATAAAAGGTGAAAAAAATGAAAAAAAATCTGACGTCAAGTGGAATAATGATATCGACAAAAATAACTAAGTCAACATTTTCGTAATTCAACACAGTTTACGGTAAAAATGATCAAAATAAAAAATAAACATAACTCCTATTTTATTTATGTCTTCTACCAAGAAAAGGTACCATTTCGCTAATTTGGCCCCCTCCGATTTCAATACAAAAAATCACGAATATACTACATGGAGTCCCAAACATTTTAAGCACAAGCCCAAGATGGAGAACGCATTTTACCCATTTTTAAAAAAATATTTCCGGTAATTGATTTTTTAAATTTTCTTCCAATCTTCTGCATATTTTTTTATGTAATTGGTAATATTAAAAGGAGCTTGTGTGATTTTTTTCATAATTTTATATGTAGATGTATTCGATTCATTAAATGTAATCGAATTACAAATTTTAAAAATTTAAAAAAAGAAAGCGATCAGCTGATCGCTTTCTTACTCACTCAGTGGCCGCTCGAGCGCTGGCGTCGCGAGATACGCCTGAGGCGTATAGTAATTTTGTTATTTTTTTAACTTAATCGGAGAGGTCCATATAAGTGAAATGGTACCTTTTTTTGTAAAAGACGCAACGAAAATACAATTTTTTAAATTTGTAATTGTAAATTCTCAAAAAATTCACAGATGCTCCGTTTGACATAGTCAACAATATAAAAAAATTAGGCGAAAATTGGAGTCGCTCGGGGTTTTTTTTGTGCGAAATCCCGTGGAATGACCCATATAATGATAGTCACACGGGCTGCCACTTACTATCAGAGCTTGGCAGTAGTCTACTATTTTTCATTTTTAACGATTTTTTGTGAGTTTAAAACCACTTTTTGAAAGCTCTATAAAAATAACTGCTTCGAAATTCATTCAAAAGCACTAACTCGACTTTTTAAAAAATTCCGTCATTGGAAATTCATTAAAACTCTCTAATACGAAATTTTTAAAAATTGCCTAATTCGAAATTTAAAAAAAATGTCTAATTTGAAATTTTCCAAATTCCTCAATTCGAAATGTTTTCAAACTCCCCAATTCGAAATTCTACGGAAAGTCTGCAATAGTGTCACATGCCACCCCATCACCGGGTACCGTGTGATACTTTGCAGATTTTCTGTAGAATTAATTTTTTATTAATAAAATGAGGTTTTTATCCGGTTATTATATATTCGTAACGTTCTTCACTGTAAAAAAAACTTCAAACTTAATACGAAGTATTGAAAGTTTTTATGCATAAACTGGCATATTAAATTTAGTGTGCAAGTGTAATGTAAAAAAAGGATGCAAAGTAGAACCTTGCACATTGCTTCCTCATTATATTTCGCTTTATAAAAAGAAAGAAGCAATGTGCAAGGTTCTTCTTTGCATCCTTGTTTAAATAAATAAATAAGCGCACACTCCCGCTTTGTGAAAATATAATAAGGACGGACGGTCCGGAAACTGTTTTTTTCCTATAGAACACGATAGAAACCGGTGTTTTCCCAAATTTCATTGGGATGCAAGGATATGGCTAGTTTATAGGACATAAATCGCTACTTTTCACAATACAGACTGTAGATAATCGCTATGAAAATATGGTATCGTTCAACATTTTTGGGCTATATCTGACGTATTTATTCCGTTAATCGTGAATCTAGCAATTATTTAACTCCCAGCTCGATATTTGATACCAAAATTGGCATCGCAGAAAAAAAATCTCTAAAAATTCAAAAAATCAAAACCTCATAAAATTTTAACGTTTCAACCGATCTTAACCAATTTCAATAGGGATCACGGGTGTATGAAAGCTCACATTCATACCAATTTTGAGCTTAATATCTCGAAAATTAAAAGAGTTATCGCGTTAACAGACATTTTTGAAAAAATTTAAAACCGCATAAAAATTTAACGATCATGGGGATTTTAACTAAAATTGGTATGAACGATGAAGGTTAACCCCTCTATCTACGGTGTAAATTTCAGCTCTATATGTCGAGGCGTTCCCGAGTTATACAGGTTTACATTTTTTGAGCGTGTAACACACACACACACACACACATACAGACATTTTTTTCTAAATCACTCTTCTCGACGTTTTGGACCATTCTGAGTGTACTGACATGAAAAAATGGAAAAAAAAATTTTTCACGAAAACAAAGCTTCGCCTGTGAGGAAGCAATAATGTATTGTACAGCAAATTCAATAATTTACTTTAATTTTATCGGAAAAGTACATTCAATTTAAACTACAATTGTACATTAAATTTAGATGACAAGTATATGCGTAAAAACTTCTAGTCTTTTGTAACAGTGTTGAGTGTTGCAGGTAGACACTTGTTAAAATCAATAATCATTAAAAATGTGTCGGAAAAATGAAAACGGACCAGAAAAAAAAGTATTACAAGGTTGCCGAGTCTCCGCTAGTTTGAAAACTGACATTGTCTCGAATATCAGAGTTTTTCTGAGTAAAGTATCACCCTTTTCATATTTAGACTGTAAGGTCAAAAGTTTGTCGTATATACGGTGGACAGTGAACCGAGTAAAAGGAAGCAGATATTTTATTTTACTGTCGACCAATCGTTTCAACAAGCGCGTTACCTGGTGGGATTTGTCGGGCAATAAAATCGAGTCGAAAACCAGTCATCAACAGTGTCTTGGCGCAGGGGATTACCGACTTCGGGTGGAACGGTGGACGCGGTCGGTAGCTACGGACCATTCTCCTTTCCGAAGAAAAAGCTCCCCTGCAAAGTACAGACTTAGGGATACACTACATACAGTAACGACACGTATTATTAGAGCGTAGGTAGAGGTAAAACTTGACTGCAAATTCTCGGGAAATACCATAATAACGGAAAACCGTTCCATCTTGCGGATGGGAATTACGGATATCTACGCTAGCTCAAATAACTAAAATATCAATATCCAGACTAATTAGGTTGTCATAGCTTAGCCGAAAAGTCTATAAGGCCATAAATATGCATTTCGTACCATTCTCTTTGCCATCTGCCCTTTTTGCATATTTCTTCAAAATCGGTCAGTGAAAATCGAAAAAGAAAAATCAATGTAACAGGCGACAGTCCTTACTTAAAAACTTAGATTTACAATACAGAATAATACTAATAATATTTATTACTGCTTTTTGATACATCATTACTTTTTTCTACAAAAAAAAAAAACTTATAGGGTAGAAGTACCGTTTTGGCCACATTAGCATCGTATGTAGCCATCACTTTTATCTATTTGTGGCCATGCCGATTGCACGTAAATTACGAGATGACCACAAATTATGCCCAAAGGCTTTGAACATAATTTGCTAAACAATTAGGTATTTTAAGCATTGCATATTCAATATAAAATTTGCTTTGATTCATGTAAAATGATCTCATCCAGTTATTGGAATAGATTGAAGTAACAATGAATTAATAATATATGTACGAGGCATTCCATATGAAGCGGGCCACCCTGATTTTCAATGTTCGTACAGTAGGTTCATAATTTTTTTCCAGAGTATTTAGAATTCTCCGAACATATACGAGTTATTTCACAATAAAATACGCTTTTTTATTTTTATTTTTTTTCCGTTCGCTGCCGATTTAAAACTATCTATGACACAGCAAAAATGTTCCCGGATAAAATGTAGGGTTTCGCGTATACTTTTTGATAAAAATGTTTCCAAATTAACAGAGATACATTTCCAGGCATTTGTTGGCAAAATAATGCTATATCATTTTTTTTCGTTGAGCGGGACCATTTTTATTTTACTCAAAATTTCACAGGATTTCCGTCATAATGTTAAAAAACGATGAAAAAATCAACACGATGGCGAATTGATATCTTCACAATGGACGGCTCGGTTATTTGCTGAATCATACACAATTCACATGTTCATATTACGAAGGCATGAATTGATCATCGCGCAAATTTTGGTGTAGTTAGTGGACATAGTAACGGAAATTTTGTCAAATTTTGAGTAAAATCAAAATGGTCCCTCCGAACGAAAAAAATGGTATAACTTTGTATTGCCAAAAAGTGATTGAAAATGCATCTAAGCTAATTTGGAAATAGTTTTATGAAAAAGTATACGAGAAATCCTACATTTTATCTCTGAACAATTTTGTTGTGTCATGGATAGTTTTAAACAAATCCGCAGCGAAGTAAAAAAACCTTGCACATTGCTTCTTCATTATATTTCGCTTTTTACAAAGTAACCTCTAAGAGGAAGTATGGGAATTAATTTTGGCTTCCTCGTAGAGGAAGCTTTGTAAAAAGCGAAATATAATGAGGAAGCAATGTGCAAGGTTATGCTTTGCATCCTTGTTTTAAATAAATAAATAAGTGCACACTCCCGCTTTGTGAAAATATAATAAGGATGAACGGTCTTGAAACTCCCTCGAATACTCTATCTTCTCTGTTTTTTTTGTAGAACACGATAGAAACCGGTGTTTTCCAAAATTTCATTGGGAAGCAAGGATATGGCTAGTTTATACGACATCAAACGTGATCTTTTCTTAAATGTTATTTTTAATGTGAAAAAAAATTCTCGAAGAGAAAAGTCAAAATCTGCGATTGTGGTTCCTTTTTTTTTATTTTGATTTCATTTTTTTCACTTCGTGACGTCTATATTGGTTGCAAAGTCGTCGTATTTTTTTTCGTCACTCATTTCATACTCAAAATATTATAAGATGCTGATTCTCCATAAATAATGAATTTTTTTTTTTCATGAATAATTTGAACGCTCCGAGTTTTTAAAAAAATTTAAAAATTTAAAAAATATCAAAATTATCAAAAACAATCAAATTTTTTATCACCATATGAAGCATTCTCTGTCAATTCAGCCACTTTTTTTTCGACCCTCTCCGATTTGCCCTGTAATTGATTATATGAATGTACCACTAAAAGACACATTAAAAAAAAATATTCATGTGAAAGTTTCGAAAAACGGGGGAATTATTTTTTTTTTATACCGGAAGCTCGATCCGTACCACTCTGATGATGTTTTTGCAATATCTACAGTCATGCAAGAATACTCTGTAATTTTATTAGCCAAAAAAAGTAACCTTTTTTTTATCAAAAAAATAATAATGCCCCCGTTTTTCGGAACTTCCACACAAATGCATTTTTTAATACCAGAAGATCGATCGGTGCCACTCTGGCGATTTTTTTGTAATATCAACAGTCATGTAGCAATACTCTATAATTTTTTCAGTAAAGAAAAATATCCTTTTTTGAATTAAAAAATAATTGCTCCATTTTTCGGAAAAAAATCATACTTACAGGAACGTGACAATTATTTGGAATATTCCGCTCGAAGGCTAACGACAACTTTTATGTGCTGACATTTTTTTTCAGTAACTTCAAAATTCTGAGATATTTGCACTTGAATAAAAAAAGCCATTTTCTAAAAAATTATTTTTAAAAATCTGAAAAAATTCACATAGTGTCTTTTAGTGGTACATTCATATGACCAATTACAGGGCAAATCGGAGAGGGTCGAAAAAAAAAGTGGCTGAATTGACAGAGAATGCTACATATGCGACTAATTGTGGGACCAATAAACGAAAGATATCTTTCACTATTTGTGGAGTCAATATCTGCAATTTACGTTGTCGCCACGATTTTTGGTTTTATCCATCTAACATTTTGTACTCATATAGATTTTTTGTTTTACCCATGTGTTGCTCAGCATTATGTACATTTATTATTAAGTTGAATTATTTTTTAGCATATTTTACTTTCTATACCGTCTATTCATTAGCCAAAATCCCGTTCACTCACTGGCAAAAATAGCGTCCATTTACTGGGTCGAAGCCATCCGTTTACTGGCAAGAACGTCTATTCACTGGGGTTTTCTGCATTATCGTGTTTAAACTTAGATATAAACTTTATCATGAATCAAATGTAATTTACAATTATATGAATCGAAAGAGTGAATTATAACGAATCCGATGGTCTGAAAGTACTTTGAAATCTGGACAGATATTACAGAGTTACGGATGGCTGAACTAGCCGAATTGCTTATCCGTTCACTCACTCGCGTGTTCACCCTATATATTATTAATTCATCGTTACTTCAATCGATTCCAATTACTGAATGAGGTTATTGTACATGAATTAACGCAAACTTTATATTGAATATGTAATGCTTAAAATAACTAATTGTTTAGTAAATTATGTTCAAAGCCTTTTGGCACCATTTGTGACCATCTCGTCATTTATGTGCAATCGGCATGGCCACAAATGGATAAAATTGATGGCCACATACGATGCTAATGTGGCCAAAACGGTACTTCTACCCTATAAGTTTTTTTTTTTTGTAGAAAAAAGGAATCATGTATCAAAAAGCAGTAATAAATATTATTATTATTATTCTTTATTGTAAATCTAAGTTTTTCAGTAAGGACTGTCGCCTGTTAAATTGATTTTTCTTTTTCGATTTTCAATAAGTATGCAAAAAGGGCAGATGGCAAAAAGAATGGTACGAAATGCACATTTATGGCCTTATACATTTTTCGGCTAAGCTATGACGACCTAATTAGTCTGGATATTGATATTTTCGTTATTTGAGTTAGCGCAGATGTCCGTAATTCCCATCCGCAAGATGGAACGGTTTTCCACTATTGTGGCATTTCCCGAGAATTTGCAGTCAAGTTTTACCTCTACCTACGCTTCACTAATACGTCTCATTACTGTATGTAGTATATCCCTAAGTCTGTACTTTGCAGGGGAGCTTTTTCTTCGGAAAGGACAATGGTCCGTAGCTACCGAGCGCGTCCACCGTTCCACCCGATCTCGCTAATCCCCTGCGCCAAGACATTGTTGATGACTGGTGGTTGACGCGGTTTTATTGCTCGTCAAATCCCACTAGGTAACGCGTTTGTAGAAACGGTCGGTCGACACTAAAATAAAATATCTGCTTCGTTTTACTCGGTTCACTGTTTTTTGAAAACTAATATATGCGCAAAAAACGCGAATTTTCGTATTTCTGAAGTTGCAATACCCTTTTCGATTATCGAGATATCACCAAACCAAAGAAAAAATAAGCAAAGAGCTTATCTCGTCAACGGAATTCCTTACGCTCTTGAAATATGATATTTTTTTTTAAGGATACTACAATACCGGAAAATAGCAACAAAAAAATTCGGGAACTCTGACAAAACGGCTGGTTGAATTGATGTGGAATATCTCATATAAATATAGAGGCAACCTGTAAGGTATCTTTAAAACTATTGACAAAATTATAAGGAAACTTTTAATAATAGACATGTAGTTGAGGCATTCCATCCCGATGAGACCTGGTTCTGACCCTCGACCTCCCCGATTTGGCTCGTAATTTTTTGTAGGATTCATTAGATCCTCAAATGCACCAGATATTATTTTATTTTATTTTTTCTATGCAAATTTTTTTTAAATATTTTTTTAAGTGATATATCGAAGGCCCTAATTTAAAAATCTGAAAAATACTTTGTTGAATATCAAAATTTTCTAGCTTATAGCAAAAGTGGGCAAAATTTTTCTTATAGTTTTTAAGCTTTTTTTATTTAAAAAAATAATGAAAAAATAGAATGAAATAATAATCTACTACAAGTGATTGGTCAAATGTTTATTTATGTAAACTTGGATTTTTTAGAATTTTTTCAGATTTTTTGGAATTTGTCAAATTTTTCTGAACTAAGACTATTCTAGTACCATACATGCCACATTCTAGCACCAGCATGCCATAATCAAAAAATCTGAAAAAATTGTGAAAAATACAGTTTCATATACAGAAATGTTTAACAAGTCGGCCATAGCAGTTCTATTTCTTTTTTGTATTTTTTAATAATTTTTTTAATCAAAAAAGTTTAAAAACTATTTGAAAAAAAAATCTTCCACACTTTGGCTCTAAGCTAGAAAATTTTGAGATTCAATAAAGTATATTTCAGAATTTTTTCAGATTTTTTAATTATGGCATGCTGGTGCTAGAATGTGGCATGTATGATGCTAGAATAGTCTTAGTTCAGAAAAATTTGACAAATTCCTAAAAATCTGAAAAAAAAATCTAAAAAATCCGAGTTCACATAAATAAACGTTTGACCAATCGCTTATAGTAGATCAATTTCGCTTCCTAGAGGAAGCTTTGTTTTCGTGAAAATTTTTCTTTTCGAGATTTTCAGTACACTCAGAATGGCCCAAAACGTCGAGAAAAGTGATTTAGAAAAAAATATCTGTATGTGTGTATGTTACACGCTCAAAAAATGTAAACCTTTATAACTCAGGAGCGCCTCCAGATATAGAGCTGAAATTTACACCATAGATAGAGGGGTCAATCCTCATCGTTCATACCAATTTTTGTTAAAATCCCCATGTCCGTGAAATTTTTACGCGGTTTTGAAATTTTTCAAAAAAGTCTGTTAACGCGATAACTCTTTTAATTTTCGAGATATTAAGCTCAAAATTGGTACGTATGTGAGCTTTCATACACCGGTGATCCCTATTAAATTTGGTTAAGATCGGTAGAAACGTAAAAATTTTATGAGTTTTTGATTTTTTGAATTTTTTGATTTTTTTTCTGCAATGTGAATTTTGGTATCAAATATCGAGCTGGGAGTTAAATGAGTGCCAGAGTCATGATTAACAGAAAAACGCATCAGATATAGCCCAAAAATGTTGAACGATACCATATTTTCATAGTGATGTACAGTCTATATTGCGAAAAGTAGCGATTTATGTCGTATAAACTAGCCAAATCCTTGTTTCCCAATGAAATTTCGGAAAACACCAGTTTCTATCGTGTTAAAAAAAAAAAAAAAAAAAACAGAGAAGATAGAGTATGCGAAGGAGTTTCCGGACCGTTCGTCCTTATCATATTTTCCCAAAGCGGGAGTGTGCGCTTATTTGTTTATTTAAAACAAGGATGCAAAGTAGAACCTTGCACATTGCTTCCTCATTATATTTCGCTTTTTACAAAGCTTCATCTATGAGGAAGCCAAAATCAATTACCATACTTCCTCTTAGAGGTTGCTTTGTAAAAAACGAAATATAATGAGGAAGCAATGTGCAAGGTTCTACTTTGCATCCTCGTTTTTTCTATTTTGCTTCCTCATAGAGAAAGCTTTGTTTTCGAGAAAAAAAATTTTCTCGAGATTTTCATATCAGTACACTCAGAATGGTCCAAAACGTCGAGAAAAGTGGTTTGTACGAAATGTCTGTGTGTGTGTGTATGCAGATTTCGTTGTGTGCAGGATAACTATCGTAATTTTCGATGAATGTTCATCAAATTTGGCACGCAAGTGGGTTATCACATCACAACGTTTGGGATTGTACATGACGCGAATCGGTTGCGAAATTCAGATATTTATAAAAAAATAATAAAAGTTGTTAATCATCATCCCAGTTGAACAACAGTGAGATGCTGATACTAAAAAGGTCTATTAAGCTAGCACCCCCACAAAGACAAAAAACTTTTTGGAATACCTTGGAATTATAGGCTTTTTATGGGCTCTTGAATGCCGCTAAAAAAAATTTTGGGCTACACCCAATTCCAAGAAAATCAAAATTCAAAAATGGGGGTGCCAGCTTGCTGGCAAGCCAGCGCCATCTTTTTTCCAAGTATACTTAGGGGATGTTTCTTAGCACTACATTTATGGGCTGTTTATGGGCTCCCCAGATATGTTAGTCACTACCCCGTCGGAACTACCTCTGAAGATCTGGGAATTTAAAAAAAAATGAAAAAAAAAATCATTTTTTTTCATAACATGTTTGCACCATTATTATGGGCTATTTATGGGCTCTCCAGATATGTAAATATTTCTCCCATCGGAAGTATCCTTGAAAATCTTGAAATTAAAAAAAAAATTGGAAAATCAATATTAATGGATTTCATCAAATTTTTGCACGACAATTATAGGCTATTTATGGGCTCTCGAATGCCAATAAAAAAAATTTGGGCTACACTCAGTTCCAAGAAAATCGAAATTCAAAAATAAGGGTGCCAGCTTGCCGGCAAGACAGCGCCAACTTTTTTCCAGTTTTACTTAGACCATGTTTCTTAGCACTACATTTATGGGCTGTTTATGGGCTCCCCAGATATGTAAATCGTAGTGTGAAGGCAACATCAATTTCTTTTTTAACTTGGCGTCGAGTCGCTGCCGCGACTCTTGATATTTCGCCCATCGGAAGTGTCCTTGAAAATCTAGAAATTAAAAAAGAAAATTGCAAAATCAATATTAATGAATTTCATCAAATTTTTGCACGATAATTATAGGCAATTTATGGGCTCTGGAATGCCACTAAAAAAAATTTTGGGCTACACCCAGTTCCAAGAAAATCGAAATTCAAAAATGGGGGTGCCAGCTTCCCGGCAAGCCAGCGCCATCTTTTTTCCAGGTATACTTAGGGGATGTGTTTTAGCACTACATTTATGGGCTGTTTATGAGCTCCCCAGATATGTTAGTCACTACCCGATCGGAACTACCCCTGAAGATCTAAGAATTTTTCAAGAAAATGAAAAAAATAATAATTTTTTTCATAACATTTTTGCACCATTATTATGGGCTGTTTATGGGCTCTCGAATGCCACTAAAAAAAAATTTTGGGCTACACCCAGTTCCAAGAAAATCGAAATTCAAAAATGGGGGTGCCAACTTGCCGGCAAGTCAGCGTCATCTTTTTTTCAGGTTTACTTAGAGGATGTTTTTTAGCACCAATTTATATGCTTTTTATGGGCTCTTCAGATATATTCGTCACTTCCATATCGGAACTACCCCTGAAAAACCAGCAATTTCCGAAAAAATTATTAAAAAAACAAAAAACATTTTTTTTTTCATAAAATCTTTGCACCATTACTCATGGGCTATTTATGGGCTCGCCAGATATGTAAATATTTCTTCCATCGGAAGCGCCCCTGAAAATTTTGGAATTTTCCAAAAAAAAATTGGCTTACCGGCAAGCTGAAACCCCCATTTTTGAATTTCAATTTTCTTGGAACTGAGTGTAGCCCAAATTTTTTTTTAGTGACATTCGAGAGCCCATAAATAGCCTATAATTATCGTGCAAAAATTTCTCCCAAATTTCTTCAGATTTTTTAATTCACTTTGAATGTTTGTCTTTTTTATATGGAAAAAATAACAAAATTCAAAGTGAGTTTAAAAATCTGAAAAAATTTATACGTATTCAGAAAAATGAACGAATCTTTTTCATTCAAAAAAAAAAGTTAGGTTGACGAATAATTTGTTGAACAATTGTTTTTTTTTTTCACCTGTCTGTTAATAACAATTAACAGACAATATTATAAATATTAAATTAATGTTATCAGTGCCTTTAATGTGTATGATTATTTTCAGATTTTTATACCATCAAGAAGTGTTTGCAATTCTCTCTCATTTTTCTCGAACTTATGCAAAATGTACTCTAAGCGACAGGACGACCTTAACAAAATGAACGGAGAACCGTGTAGCTTTTTTTAATAAATATTTTTCGTGCAATTTTTTTTAAATATTCATTTTAGCTGCAGTTTAAAATCTAACAAATGTTTTCATAACCCTTGCAATATATTATTATTAAATAATAGTCACGAATATAATGTTACCATACATTTTTATTTAAAAAAGTAATGGGACTGTACAACTCGGATGTATAACACTGTATAATTAACGACAAAATGATTAATTCTTCTTCTCATCTTATTTACAGATTGACAAAGGAAGACACATTTAAAAAATGCGGGACGCTGCCCTACAAAGTGAGGAAAGGGCGATGAACCGCCTAATAATCAACATCATGGCTATCCAGTGGATTTTTCCAGTCATCTGGGACCCATTGAATAATAGGCCGATCGAGGTTTGGCCAGACCGATTGGGACTTATCGGTCAACCAGAAAATGCATGGCAGCGCATTCAACAGAATTTTAACAATTTGGCTGGTGAAAATTTCAATGGACAAGCGAACGCAATGCAACAAAATTATGCAGAATTGTGGGATGCTATTGACGAAAATCCGAACGATGCTTTGCAAAATAGGCTCCGAGAAGATGAAAGACGATCTGCCAGTCCAGAGAATGATCTTGAAGAGCCGAACATACCACTTGCGGTGGAACAAGGTCACAATTGTTATGGTCCAATTGGAAAACCACAATTAGGAGAAGAACAGGAAGAGGATTCGAGTGATGCGGAAAGCGAATTCGAAGATGATTGGGATCTGTACTACGATTCGGGAATCGATACAGACAGTGACACGGAAAGCAACTTCTCGATGGATCAAGAAGAAGCTAATCCCGACTACATCGATGTGCAACATTACTGCCCAGCTTGCGACAGGGTATATATTCTCCGACACTATGAAGACAACGTATATAAGTTTTATTAAGCCTTTAACGGCCAAATAAAAAGTTGCTCAAGTCATCGCCAATTTTTTGATTAAAAATAGTGGCAAAAAGAGCAATTTTGGAAATTCATTTGTAATAGAATAAAACTGTAGAAAAAAATTAAATATTTTTACATGATATTGCGCTTTTATTTCATTAACATTAAAATGTAGGCTACATTTCTGATGTATTTCCAATAATTTTCCATTTTTTCTAGCATTTATTAGTGAAACATTTATTACGCGATATTTATAAATCGTTCCGTAACTTACGATTTAACATTTGATCGAACTAACAGCCAGAGTAGAAACCACGTAAATCAGTTTTATTAACCCTTTAACGGCCAAATAAAAAGCTTCTCAAGTTATCGCCAATTTTCTGATTAAAAATAATGGAAAAATGTGCAATTTTGGAAATACATTTACAATATTTTTACATGATTTTGTCGTTTTATTTCATTAACATAAAAATGTAGCATACATTTCTGATGAATTTCCAATAATTTTCGATTTTTTCTCTAGAATTTATTCGTGAAAATGTTAACTTTAAGATAAAACATTACGCAATATTTATAAATCGTTCCGTAACTTACGATTTAATATTTCTCGATCCACAGCCAGAGCAGAAACGATAAAATATCATCGAATTGAGTAATTAGCTCCTATATCGTTATGTGAAAATATCCATGTACTAGAGAATAAATTGATTGTGAAGAATATGTGTGAAAATCGATCTGAAATTATCGAACGCAATTTCAGAAATTAATTGCGAGAGTCCTAAACAATGCTATCTGTTGCAACTCATTATTAATACGATCTAAACCGTTTCTTTTTTTTTACAACGTTATGTCGAAGGAATATTTTATGACTAACAACTTTGTATGACTATAATAATCGATTATTTTTGACCATATGAGAATAACATTAAAATAGTGTTTGACATAATTCTGCTCTCTGTTTTTTGTATCTGACATAAAAATAAATAGAATATAAGTACAGCCAATTATGACTATTATTATTTACAAATCATTACCCACTCAACTAAACTTGAGAGAAATTCAGACTCGTATGAATTTAAAGATTTGCGATTTCGAATGAATATATTTATCCAACATATTTTGTTTCAAATCACGCCAAAGTTTTGAAGTGAAAATTGCCGCTTCTTTTCTCGTTTCGTTTTCTGATCGTGTTTTCTGTCTGCCACTTTCATGCCGAATACGTTCCCGAATAGAATCCAGAATCACTCGAGTCCTCGTCTTTAGTGCGATCTAAACTCTCAAGTCTTGCAAGCGGTTTCGGAGTTTTTTTTTTATTTATTGGAAGACGGATGTCTTGCTGCTGAGTCCAGATACTAGGTGATCCATATGCTACTTGGAATCTGTCGGTCGAAATATCTTGCTCAACTTTATCAGCCGGATTCCATAATTCTGGAAAGAGCAACTGATTTGTTGCAGCCGTCGACATTAGGCTACTTATCGCTCGATGAGGATTCTCCGGCACCGTATCATCCTTCGTTATGGTGCAGGGCCTCGACGAAATAGTCTGAGTGGATTGTTTTAGAGAAACTCCTGTATACGGCTGTACCACATGATTCCATGAACTATTCGGTATATGTGCTTCTGTGTTCCCGCTTGATGTACTCTCTTGTGGATCATTGGTATAAGCATCGACCCATAAGTCCGAAAAAAGAGACTGAATTGTGTCAACAAACGTGGATATCATGCGACGTACGGCGTGCTGTGGAGGCACTGCTGAACCGTTCGACATTTTGAAAATCTGGGCTGGTTTCTGTATCTGTAATAATATATATAATCGAAACTTTAAAACACTCGAAGGTGCTAAAATAAAAGTCGGTTTTGATACAACAATCTATATTTTTTCATAATAATAATGCTTTGAGTAATTCATTTAAAAAATATATATATATAAATGATTTTTACTTGAAAAACTAGGAGATACATTCGTATTGAAAAATTAATGGCGATGACCATTTTTCATGTCAAAGTCGGTTTTGCTACAACAATCCATATTTTTTCTAAAAATAATGTTTTGAGTATTTCTAAAAAAAAATATATATCCCGTGAAGAAATCTTATCAGGGTTCTTCCAAGGCCCCGATTAATATTCCCTAATTCTCTTGGGGGCAAGCTTATGTGGAAGCGTCATAGGGTTTCGCAAATGATGGTCACGCTTTTTTCTTCGGGACCTTTAAAGGCTAAATAATGAGGACCTTTTAATGCTGCCCTATTAAGTCCTTACTAAAATAATAAAGAAATTTAATTAAAAAATATATATTTGTTATTATTTAGTTGAGTAATGCTGCACTTTTAATTAGATATTTCGTCTTTCTCTACACGATGGTATATATTGATCGCTGAAAAAGCATATTACATTTTTTTTTACATTGGCGGGAATCGAACCTAGAACCATCCGGATGGTGTAATTGCGCTGCACCTTAGCTCTCTTGGCCATTCAAATCATATGAATATGTAATTTTTTTGTCTATTCGAATAACTGTAATATGAAATATGAAATAAAATTAATGTAATGTAGTCAGAACTTGATAGATTTACATGACTGCGTCTGATGTGTTAAAATAATAGCACATTCAGTTATTTTTTACAGAAATTGGTTATATCGAATAGGGTACATTGTATCGTTGTCATCTACAATTATATTCCGCGAAATTGCTTGTTTTATCGTTTGCGCGAATTAGTTCGTTTGTATCTAGGTGCGTGACTGTCTGACTGACCTGAGGGCCAGTATTAGAATGGGTGACCACCTGGCTGACTTTGTTAGTTGGATAGGTGACCACCAATTTTGCCATGGAAACCTCGGATTGCCATATACGATTCTCATTTGGCAAATTTATTATTGATTTGTTTACTTTACGCCATGGTTAACTCTGACTGGGCATTTAATTAATTAACTTATCAAGGCCATATTAAACTTCACCATCATGGCCTTATGAGATCCTTATTTGGCAAAATCATGATTAATTAGTTTAGTTGGTACCATGATTAAGCCTGACTGGGCCCTTAATTAAGTGCCCTAATATAGCCCCATTAAATATCGGCATGAAACCTTACAGTTTCCTTAGTAGGTCCCTAATTGGGAGTGATATGGAACTCCCTTTTATGGTGTCCACATTAAAGCCCGATAGGGCCCTAAGTTATCTTAGGGCAACCATAATATTTTTCTTCACGGGATATTAGTGGTTCAACATTTTTTTAAAGTTCTTTTATTAAACTTGCAAAAGTGTGCGTCTTGACCTCCATATGCATCTTTTGCAAATGCATCTTGGCAAAATTTTTCAAAGTATCGTTTTCTGGATATACATCGTCAAAACTAGATGTCGATTGAGCGACCTATACACTGAGAGAAAAAAAAGATACTGGCAACTATACATTTATAGTGAAATACAACCTCAGCTATTTAAAAATGTTATCTGTACTAATTATTTATAGTCGATGCAACAGTTAATAATAGTTATCGTAACAAAAAGTATATTGTTTTGAAAATTTTGCGATAGATGCGATGTATTGTTCATAGAAAACATAATCACAAGTACAGTATTCTTTGAGAAATTATTTAACAGATTTGAGATGGTCATTGTAACTATAATAATAAAGTTACACTAACTTGTAAAATAGCAATTGTACGAAAATTGCTAAGACTGTATTTCACTATATGTTTACTGCTAAACTAAAACATTATGTTAAGACAACTATAGAATTAGTCACAGTAATGATAACGTAGTTAATTTAACCAATAAATCAGTTAAAATAACTATTCAAATTGTTGGATGGATTAAAAATCTACACACCCAGAAAAAAGATCTTGTTAACGGGACTAGAATCTACGGATCGGAAATAAAATTCCTTATTTGGATGCCGACCTACGAGACTTCCATTTACCTCAAATAATTTTTTTTATTTCTAATTAATATACTTGTTGAATAGTAAATATATTCAAATCTAAGAAATATTTATTTGGTCGGCAGTTATATAAGCGGGCCACCCTGATTTTCAATGTTCGTAGAGTGGGTTCATAATTTTTTTCCAGAGTATTTAGAGTTCCCCGAACACATACGAGTTATTTCAAATTTTTGATCTCCATAGTTTTTCCACAATAACATACGCTTTTTTATTTTTTTTCCGTTCGCTGCCGATTTAAAACTATCTATGACACAGCAAAAATGTTCCGGGATAAAATGTAGGGTTTCGCGTATACTTTTTGAAAAAAATATTTCGAAATTAACCTAGATAAATTTTCAGGCTTTTTTTGGCAAAATAATGCCATATCATTTTTTTTTTTTTCGTTGTGAGGGACCATTTTCATTTTACTCAAAATTTCACAGAATTTCCGTCATAATGTTAAAAAATGATGAAAAAATCAACACGATGGCAAATTGATATCTTCACAATGTACTGCTCGGTTATTTGCTGAATCATACCCAATTTACATGTTTACATTACGAAGGTATGAATTGATCATCGCGAAATTTTTGGTGTAATCAGTAATGTCAATAACGGAAATTCCGTCAAATTTTGAGCAAAATCAAAATGGTCTTTTCTAACGAAAAAAATGGTATGACATTATATTGCCAAAACGTGATTGAAAATGTATCTGGGCTAATTTGAAAATATTTTTATGAAAAAGTATACGTGAAATCCTACATTTTATCCCTGAACAATTTTGTTGTGCCATGGATAGTTTTAAATAAATCCGCAGCGAAATGAAAAAAATAAATAAAATAAAATACTCTATTTTCATTTTTATTTTATTTTTTCATTTCGCTGCAGTTTTATTAAAAACTATCCATGACACAACAAAATTATTCAGGGATAAAATGTAAGATTTCACGTATACTTTTTGATAAAAATGTTTCCAAATTAGCTTAGATACATTTTCAATCACTTTTTGGCAATATAAAGTTATACCATTTTTTTTTTTTGTTAGAAAAGACCATTTTGATTTTGCTCAAAATTTGACGGAATTTCCGTTATTAAGTCCACTAACTACACCAAAAATTCCGCGATGATCAATTCATACCTTCATAATGTGAACGTATAAATTGTGTACGATTCAGTAAATAACCGAGCCGTACATTGTGAAGATATTAATTTGCCATCCTGTTGATTTTTTCGTCATTTTTTAACATTATGACGGTAATTCTGTGAAATTTTGAGTAAAATAAAAATGGTCCCTCACAACGAAAAAAAAATGATATGGCATTATTTTGCCAAAAAAGCCTGAAAATTTATCTAGGTTAATTTCGAAATATTTTTTTCAAAAAATATACGCGAAACCCTACATTATATCCCGGAACATTTGTGCTGTGTCATAGACAGTTTTAAATCGGCAGCGAACGGAAAAAAAAGTAAAAATAAACAAAGCGTATTTTATTGTGGAAAAACTACGGGGATCAAAAATTTGAAATAACTCGTATGTGTTCGGGGAACTCTAAATACTCTGGAAAAACATTATGAACCCACTCTACGAACATTGAAAATCCAGGTGGCCCGCTTCATATGAAATGCCTCATATATGTTAATTTACAGAATTTTTTTTTTTTTTTTTTTTTTTTTTTTTGGGATATTCCTCACTCATCCTTTAGAAGCTCAGAAACTGCCCGCCGCTCAGCAGTTGACGCGCAAACCAGTGCGCGACTAAGCGGTCACCCATCCAAGTTATGACCGCAAATAATGCTGCTTAACTCTGGGGACCGTCGAGAATCCACACACCGACCGCGCGTCCACTGCTGCCGATTTAAGGATTATACAATTTTTATACAAATATACAACAAGAATTAAATCAAATCGATAAATGTTGCATGTTGATAATAATAAACTCCAATGATGAAAGGAAATAAATATATATTGGATTATAAGATAGTTCTAATTGATTTTATTTAAAAATATCTAATCCATATATTTGGTCGTTTTCACTAGATCTTTTTTCTAGATTAAGAAAGTATTTAGTAGGAAAAAATAAAATATTTTTTTAGTATCCGCTGCGCAGTGAAAATTGATTCAAATAAATAAATATGTTGGAAATTAAAAAACTGAAAAATTAAATGAAATACATATTTGTTGGAGGGAAAATAAATTTTCGTTGATTGAAATAATTAAATGTTGAATAGATAATTTTATTTAATATTACTAAATCTTTTTTCTGGGTGCAGTCATGGCTTAATAGTTGCCTGAACTTCCACGATTTCTCTCAATATAAGCATAATTTGACAGCGTTTACCTTTTGCACAGTTTCGTTTGTGGTCAACACCTCGAATTTAAGCCTTGGGGACCATGAGAAAATGCAATGTTGAGTCAACGAAAAAAAATTGCAACAAAAAGTGATGTTAAATTTGATAAATTATAAATATGTCTAAATTTTATTTTGGAACTAATATTTTGTTTTGCTAAAATATCTCGACTTACCTACCGGACTCAATCCGTCAAGTATCTCATTTCTCGGACCAATGGTTCGTTTATTATTGATTTATAGATGATTTAAACAAAAATACCACCGAACAAAGTGGTATTTTTGTTTAAACAATAATAACTGCATTGTTCATCAACAGAGTTGGACAAAATTGTAATGGAAAATTACAAAATACAAATTACTGCAAGTAATTGTATTTAATTTGAAATCCAATACAATTACAAAATATAATTGTATTTAATTTGAAATCCAATACAATTACAAGATGTAATTGTATTTAATTTGAAATCCAATACAATTACAAAATGTAATTGTAATTGTAATTAATTTAAAGTCTAATACAATTACTGGAAGTTTACCCACTTATTTTTTTAAGAGCGACTAGAGTTAAGCAGACATGGGCGCTTCAGCGTGTATATGAGAGAAGGGGAATAAAGTTCGTCATTCCGCATATGTAATTGGTCCTTCAAATACTTATGTACACCGGCAATTTTAAAGAGTTACGTGAGAAACGTGAGTATTATATCAATTATTTGTTCGTGTAATCTGAAATATTTTCATCCGTCAATTAATAAATATCTAGTATCGACCACAGAAATCCCTGTTATACGTTATCAAGAGACGCTATCAAGGATCCCTGTTACGCGACGCTCGCGCCTCAGAACCCTAATTTTCATTTGTCAAACGTTCTTGAAATATTAGTTTAACGTGATGTGTTACACGATTTTGTCTTTCTCTCTCGCTCCACTGCGACCACTATTGCGCTTTCTCACTCGCACTCATGGTAACTCGGTGTACCTTTACAATCTGTATTCTGAGCAAAAATGCTATAATTTATCGCAGTTATTTCAATCAAATTAGACAAAATTACTTTCAGTAATTTTAATGAACTAAAAAAATTATAATTACTGAAAGTAATTTTATTTAATAAAAAAAATACAATTATTGAAAGTAATTGTATTTGATTTGAAAACCAATACAATTACTAAAAGTAATTGTATTTAATTTGAAATCCAATACAATTAATGAAAGTAATTGTAATTAAAGCAGTAATTTCTGAACTAAGTAATTTTTGCTGCCGAACTCTGTTCATCAATAGTTTTCAATAAAGAAAAAACAGAATATTCATTGTAAATACCAAGTGTGTTGCATTTCACATATCATTAACATGTAAAATACAACACGCTTCAAGTGTGTAAAAAGCCGCCGCAATGTTAAAGATAGAAAACAACACGGTTGATTTTTAGAGTGTTGGCAAAAGTGTGAAAACTCGACCGCGTCATCCCAAAACTTCTATCAGGAAAAAATATTGAAAAGCGAGCTGCTTTTTCGGCCTCAAGCTTATGTAGACCTTTCGAAGATTGTACCTTCGTTTGCATATAATACCTGTAGACAATTCTTAACCTATCCCTAGCGTTCGCCATCGCCTTACCCAAACTGGGCGGAGCGTCGAACGCGACAACCTAATCCGGCTCCAGGTTTTACTATCGGGAAAGTACGTCGGGACCAAGCAGGTATAACTCTTCAGGCTAGAACAATATTCAATTCGGGACGCGAAACCGTACTTTATTTTTGCCTTTATTGTTTTATGACTCTTTTCGCAAAATCAAATGTATAGATGACCATCTGCCAGAAAAGACTGAGGACATTGTTGAAAATCTCTCAAAATGTATTTCAATAATAGAGCAGCAGACTGGGACAAACCAGCAATCATAAAAGGTTCACATCTTTGAAGAAGCCACGTCACGTATTTTACCCATTCATTCGGATATTCCGTGAAAAGGACATTAACGTTTATTTCACGTCGTCATAAGGCGATACGCTTTGATTCGTTCACAGAACAAAAAATTGCAGTATTTAGAAATTTGCATGTGTCAAATTAAATGACGATGAAACAAATTTTTTAAAATGTCATCTATTTTGCAAAACTTTTTATTTTTCTAAAAAATCTCTGTGATTCACTGTAGTTTTCCTACTATTAAATTATAATATTAAACTAAATTTTACTTGCATATCAATTAACAATCTATATTATACAGACTGAGACACTATGAGTGCGAGTGAGATAGCGACATTAGTCGTTATGGATTGAGAGAGACCAGTAAATGTATATCGTATGACCTTGAATACAAATCCTTATATTCACACTATGCAAAACTTTGCAAACAAAACAAAAATGAGCAGCAGATTTAACTTTCACAGATTCACCAATGTCATTAACAGTTATGGAATGAAAAATATTTAAATGAAAAAAGAAAACGCTTTTAAAAGAAAATAGCAATTTAAAAACTATTTAATGCTCTGGTTGCTCTACAATAAGCCTTTTATATTAAATTATACTATTAAACTAAATTTTACTTGCATAGCAATTAAGAATCTATATTCTACTGACTGAGACACTATGAGTGCGAGTGAGATAGCGACATTAGTCGTTATGGATTGAGAGAGACCAATAAATGTATATCGTATGACCTTGAATACAAATCATTATATCCACACTATACAGAACTTTGCAAACAAAACAAAAGTGAGCAGCAGATTTGACTTTCACAGATTCACCAATGTCATTAACAGTTATGGAATGAAAAATATTTAAATGAAAAAAGAAAACGCTTTTAAAAGAAAATAGCAATTTAAAAATTATTTAATGTTCTGGTTGTTCTACAATAAGTCTTTTACATAATGTAAAACAATTTGATACCTGCTTGAGTTTTGAATTTTTTTTCATTTACGTGGTATTTCGACAAACCCATCCTTAAGTGCCTGACTCGATACAAAAAAGGCAAAAAAAATAGTCGAAAATGACAGAATACTTACGTTTTAAAAGTACTTTCATCGTCGGCAGATCCAGTATTACATTGTGGCAAGTGATTGATTGAGACCTGTATATCTAGTTGCACAGAATATTATTCGTTAGAACCGGCAGATTCTAAGTGTTTTCATCAACCTCGCCTCTCAACTACTCGTACGCTCGGGCTGTACTGGAATGAAAAGCTAAATTTGAGGCAATCTCTGCCGTTAGAATGCCAGTTCGTTGGATAGGAGGGTGACCGGCTCGATCGGTAATACCAACTTCGTATAACGAAAGTCCAAGTTCGAGTTTCCAATGTTGGTCAACAAATTTACACTTTTTTGTTGTTGATTATCGGATCTTCGGATGTCAACAAAAATGATCGGCTTCTTGAATAATCGATTTCCATATTGCCGACTTTTCTGTCGAACCTAAACGTCTGTAAATTCTATACTATCATTTATGGACTGCTTCACGATATGCTAACATCGTATCCATTCTTGTCGACTTTTCGCGACAATGACTCAACGCGACCGACGCGATCGCGTTAACCGTTGAGCCTTGTCCGGGTACTTTCTTTGAAATTCAAACGCACTATTCCATTGAAAGCAAAGAAACATTTCCTTAAAGTCAATGAAAAAAATTCAATCCACCCATTACTTCGGAATTAATTAATTTTTTTTTCTCGGTGTAGAGAAAAACCTGATTGGTATTTATTGAAATAACCTTTTTGCATCTAGTACAGCGCGGAAAAACATTTTTTTAAAGCAACCTCTGCCGTGCCGTACATTCCTTTAGCGAACACTAGGGTTTGCGGACTCGGGGGCTTAAGCGCTCTTTATATGACTTTTCACATTTGACATAAATAAAAAATTTCAGTGCATGAACTTGGTTCTAGTACGTCTGACGACACAGCCGACCAATCACAGCACGAATAAATCGACAAAAATTGAATCTCGCACTTTTGATACGAAAACTCGAACGTCGATATATCTCGCCACAAACTTTTAAAGAGAAGATGTCATTTTATAGGTTACGTTTTTATTTTAGTGTTTGGAAGACGATTTATTTTTTTGTTACTCACGGTGTACGTCGGAAAATACCGGTTACAAGCCTTTTTACAATGTTTTTAAAAAACTCACTTTTTCCGTTTCTGATTTCAGAATTCACAGATCCGACCTTTGGTCGGAAAATCCAACCTACATTTTTTTTTCTTTAAGATATCGAATTTATCGTGATTAAGCGCGATTACGTGGACCGGTACATCGGGTCTTACGAGAGAATCAAGTTGCCTAAAAATTATAAAAATTAAATGGCAATGCAATAGCAATATATGAAAATTTTAATCTTGATTAAAAACGTACCACTGTGCAAGTACAAAAGGTTGATAGTGTAGTAAACGGATTCTACAGAATGAGATGAGGTTCTCCCGTGTATAAATCATTAAAAGTGGCAATATTTTACCCATTTTGATTCAACGTAGGGTGTTTGAAGAATCTATAATTTCAATTCGGGATACACTTCAACCTTCTGTTTTGCGCTAATTCACAACTATTTCCTTTCTCAACCACCGATAATTCCCCTCGCCAATGCTCGTCGAGAATTCCGCATATAATTTATGCTACAACAGGCTGTAATTTTTTTTTTTGCATATGCATACAATAGAATTCTATGTCAGACCCTCACGTATGTGAATATATATATTTGTCCCGTTTGCCGATGATTTCCGGTTCGAGCGCCACGAATCTCAATCGATGGAAGTTGCGCGGGTTTCTGCAGTATGTATTAACCCGCCTGCAACGTGCATACACCAATATTGTGGAGCGAAGGGTTTTCGGTAAAGGGAACGGCGCTGCAGGTTTGCGTACATAGACAACAATGCTTCGATTTTCGGGATCTCGTAGCATAAATAGTGCAGTGGTGACTCGCGCGTCGATGGTCGATGTGCAGTCCGTGCGGGTGTCTCATCTCACTCTTCTTCGCTTATACACATACATATAGTATAATATATACTATATTGCAAATATATATATATCTATTTGCATATACGTATGTGTGTAGAGGTGGTTGCAGGACGAAACTCGCGCGCGAACGTCCGCCATCCCGCGTTGTACACCGGAGTACCGATAACAATGAGGCAGAGACAAAGCCCAGGTACAATGCTGATGTTGAACTCGACTGATTTCGACGATTTTTGGCCTTTGCATGTGCATCGCGCTCGTGTTGCTCGACAATGATTCCCGCATACGTAATCATCGCTATGGGCACCGTCGGAGGGAGGTCCTGGTACACCGGTGAATTCGCAGAGGTTCTCAATTGTCAAGCCAACAAGTGTATATCCCTGAAATCGTTCAGAGTACAATTTATAAATTCATTAATACAGTTATTTTGATATGACTAATTTTTCGAAATTATCGTTAATGCCATTTGTCTTCTGAAAATGGTAGTTTATATTTTTTTGATTTTGTCTTATTTCAATAAAATGTGTGTGATTTTTTGCCTCTTTTGGTATCACAAGTTATGCGGATTGAATTTATGTATAGTTTATTTGTGCTAACGGAGACTTGCGATCGATTGAGCACCACTGGCGGCACCTGAATAGATACATTGTGCCGGGGCGGCCTATTGACGGGCGATTGTTCGCTTAACAATAACAACAATATCTGAATAGTCGTGCACATCTCGCGCGCACGCACGCACTTCGGGGCACCCGAGTGTGCGAGCCTGGGCACACTTCTGAAGGTGCTTTACCGCACACGTTTGTGTGCGAGAGAGAAAGATTTAGGGCGCGCGAAACGGGGATGGGAATATGCGATAGTGAGTATAGAGACGACAGACAGAGATGGATTGATATAGTAGTAAACGGATTGTTGTGTACATATATATTGTTGCGAACGATGCGACTGTAGGTCGCAATCGAGCGTTGTTTCAATGCTGCGGGGGCAGCCAGAAACTTGAAACAATAACGGAATGACGGCGAGTCATGGGCCGGGTGCATCGACTAACTAAACGATTCCAAGCCTGTCCTGATCAGTTTCGTCAAATTGCAAATTTCCTATAACACGATGAGAAAAAAAAGTTGCAAAGTAGAACTTTGCAAATTGATTCCTCATTATTTTTAGTTTTTTACAAAACTAACTCTATGAGGAAGTATGTTAATTAATTTTGGCTTCCTCACAGAGAAAGGTTTATAAACAAACCAAAAAATAATGGGGAAGCTATTTGCAAAGTTCTACTTTGAAGCTTTATTTAGTACAAGTACCAGTTAAAATTCCGATAAATTTAAACTAAATCACAGATTATGACGAAATTATGTGCTTATCATCGCAAAACAGTGCCGATTTCATGAATAAAATTTAAGTTCGTTATCTCATATTTTGATTAAATTAGGGCAACAATGTAAATTTTTCGAAAATGTACAAACTCTACAAAATCCCAACCGCTTTTCTGATTTCGGTCAAATAACATTAAGGTTACCTGTACGTATGAAGAATTATTTAGTAAAATATCGCTAATATGGCAAAAGCCAGAGCCGGACGTTCTAATTATTTTTAATTCACAAAGTAAATGGTACTTTCCGAGGTAGAATATGCGACTTGAGAACGATAGTGAAGGCCAAAATTCGATATCTTAATGAAAAAAAATACACTCAACTAATGCCGCATTACTAATTGGTTGAAATTGGAAAATGCATTTATTCTGGATGGTTGAAGAATGCGAGCATAGTGTCGATGTGACGTCACGAATTGCGCATCGATATGGCCGAGGGGTGGTTGAACGAGCTGTAAATGAGCCAGTGTGATAGAAAGAGAAAACACTAATTGTTATATTATAGAGGGATCACTAATTCGACTTGTATGAATCGCAGGAGCTGCACGGAGCATTTTTCTGGACCAGCAAATCAGTTGCTAATATATTGACAGCAAGGCTTATTTACTCTCCTAACAAACAGATTTTTTAGCCCAGCAAGAAGATTTTCTATTTTAACAAATCTTCTAATATCCCAACAAAAATAATCTTGTTAGGTTGGCAAATAAGGCATTCTGTCACTATATCAGAAAATGGATTTTCTTCGTATGCTTTAAATTTAATAGCACTGTACATCTCGTTAAGATTCGACCAATGGGACGACAGAAATTACGCATTGATATCAAATGAGCGGGACGCTCGCTGCGGGAACACAGAAGTGAGGGGTGGTCCGACTAGTGGGAGACTGCCGATGAAACTGCGTGTTAGAAAGAGGAAGCATTAATTTATAAAAGTAATTTTAATACGACACGGAAAAACGGCTTGGTTAAATATGTGCCAGGCGATTAATTGGTTAGACCAAAGTTATTGGTTATTAATCATCTGGCGCATATTTAACCAACCATTTGGTTGTTCCAACTAAGTTCTTTTTTCGTGCAAAGAGGAGAATCACTAATTTAACTTGAGTACATCACTAGAGCTGCCGTTAATGTAATAAGCCCCATTGGACCTCCAAATCCAATTAGTTCTATATATTTCATTAGGATTTAACTAATTCCTCATTAAAAATTCGATGAAACAAAAAAATAAATGCGTTTCTTCTGGATAGTCGAAGAATGCGTGCATAGTGCCAATGGGACGACACGAATTTCGCATTGATATCGAAGAAGCGGGACGCTCGCTGCGGGAAAATAGGAATGAGGGGTGGTCGGACGAGGGAGAGGCCGCGGGTGAGCCTGCACGATGGAAAGAGGGAAGAAGGGGTGGGGGGGGGGGGGATAAAGGGAGTGAGGTAGAGAGGGCATAGAGCAGCTGAATAGGAAGCGACACAATGGACCTGGGTGGCTGTGGAGGCGTGTTATCAAATGGGTTCCTCATTCACATACTGCGGCCTGAGCTACCTGTGTCTGTCTGTACCGGTGTCTGTCTGTTATACTTATTCATACCAGCCATTGTGTCTCCACTGTTGAGTCGAGTTCAGTTCAGTTGAGAACGCGATGGAACGTGCCACAATGCACGAATATGGGGCTGTGCCTCACTCATACTATTTCTCGCCACCCACCCTCAACCCCCCCTCCCCCCACCTCGCAAAAGCCCCCCTTTCACCCTAGTCCCGACGCCCACCCTTTGCCATCCTCTCGCGCCCACTGCGTATACTCAGGCGCCCTTCTACCATTTGCCATCCGTTCTATCGCTATGAATTCGCGTGCGACCTCCCCCTCCCTCGCCCTCTTCGACCACCCAGCGTCAAAGGACTGAAAAGAAAATTGTGTTGGGAATTTATGTGTATACGCAAGAATTCGTGCAGATATATTGGTTATAAGAGAGGTATGCTGCTACTTTGAAATGCAAGACGAAGAGACTCTTCCAACATTTTTTTTTTGCTATTTAATAAAATGTATAAGAACTTATGGATTTTTACTAGCGGGTATTAGTATGTACTCTCGCAGATAAATTACAATGAGGCAAATAATTTTTTAATACTTGTAACGCCCATCCTTTGCCATCCTCTCGCACCCACTGCGTACACTCAGGCGCCCTTCTGCTGTTTGCCATTCGTTCTATCGCTATGAATTCGCGTGCGACTTCCCCCCTTTGCCCCTCTTCGACCACCCAGTGTCAAAAGACTGAAAAGAAAATTGTATTGGGAATTTATGTGTATATGGAAGAATTCGGGCAGATATATTGGTTGTAAGAGAGGTATGCCGTTATTTTGAAATGCAAGAAGAAAAGACGCTTTTCCACATTTTTGTTGTTGTTGCTATTTCATAAAATGTATACGCACTCATGAATTTTGACTAGCGACTATTGGTATATTATCTCGCAGATAAATTATAAACCGTTAAATATTTTTTAAATTGTTGTATAAGTAAGTATAAATAATTTGCACTTTATAGAAAGCGTTTTAAACAAATAATTGGAAGATATAATGTGAAAATTACTATAATCCGTTATGTCAAATTTATATTGCATATCACGGAGGTTTCGTACAGAGATTTGAAGGAAAATGTAGAAATTAATATCCATGAGTATATTAAAATTCATATACAACTTATTGGGGTGATTTCCGAAATTTAGTATGTTATGGTATGTTAATTAGCCATCGAAATTTTTGTGCAAACTCTTCGAAAAGAATGCAATAATTATTGTGACAAATGGTGTATGCACATATTACCCTTTCTAATTCCCATTCCAGTAGAAGAGCAGCGAATAGTCAGACATGTTTTGTACGTAATCAAAAGTTTCGGAAACTTAACTAAAAAAACACGATGAATTGTTATAAAAGCCTTGAATATCGTACACAGTACATAATAGTCTAGAAGCTGAAAGGACAGCCTAAATATTCGTGGAAAAGTACGAATCACACAAACGTACATATATAACGACGCCAAATCAACGTCCCTACTTCAATAGAAGCACAACTACCTCATACACACAAACCAAAGTATAGAAATACTGCGCCAGTTGCTAGAAAATAAACGGCGGATGCAACCAAAATGAGCGTTGCTAATTAAGCCCGGCGAAGTTGTCTTCGTCGTTGATCAATGGAACTTAGTAGAGACCCACATCACTACTAACGAATTTCTCTATGAAGTAGGAAGAGTGAAATGGAGATAAAATGGGAGGTCAGGAGAAGGGCTTGTTGGATTGCATCCGCGCGTCCCGAGTCCCCATCCATTGCATCGGAAATCTTTGGATCCGCAAATGCTGAATAAAGATAAAGGAGTAAAAGAGCGAATGAGAGGGAGAAGAGGAAGAAAAGGAAAGCAAGTGAAGAGTAAAGGAGGGAAAATGATGGGAGAAGGGAGATGTAACGGATAACCGAAATAGAAAAGAGTGAAAGCGAACAAGTAAGGGAAGAGGGAGGAGGAATAAAGGGAGGAGAAAGAGGAGACGGAAGAAACGTGGAGGGGAGGAAAAGTGAAATTTGTGCTTGAAGCAATACATTAGGTTGTATTGCTTGAATGAGTGATTGGGAGGGAGGAGGAAAAGTAGAGGAAAGTAAATGATACTGAATGAGGTCGAAATTAAGGGAGGAGGAGGAGGATGTAACGTATAACGAAAATAGAAAACTACAATAAAATAGAATAATACAACTTAGTGCTTAAATGCGTGACTATGAGGGAAGACGGTAAGAAAAGGAAAGCAAGGGATCGCGTAGAGAAGAAAACGAAGGAAGGATGAGGACGTAAAGTATAACGGAATTGGAAAATAATTAAAGTGGAGCAAGAAAAGGGCCGATAGATAAAATGAATTAAGTATTCGATGTAAAAAAACAATCGATGTTTATATCCTATTAAATTTATTTTCAAAGATATCGTGAGATTAATATCATGGCAATTAAACCATAACATAATTCTTTTACGATTTCAGCATACGCTCGTGCCATTTTGACGAGGTGTTCCATTATGCCCGTTCATCCTTAATTGTGCTTAGAGCAATACAGCATATTCCTTGAATTAGTGACTAAGAGAGAGGAGAAAATGTAAACCAAAGCCGGTGATAGTAAAGGAAAGGAAATTTAAGGGAGATGGAGGACACAACGTATAACCGAAATGGTAAAGAGTGAAAGCGGAACCAGGAAAAGAGGAGAAGGGACGAAAGAAAGGAGAATGAGGAAGAGACGTAGAGAGGTAGGAAGAGTGGAACTTGTGCTTAGAGCAATACACCTAGTCGTGGAACAGAGCGAAACGCGAAACGAGATGAGCACGAGCTATAGCTGAGCCATGAGACTGGATGGCATACAAAACTCGCTCAATACGTCATTCAGCCGAATAATACCGCTCGTTCCCGCCAGAATGAGAGTTTCAAAGGGAATTAAGGATTCAAAGACATCTTTGCGCGCCGCTCACAAAACGGCCAGTCTGCGCGTATATCCCCCGCGTATATATATATATTATATGCATATATATATGTATGTATGTATGTATGAATAGATATGTATTCCTTTCCTCTACCTTGCCTCGTCATACTTGGAGCACTCGTTTTATTCATCTCTGACTCTTTTCTTAGTGTAGTGAGACACTCATCCCTTCGTACTGAACCTCTATATCTCAAAATATCGTTCATAAGTTTTGGAACAGGACAAAATGCGTTTGATATGTCTATGTTATACAGTAAAGTAATTAGGAGTTTATTCCTTGGACGCCTACACACAGAAAAACTTTGGTTTTTTGGTTGATACTACCAAAAACTCGGTTAAAAATATTACCAAGACAATTTAGTTGGCACAGCCGAATTATTGGTTAACACAAACAAAGATATAAAAAATCGAGGATTCGGTTTGGACATTCTATGAGTACTGCAGAGCTTCGTATTCGTCTAATCGTTTTAAAATGGTGACAGCAAAAAAGAATGGCCGATTACTTTAGTTTCCATGAAATTGTGTAATTAATTTTTATGAAAAACATTTTTTGTTTTTTTCTATAAAATGTTTGTAAAATATATTATCAATAGGTTAGAATATTTGTTAATAACAATTAATATAAAATTATTGGAGTAAATAAACCAAAAGAGTATAGTCAAAACAGTCGAATCGTTCTGGGCTTATCGTTCTAGGTAGAAGATTAAAACAGAGCGCCATTGATAGCGAAAAAATCGTTCAGATGTAACACTTTACACACTGCTTATCCCACACTCGTTCATATGCTTGGATCGTCCTGTCCCTCCTGTCGTTTCGCAGAAAAGACCCTCGAATATTTTCTGCACCCACCCTCCACTTTCGCCGCTTTCATTCTTTACGAGATATCTCAAGCTAGTTTGTCCTGGATTTTGTATACATGCTCCCAACTTTTACCATTCTCTTCTTCTTAACCTTCTTCATTTTTTTCCCCGTCTTATATTTCACAGAACTGTATACAAATATGTATGTTATTAATATATGTCGCGTAAAAAATTCCCGTGACAATTTTTGTTTGGTATATCTTCCGGATGGAAAGGAAAATGATGAGCGGGGATTGAGTGGTGAAAAGTAGTGGGGGAACGTGGAAAAGAGGATTATATATACATATATACGTTGTGCACATAGCACAAGCTGATTAACATAAAAATACGGCGGGAGCTCGTAAAGAGCGAGATTCATACCACTGTCAGTGGCCATCCGACGTAGCACCCGCGTTATTACGCTGAGGGTTATAGTTTTCGATTGTTATTCATATCACCGGCCCGGTTGGGGTGAGCCGAGTGAATTGTTCGTGACTGGGGGGTCGACTGCGATTCGCGAAATCTACCGTCAGCATCCGCTTGTACAGCGTCCACTCACTCATTCTGACTTTATTAATTTCATCCTATGGATATCAGTTTTTTTTTTTTTTAATTTTATCTGTACTAGCATCATGAACGGGCTTAATGTTTTTGATGTATTTTTGGTCCTCTGATAACTTAAATTGTTATTGTTTTGTTCTCTTGAAGCTTTTTGAAGAGCTAAACTATATATTTTGGTCAGGATGTTCAAAATGGTATTAAATATTCAACCAAGGAGATTAGATTAGATTGGCATTGATTTTTATCATGCGCGATTATTTTCGGTTAATTTGAATAACGGAATGTTGTGAAGCACAGCTCGGGATTTAAGAGGGTATGTTCGAAAGCGAAAGGACTATCATGACCAGACCCAATATAAGCTTAGCTCTGAAATTGTTTCTGTAGAATAGACGAAGCGAACACGTTTGAATTATAGATCTGAAAATAAATGTTATTCGAATATTTTCGATCTAACGGAACGCTGGATCTGTGATGATTGGATTTTTTTCCACGGATATTTTGTCCATTTTTCTTTTATATATACTCTGTGAATGTGTTCCAAAGATATTTTTGGAACAAAGCACAGCTTCTGGAAGTGAATAAAAATTCAGGCAGCTATTCAAAGTAGAAAGTAAGAAGGAATTTTCGGAATGACCGATGAATTTTTATATTTCTAAGGATAGAGTATAGGGATACCGTGCAATTAAAATATTGCAAACTATAATGAATATATGCAGGATGCTCTATGCAAAAATTCAGATACTTGTTCTTCACCGTTAATTGACAATAATCAATTATGTGGCTCGAGATCCAGATTTCTTAAACTTGAGTAGCAGCGTTTCTGTCGCACAGTTTCGTGCAATCGTACCGCGTTCCCTACCGGGCCTATCACCTCCACAAAACGCGCTCGACCCTCCTTAAGGTAAACGCTTCTGTTTCTGACCCTGGCGCAGTTCCTGACCCGACTACTTAAGTAAATGGTGGGTTCACAAACCACGACACTCATTTGGTCCTCGCTTACCCTATGGTTTTTTACATGGACAGAGTGAGAAGGTTGCCTTAAAGTATCACAAACTGGGCCGTTCACCTTATTGGTATTTAAAAAAAAAAATTTCTCCATTCGAACGATTTCACAGTTGGACACAGCGATGTATAAAAAGAAATATTTACTCCTTTACGAGCAGCATATTTTTAAAATATGTAATCTTTCTTTTTTTATTTTATTTCTGCATACAGTAGAACCTCGTTTATCCGAGGTAATGTGGGGAGGGCGTACCTCGGATAGCCGAAAACTCGGATAATACGGAAACCATACACAATGCATATAATGAGGAATAGCTTTATCCGTTTTATCCGAGTTTTTCCGTGTTATCCGAGCGTACACCTCGGTTAACGCGGAGTGCTCGGAAAGTCCGGTGGCTCGGATAACGCGGAGCCTCGGATAATCGAGGGCCGGATAAACGAGGTTCTACTGTATATTCAACTATAATCTTAAAGGCCTTACTTACCCGCGGTGCGATCGAGTTAACAAGGAATGAGAAGTGAATGCTATTCTAATACATAGTATATGTCACGTGGCACGCAACTAAAGGGGGCGAGTTGAAGAGTCACTTACCAAACTTTGGGGGGTGCAAATCTGCATGTCTGTAACAGAAAGACCGAACTGTGATTACTGGGACTGAATTTGATTAAACGAATGAATTAAATATGCGTATGCGGACGTTTGTTTTATCGAGTTCAATCGTTTGAACTCGAAGAGCATATCGAACATGTAGAATTTCGTCGATTTATATAACAGAAATTGATTTTAATTATATCTTTGAGTAACCAAGTAACATAAAAAAAATTAATTATTGTATATGGAGTAGATAGAATTTATAATTTTATTTGAAACTATTATTGATCAAATACGAATAATGTTTTAAAAAAACATGCATTTCATTTTAGTAATTTATTAAACGTCTTCAATTTAAAAAATTTAAAAAATTTAAAAATCAACAAATTATTTACGGGAACCAATTAAATATTTAATGGCCGATGTTGAAAGAAAGGTTAGCTTAAAAAAATATCATGTCCGGGAGAATACACTAACGTTTTTTCTCGCAGTGTCAATATTCTACAAACAAAACCGGAGAAATAGCGGTCATAGATTTCCGCAGTCGATCTGGCTTACTATTGGCGCACCGATTGGATTGCTTGTTGTCGCTCAGCGCGCCACTATGCGCAGCTGGTGCTTCATTAGCGACAAAAGATGAAGAAACAGGTAATAAGAACAATTCTCTTTGAATTATTTTGCCACAAAATATTTTAGTATTATATTTTATCAACACGCTTTCTCCCAATACAAACATGGAGAAAATTTCGTCGGTTTACATAACAGAACGTAGTTTTAATTATATCTTCGAGTAAGGGAGTAACATTAAAAACTCATTCTTATGTATGACGAAGATATCATTTATATTTTTTTGTAACTACTATTAATCAAATCCAAATAATATGTTAAAAAATATATGTTTTATTGATTATTCAAATTTATTTAATTAATAAAAAAAATGAACCAACAAATTATTTAAGAGACTTAATTAAATATTTCATAGCTATTATGTCTATTTAAACCAGGTTAGCTGTAGAAATATGTTTTCTAGAATGCACTAACTTTTTTTCTCTCAATGTCATTAATCTATAAGCAAAACCTAATGAAATGCAGTTGGAGATTTCCGCAGCTGGCTTCCTGTTGGCGTGCCGATTGAACTATTTGTTGTCGCCCAGCGCGATATACTGCGCAGCGCTTCATCAGCGACAAATATGGATTAACGAATAATATGAAAAATTCTCTTTGGGTTATTGCGCCACAAAATATTTTAGTATTATATTTGATTGCTACGCTTTCCCTCAATACAAGCATGTACAACGTTTCATCGACGAATATATAAGAAATTAATGTTAATTACATCCTCGAGTAACCGAATAACGTTAAAAACTCATTGTCATGAATAACGCAGATTTAATTTATATATATATATATATATTTTTTGAAACTATTAATCAAATACAAATAATGTATTAAAAAATATATGATGCATTTTATTGATTTACTAAATTTACTCAATTAATTTAAAAAATGAATCAACAAATGATTTAAGAGAAGCAATTAAATATTTCATAGTTATTGTGTCTACTGAAAAAAAGGTTAGGTGTTAAAAAATATAATGTCTGATAGAATGCAATAACTGTTTTTCGCTCAATGTGATTATTCTATAAAGAAAACCTGAAGAAATGCAGTTAGAGATTTCCGTAGCTGATCTGGGTTCATACTGGCGCGCCGATAGAACTGCTTGTTGTCGCCCACCGCGCCACTGTGCACAGCGCTACATCAGCGACAAAAAATGGAGTAATAGATAATACGAACAGTTCTCTCTGTGTTATTGCGCCTCAAAATATTTGTGTATTATATTTGGGTGACACGCTTTCCTCCGATAATGTACGCGTTCTTTCAAGTATTTACCTTCTGATTCATTAGAGCAACGCGTTACAAGTTGCCATCGCAAGAACGGCGCAGCGTGTCTGTGCGGGCTTAGGCTAATGCCCTTACTCATGTATTTGCTACCCCGCTTCGACAGGAGCGCAAAACAAAGGCTTGTTTCGCCCCCTCTCTAAACATGACTGGCAGCCACACTGATTCAATAACAATTCTATCACGCGCTTCCATAAACATATACTGTCATTTAAACTCGAGTTCTAATCCTTATAAATCTACATAACATTGAGACTACTACTCAAAAAATTCGAGAGAATATTTTATTCTTTCAATTTCATATGAAATTGTGAAAATTACAAAACAGAGTTAAGAATGCTACGTTTATGTATGATATCAGAATGTATCACATAAACATAATAGATAGTACTTTCTCAAAAAATTAAATCTCTACAGAAAATTTATTTCTTACAACTTTCGATAAATTGACTATAAGTTATGTGTAATGTTCCGTACAATAGTACGTGGTGCTCCCACTAAGGCCCCATATTTTAATCAACTTGACCGAAAAAAAATCATGCATCCAGCAACAATTCTATCTCACGCCACGATGAACATATATTGTTGTTTCACCAATCATTTTAATTATTATAATTCTATATAAGATTAAGACAATCATTGCATATATTTTTTTTAAACATTTTATTTTTTCATTTTCACATGAAATTTTGATAATTAAAAATAGAGTAAAGAATATCACATATGTTTGTGGCATGAAATTATGCATAATCCTTGCCCGCCTTAATAGTAAAGAGACAAAATAATAAATAATTTCACAAGAAATAAAACATTTAGGGAACATTTTTTTTGGTTGGAAAACTTGAGAAAGTAGCTAATGCCCGATCTTCCGTGCAACAGTATGCGGTACGGCTATCCCCACCACTGCCCAATGCACCAGCCACCTCTAGTGGACAATCTCGGTACCGTCTATCTACCTAAGGTGGGGAAGGGAGGGGGGTCCAAGGGACGATTTTTGACCAGCCAAGGGTTGCGCCAAGGGTTTACATAGCTATCCCAAGACACTGACCGTCAGTCGTCAATCTCTTCTCCACCTAGTCAATTTATCGTCTAAAATATCTTAGTTGGTGGCGTATCAGTGATCGTCGATAGGACAAATTTTTTAAAAGATGAAATTGAAGAAGAGGAATGCGCGTAAAGAGGAAGAGGAAATAAACTTCTTCGAAGGTGAATCACGAACTAAAACGGTAAGTCGAATTTATTATTTAAAAATAATAAAAATACATAATATTTTTAAATTTTCATGTTCTGAATTTTCATAATTGTAACGCTTCATTTAAGTACAAAAATTACATTTTTTAATTTTCCGGTCTTTATCAAAATATTATTTAAATTGTCATGTCGCGAGATAACTTTTTTTTTAAGTTGTAGTATTCTGGCTTATTAAAAATAGTATCCCAATAATTTCATAGAATAAATTCAGTCATTTAAAATAAATAGTGTGATATAATTTTTTTTTTTTTTTGTATTTAGATTAATCTAAATGGCGCTGCCGAAATACCGGAGTGGTGTGGTAACAAGGATCCCGCAAAAGAGTATCCTGATGCCGAGAATGACGTCAAGGTCTGGAGACCTATAACTGAAGATGAGGAGCGCTGTATACCGGTGTTCATGAACTTGGGCAAAATAGCACTTACTCATGCTCAGGTACAACAAGGGGTTCCCGATATCGAGGCGATGGAGAATTCTTGCCGCGGTTACGCTCAACAACATATGTCCGATGTTCTTCACGATTCCGAGTATTTGGCCAACGTCGCATTGAACACATTGATGTCAAAAGAAATACCTCCCAAACTGGCCGCTAGATGGACGGCAGTCGACAAGGTAAATATTGGACACATCTTGATTATACAAAATCCAATATTTATAATTATAAATTACGTGAAACTGACAAATTCGTTAAATTTTTATGTTTCAGAATCTTTTTGAAGAAGGATTGACGGAATACAAGAAAAATTTCTCCGCGATACGCTTGAATCTTTTACCACACAAGACTACGGTAAGAATTGAAATCTGAAAAAAAAAAAAATTAAAAAAGCAAGGAAATTATCTGGAATATCTGGAAATAATGTGTTTTTGTGCTTATGTTTGCAGAAGGACGTAATCGAGTTCTACTACACGTGGAAACGCGCAAAGCAAGTCAAAGGTCTGAGACAGTCGCAAGCACGTGCGTTCTTACGTCGACGACGACGAGCCAAACCAAAGAAGAACCTCATTATTGGCTCGCCGACGGATTCTCGGATGACTCGAAGTCAACTGGCGGCCAAAGAAGGGAATCCCAAACCTGCGAGAATTCCCGTTTCGCGAAAAGATGTTTACATGAGTGTCAAAAGGAAGCGCAAATCGACAAAGCAATCAAGGTATTTAAAAAAATCGAATTATTACAACTTTTTTCTTAGCTTCCTTGCATCGTTACAAAATATTTAGAAACATATAAAATTGAAAGATCTGAAAATTACAGTTTTAATATTTATTCGTCAAATTTATGCACCGTTAAAAATATTTCGAAATATATAAAATTTCATAATTACAAAACAAACGCGGTACAAAAGAACGAATTTTTGCAACTTTTTTTTTTTTACTTCCATGCATCGTTACAAAATATATGGAAACATATAAAATTGTAAGATCCGAAAACTACCGTTTTAATATTTATTCATTAAATTTATGAATCGTTAAAAAATATATCGAAATATATAAAATTCCATAATTACAAGATCATAATTTCATAATTGCAGTTGTAATTATTATTTAACAATTTTATTATAATATGTTGGACTTAATTTTTTGAATGAAATAAATACTAATTACTATTATGTCTTGTCTGTTACAGGGTACCTGGAGTAGAGGCCTGAGAGCATCTGTCGAAAATCATCCATAGTTATAATTTTCCTTCATGGCGTACGAAGCAAAAAATGTTGAAGTTGAAACTGTGGAATTTAAAGTGCCTTATTTACAGTGCTCGCACATAATATCTTCTTGTTGATTAATATCTATAGAGTTGATATAATTCCGTTAAATGTGTAAGACAAAAATAACGAAAAAGTAATAAGCTTTAAAACTGAAATAACAAACCTTTATGGACGTTAAATCAAATATTTTTTATGTAACGTCCAAATAGGTCCTTTAAAATTAACCGACGATTACCGTACTAATACCGTATGGATTTTCCGAATGATGAATAATATAGTATATCATTGTTATTTCATGTCGAATGATTTTTAACGCATTACTTTTATCCAACGATAGTTTTGTCTTCATGAAACATTCTTTTTTAATGTAAGAATACTCCAGAAATGTGATTAAATAAAAATGTAATCGTATATATGAGTCATTCTTCCACTCTGACCCACTCTGACAATTTTTCTATGTTATCAATAGATAGGCGCAAAGATTCTGTAATTTTTTTAGCCAAAAGAACATTGCATTTTTTTATTATAAAAAAATAATCTTTATATATTTTAGCGAAAAAGCATTGTTATCGGGCCGACAAAATTATTTGGAAAATTTCATTGAAACGTTCACATGAAACTACAACTTTTATGTTGAAACAATTTTTTTCTACCACTTTAATTTTTCAAGATATATATTGACTTTAAAGAAATAGCCCATTTTCCGTAATATTGAATTTGAAAATCTGAAAAAATTAGGAGAGATTAATTTCAAGTGGTACTATAATGTCTCCAATTATGGGACTAGTCAAAAAGGTTCGAAAAAAAGTGGCTGAATTGACGAAGAATGCCTCATATATGACGACTGCAGCAATCGAGCTGAAATTTGATACATAAGTACAGCGGTAATCAATCTATGATTATTGTAATTTATGTAAAAATAAATCTTATAATAAAAACACTGGATGAAATTAAATTGTCTTATTAAATCATTTGTAACTCCTCCGATGTACCCAAAAACTCGAATAATAAAAATTTAGAATGTTAAACATTGAATTTGTCCGATATTCAATAAGCAACTTTTCAATTCTCCGTCTAGAAATTTTTTTTTAAATCTTACTTGAAGGTATAAATTAAAAATTCCTCATTTAATTGAGCTAGTATCTTCCGACTACGAATATCACGCAAAAGTCACTGAAATGTCAGTCGTAACTGTCACTATTAAAGTCCAATATAAAATATTTCACAAAAATATTCGTACCTCTGCAATATTCGGCAGTAAAAAAACACTCTTCAATTTCCCCTTTATAACACTTTAGAATTATTGTTCTGTAAGATTAATCTTTCCAGTAGCTTTAATATGCATGATTTTTTTGCGATTTTCATACCATCGAAAAGTGTTTGCAATTCCCTCTAATTTTTCTCGAACTTATGAGAAATTAATATCAGGCGCAAGGACTACCTAATAAATTAAATCATTTAATCAAGCAGCCACAATCGACGCATATTCATCTCAAATTGCGAAAAAATTCCGCCAAGACGAAAAATTACTGTTAGCAATACACGGTCGCTGCCTACACGGAAAGAAAAGGTTAGTTGCCATAACCATAAAATCAGTTGACACAACCTATCGATTATTATATTTCCCTTACAACTCAAATAGCAGTGTCAACGATTCGAATGGTCGTCCCAACAATTCGAATGGTAGACGGATCGATTCCATAATTGTTGGGTAGACCCAACAATTGGAGTGGTTACACTTACTAATTTCGGGAGAACGAATCGTGAATAATTGAGGTTACTATTCTATATGATTGGGGCAACTTATTTTTCCGATCTTTTGTACAGAAAATTGGAAACGCAGTTGTCACAAACAAACACTTTTTTCCGTGTATAATATACTATGCTTAGTGGAATCTCTTTTTGCGATGTTCTAAATATATTAATGGGTGACGGAAAAGGAGGATGGGAATAAATATAAGGGTCACGGTGATGTAGATTTAGGATGAAATTCCCGATATAAAATCTGTATGCACACACACGAATTTATACATATTATGGACATGTATATATCATCATTTCTTTTATATTTCCGCATAGAAGAAGGAGTGGGATAGGCTGGCACACGGACGTAGCTTTAGTTGCGCGGCCTTATCGGCAGTTATCGGGCCGTGATGTCACACAATGGGGCAGACAATGCGCGGGACAATACACCCTGCTTCCTAACCCTCGACCCACCCCCGGCTGTACTACCCTCACCTTCTCTAACTCTGCCTGCCTCCCTCTATTCTACGCCCTTCACGTCTTCCATCTCACTTACTCTCTTGCTCTCAGCGTCGCTCGGCCAACTTAATAAACATAATAGCTGACTTCGCCGCCCCGCGGTCACAATGAGATCCGTACCGCCAGATAGCAGAGATATGACGACGACGTCGACGCCGACCACGACGACGACGACGACGACGACGACGACGACGACGACGGCGACGACGACGACAACGATGGCAGCAGCCATTGTGTGAGCGAGCCATCCAAGTTTTAGTTTTGGCTGGATTATTTCGACCGTCCTAAACCGACCTTTCACATCCTTCTATTACCTGTACCAATACCAGCAATTACTTATGCACCGATTTATGGTTCTACGTTTTGCACAAGCAACCTAAACTCAGGTATATCTTAGAGAGCTTAACAGCGAACTGTATTCCTTTTTCTCGTTTTTGCCTGTTCAAGGAAATCACAAAAATTTGCGATACAGTAAAAAAATACGCTGTGGCTATTCGCACAGAAGAATTTAATTTTGCGCCGAGTCGCTACGGCGACTCTTGATGTCTCTAATTGAGTCATGCTAGGGACATGCGAAAAATTGGAATGTTTGGATTGTGCGTAAGCAAATTCGGAAATGTACGTGCCCAGATGATTTTTAGAGAGTGTTTAACAACTTTTGAAAAGGACTGTACATTTTCCTGTCTCTATCACTGTCGATCTCTTATTTTCTTGCAGTCGCGGATACGCTCAATTTATATGCTGTGTGTATGCAGTTTGTCGTTTGCGACGCTACTGTAATTCCTCAACATTATAATCATCCTTGTCCAATGATGAATTTTCATGTCACGACTTTTTAGGGTGCTTTGTCATTTTTGGAGTGACGCTTGCGTTTCTGTATTGGACGCACGCCATTTTGGGAGTGACTAAAGCGTGTCCGTATCGAGTGACAGTCGTATTTTGCATTTTACATCGCTCTACGCCATTGTAAACGCAAAATCCACTCCAAAAATGACATCACATCCTACAAAATTGAGGTATAAAAATTAGTTCATCGTTCGGTATTGATGATTATAATTTTGAGGAATTATGGTATCGCCTGACACGACAAAGTGTATGCACACAACATATAAATTGAGCGTATCCGCGACTACAAGAAAGTAAGAAATTGGCAGAGGTAGAGACGGTATAAAATGAAATTTAATATACCGTACTTGCAAAAGAACTTCCAATACATATATCAATATTCAAAATATTTTTAACAGTGTAACTACGTTACTGTTAATGTAACTTCGAAAATAGTCACCTGGACTAATAAAATATAATTATCACTGAATAGTTATCAGGACCATCTCAATTTCTCTCAGTGTACAATCAACAAAGAGTTTGAAATATTCGTACAACGTGCTATGCCTTTTTTGCGTCCTAATTTTATTGCATTAATTAATAATAATGAATTCGCAAAAATATCAACTGATAAATACCAATTTTTAGAGATATAATATTTCGTTGAGTTTTTGGAAAAACGATCCGTAATTTATAACTGAATTTAAAACGCCACAGCTCATTTTGTTTCTCGATATTTCCTCTACAAATTTACCATGTACAGTTTTTGTAATCTTGGCTATTAAAAAAATTAGATATAACCAACAAAAAATTACATACCTACAGCAGTTTCTTGTCTACTACTTCATCAATGCAGGTATTTTTTTTTCAGTATAAACTTGTTGCAATCAAATTGGCTCCAACAGGTTTGTCTGTTTTTGTGAGAAAACTCTGTTCGCTCCAAGTTCAAATATTCCTATTTGAATCTCTTACGCAGTAGCTAATGAACAATTTTTGTAAATAATCACTGCGTAAGAAATAATATACTACAAAGTGACTACATCTTTTGCGCAAGAGGTAAAATAAAGATTTCAATATTCAGATCGAACAGAGTTTTCTTACAACAAAACTCAACCTTACACACCCAATTTGGTCTTCGCTGCAATCTGAACCTGACGACAAGTTGAAAATTGAATAAATATTTGGCCCATACTGCATAATTGCATACCTGCATTTAAAATACTTGTTTCGCTGTAGTTTAAAGTTAGATTTTATACTACAGTTCCACTTTAGTTAAAAGTTAGATTGTATACTAAAGTTTCACTTTAGTTTAAAGATAGATTTTATACCAAAGTTTCACTTTAGTTTAAATTTAGATTTTATACCAAAGTTTCACTTTAGTTTGAATTTCGATTTTATACCAAAGTTGTACTTTAGTCTGAATTTAGATTGTATACCAAAGTTGTACTTTAGTTTAAAGTCAGCACATACTATTAAGATTCTTTGAATACCTTATTTTTTTTACTAACAAGATAGCATTTTAAAACAACTGGAACGGCACTTCCTCCTCGAACGGAGATGAATAAATGGCCATAAATAATGAATTCGAAAAGTTATTATTAATCAATGCCCAAATTATCCCGACGATAGTTGAGAGAAATTTAAAAAAATCTCATGAAAGTCAATCAGCGTAGCGTATTATGTACAGCGATCATTTGAGCACGCCGGTATTGTGGTAGATCCGTGAAGCGTGCATCCCTTATCACGGGTGGGGTTGAACCGTCGAAGGTTTTATACGCTCGCGATCGGACCCTTTTGTCCCGTTCGCGGGCAACCCCTCCATCTTTTCTATATCGTGCCGGAGGGTGCCGGTGGGTTCACACATCATCGAATCGGCTCTCCACGCCCTTTTCCCCGTTGTATTTACTCCTCGTCCTCCTTTCCCATCCTCGCCTCGCTCTTCTGACTCTTCTTTCTTCATTCCACCCTTGCGGTACGCCAATGTCGACCGCCCCCTCGATAACAACGAACAATATGCCCTTGCGTGTAATCAACCCTAACCCACGTGCCGCCACACACGAACACCAGATACTGAGGTCCGTGTTACCATGCATATCCAATACAACGCGTTTCGATCGGCGGGCCACTAAAAAATTCCTGCAGTCAGGAATCCATTATTTGAACAACTTTACTGGATACACAATCAGAACATATGTTAAGGAGGTTAGAGAGCTTCTTACACCGGGAGTAAAGATTTCATTCATTCCAAAGAAATAGGTGGATTGGGAGGCTAATTTTTTTTCATTTACTTTAAGGGAACACAGTCACCTAAAAGAAGTCATAAGAAAAAAAAAAAAAGTGGAGATGATACACTACCTTTGAAACCTCATTAAATACATAACGAGCATTAGAATTCTATAATTTTGTAAAGACATATAGTGCACCAGAATAGTGTGAGATAAAAAGTAAAATTTTTCACTTGTCATAGCTTTCAAACCAAATCGGTGAACAAATTTTACTGTTCGATGTCTTATTTCATCTGTCGAAGAGTTTAGCGTTTGCTACCATCAGGCAAAAAATGGCTGTAACTTTTGAAACAGATAGGGTTCTATCAGGATCTATGCGGTTTTTGTCGATTTCTATCGGCTTTTATCAGCACTTGTCAACCTTTTTCAATAGCGATACCATTCGAGAGCAAATAGATCATTTTTCAATAAATATGCAATAAAATCATGCAATATTCAAATTCTTGATAACCACTTGAGTACGAAATTTTAGTCATGTATCTCAAAACCTGCGGAAGCTGGTGTCAACAGTGGAAAAATGTTACACACATACAATGTGCTTTGGACATACATACATTAAATTTAATTAACTAGAAACGTAAGTAGGAAATAATTTTTAGGTTAGTCAGTAATTAGCTGTTCATAAAAAATACTGAAACCAATCACGTTCATGAGAAAGACAATCCTTGCATTAGAAATGACAGTTTATAGTTAAAACATTCCATAGCAGACTTAGTTCTTAATATATAAGTAGTTTCATAGCCGTGATTCAAATAGAAAACTAGCTAACATTTGCAAATATCCGATATCATGTTTCCTCGTGCGGTTTTTAAAAAGAATAAAACATAATAACTGTCCAATTATAACGAGCAATATCTCATTTTGATTATTGGAGGATTCTCAATCGATTGACCATCCAGATTTTTGATAGCATCAGTAATTCAAAAGATACATCTGTTTGGTTATCCTGTCCTAACCTAACATCAGGGATACAAATGGCTCTAACTTTTAAATTACTAATACCATAGAAAATCTGGACGGTCAAGCGATTAAGGATCTTCTAATAATCAAAATGAGATATTGCTCGTCATAATTGAAGCACTATTATGAGTTATTCTTTAAAAAAAACTGCACGGAAAAAGATGACTTGAAAAAATTTGCATATATCAGTCGATTTTCTATTCACGGTTGTGAATGTATTATATATTAAGAGCTAATTCTGCTACGTGTGAAACTCCTCGGAACTATTAATTAAACCACCATAAATTGTAAAAAAGTTTTTAAAAAATTTGGCACTGATTTAACTAGTGTCAAACACAGTAGTTACCTTAATCCTTTAATATCGTAGCAAATGGTATTACCTAAAAAAATGTATACATCGCTATGTGAGCCTATAACGTAAAATCTAGAAACGCACAGAATATCTTTGTTGGTGTGACATAAATGCATTGAATTCCGTATATGAATTCATCCACAGTGTTATAAGAGGTTCACCAACACAGACTCTATGCGACTTACGACCGATGCTTGGCTTTGTGTATTCGTGTGAATGGGCGATCGTTTGTGTGTATCGGTGGTCGGGCTTTCATCTCGTGTATATACGCGAGGTATACTCGCTGCACGAAGGTAGAGACGCGAAAGGGGTACCCACCCCCTTAGGTAGGTACTCCAAAATCGGCAGTGTGCACTGCGGAATCGACGAATTATTCTCCCAAGTGCCACTTGCACCCTTCATTGGTAATTTTCCAAGTGCCCTCTCACGTACATATACATATGCATATAGACGATGGTATATCTACAAGATTGTGAGGGTCTACAGAGTGGATTTAATACCTGCAGTGCCTGTGATTACAATTCACTGCGACAATTGTTTCCAGCAATTTATTACTTGTTCTGCCTTCAGAATCATTCAGTTTCGTCGATAATTCAACAGATGTAAACCTTTTAAACACTCTTGCAGTCTCAGCTTCCGAAATACTTTTTTTTTACATTTTCATTCAACTTTAGATGCTTTAATATGAGTTAAAATCGATCACGAGGTATAATAAGCCACGTCAAAGGAATCCTGAGAAAAATAACCTTTCAGAAAACAAACATTTTATTATATTGTATAAAAAATGTTTAAACAAAATCACAGGATGTACTATAGTGCAGCGATGCAATTTTGCTAATTACAACAAATTTCCAAGTAATTACATACAGAGCGTATGTAGACTGTATATGCCCAATTCTATGTTTAAAACTATACATATTTTTTATATACTCTATACATCATTTTTTTCTTGGGTTGGCACAACCAAATAGTTTGTCGATCCAACCAAAAAATTGATTAACCTAGCCAAGTTAGTCGCTTGGAGCGTATTTAGCCATGCCAAAGTTTGGGCCAACCATTTATTATTTCTCTTCAAGTGCACTCCTCCATAAAGGCCTCTAGGGACCCGAAAATACTCCTCAATATGTTAAAAAGTCGGGTAAAAAAACAGTATCATAAAAATATAAATAATATTTTGCGAAAATATTAATAACAGCATTTAGAAGTCCAAGCTTTATAAAACAAGGGAGAGTATCTAATATATGGTACTAATATCCGTCGAACAATTTATAACTGGAATACAGATCATACGGAAGATTTCACTGTGGATAATCCCGATAGTACACATCGCAGCAGATGTACAATAGGAAAGGGTAAATCAAATCTCAACCCTCTGCTGTGTACTTAAGCGGCAATGTAGCACACGGTTGAAATATCAAATTCGTTATCTACAACGGTCTATCGAGATCATTATAAATCATTGAGCTCATCGGCGAATCCCCGAGGGAGGAAGATGGAATGAATAGAGGGTAGTGGGAAGCATCAACCCCATAACGTAACTTCACCGACGAAGGGTGTGATGACTATATAATGCAACAAGCGTGCGTTGAGAGTCACCCTTTTAATATCATGGATTCAGATCCACACGCTATTTTTACGGTGGCTCCACGCGGTCCTTATGGGATTTGGGAGACATACCATGACCCCCCGTCTTGTAAGAGCGACGGGGTGGCATTGACCCTAAGTTGTGCTGTGACATTGGTGGTGATACTTTCCTTCCAAAAAAGTAATAATTATTATTGACTCGATTGGATTTGATTTCAAAGAGGTTTTATTCGAACACTGCCTGGATATTTGTTAGTGTCACGTCCGAAGGCAAAATCTTCACACGGAGAAAAAGGTGTAGTTGTGGAAACCACGGAATTTATACATGCCAACCAACAGACATGGTAGAATATAACATTAGCAAGTCATTGTGTATCAGAACCAATCGTGGTTAATTGGTTTCACAGTAGTTGTGTTATCCAACTAATCGTAACCATCCATCATCTTAGTTAGTTAGCATGACCAATCAATGTTGCATAGTCTTATTCATTAAATATTTCTATATATTTAATGAATCCGCAAGGTATATGAATTTACAAATTTTTCCCTATGCTATGTGACTGATGAAAGCAAATTTTTGTAACTTTATCTGACCGATAAAGCAAATTCTTTCCTTCGTAGTCAGACCGATCAAAGCAAATTCCTGACTACACAGTCTGACCGATCAAAGCAAATTTCTGACTACACAGTCTGACTGATTACAGCAAATTTCTGACCACACAGTCTGACCGGTGGAAGCTAATTTCTGACTACACAGTCTGATCGATTAAAGCAAATTTCTGACCACACAGTCTGACCGATCAAAGTTAATTTCTGACTACACAGTCTCACAGATCAAAGCAAATTCTTTTCTTCGCAGTCAAACTGATGGAAATATTTTCCTTCGCAGTCAAACTGATGGAAATATTTTCCTTCGCAGTCAGACTGATGAAAGCAAATTTCTGACTACACAGTCTGACTGATAAAGCAAATTCTTTCCTTCGCAATGGTCATCCCCAAATCGTCACTTGTCCGAGTCACAAAAGTTAATATCGTAAGTTTGGTAAAAGTATTGTGTATTGGAACATGATGATGTGAAAGCAAAACAAGCAAAGAAACCATTGTACGTTAACGTGAAATATAATCGTTGAAGAGCTCGAGGACGATCAACGGAAAGGACGATCCGTTAGGTGTCCCGGAAGAGGGCAGTAAAACAACCCTCGCTACCGGAGAGTAGATAGAGCGTTACTGAATCGGATCCGCCCCTGTTTCTGCGCTATTCCCAGCGAATGAAGTGACGGTGTGCCACCGCGAGTTTCACCGCTCTCCGCCCGATACCCTTTTGTCTCTTCTCCACGCCTGTTCTCATCCACTTTGAAAACCCTCCAACCCACCCAACTTGACTACACCAAACCACTCTCTGGCACATTCTTCTTCGAGTGCCAGTACAGTTACTCCGCATATCATAATGAAGTTCACTCACTCACTGTAGAATTCCTCTAACGATTGTTCTGCTACCTAAATAAATAATTGTAAGATATATATTCCATTCCCCGATTACGATAATGGTACCAATGCTGGGACACTTAACTCAGTCCTTAAATAGTATTAATTATTTTTCGGTAAAGCAGCGAAGTTATCCATAAACGGTTGAAATAATTTTGATGACAGCAGTTTCTAGTTTCTAAAGCATATTAATTATTGTTAAAATTTAAACAATTAAAGATTTTATATTATATACAAAGTTGTATACACTTTGATTACAAAAATAGAATAAAGTGTTGCAAAAATAAAAGCACATTATTGTCAACGGTGTGGACCCATTCTTAGTATACATGCACATTAAATTTTCAAGAAGAATGCATACAAAGATTAATATACAATACGTAAAAAAAACTATTTACGTTTATATTAATATCAATGGACGTTAGTTTCAATAATTGGCAAAAATGTTGTGACAACCAAACACACTTTTTAATTACTATCGAAGATCTCTGCGTATTTACAATATACCAATTAATATGCATTAAATGTTATTTATGTACGGATAAGGAAATTACTATACACAGTATACATCCGAGCTTTATATACCGTTATATTAATTTACATTAAAAAATGTTTACCATGTCTCTACAAATAAACATATTGATTAAGCAGTGGAAGTAATGCCAACTGTTTTTCAAGATACAAACTTTCTTTGCCAGGAGAAGAAAGACAAGCAGTTCTACGGCTTTTTTTCATAGGGGGTACGATTACTTCCCATCATCAGGATTGGCGCGTCGATCGTCCTTGCACCGTTACTCCTTGGCGAGACGTCAGCACTGTCGTCCTACCATCGCCACTCACCGCATCAGATCGCGTCCCTCTATTTCACGTCCTCCCTTATATCTTTTATCAATCTGCGCGCTTTCAGGGCTTTGAGCACTGAAAGCTGTGTGATAAATCATGAAATGTAAGAACTCGCAACGTGCACATCCATTGACATATGTATATGTAGCTAAAGTCTACTTATACGTCTGCCCACCAGTACGCATACTGATATATACTTTATAAAAGATTCGTATGTGTCTGATAGAAATACTTTGGTAAAAGGAAATCCATATCTGTGTGTACGAATGTTATACCATGTCTATATATACGCTTACTATACATCCGATATATATAACTATATAGATATACATATATATATCTATACACATACAAATATATATATATATATATATATATATATAACCAGTCTCCAGTTCAATAGGCGGCATTGCCGGAGCGAACGCCATCCATACAGCCACCAGATGAGGTCTTCTAGCTTCCGTCGAGTCCGCGTGAAAGGATGCCCCAATAATATTCCATTCACCAAACCGCCCTCCCAACTCACCCTCCTTCTGGCGCGTTCACTGCTCGCTGCCATCAACCCCCTCGCTTGCGCGGTACCACCCCCGCTTGGCCGGGACCGGCCCGTGCCCACGCCACCAAACCCCCATCGCCCATTGATTTTTCATTCGTCCGCTTTTCAATAGTTTGTTATGAGCTTTCCTTCGGCGACGTTTCTCCTGTCGACCCTAGATCCCTCTTTATGGTGCGCTATATGGCTTGCGGAACACGCGCGCACCCCCTCACGGTCCTTTCAACTTGAGTCGAAGCACTAAACCTTCTTTTACCTCGAGCTTTGACCTCGGCGCCCTCGATGATCAGGACCTTGTTTACATTCTCGCAGTAACATGTATGATACGCGGAAAGACAAATCTGTCAAAAGTTATCATGTCGATGGAAAATAATAGCATATTTGATGTTAGTCGAGTATCGGAAGCGCTGTCATAATCTAATTATAAAAATCAAGATACTTCAGTCTTTTTGACGACACTTCCGTAAAGCTCTATCTCAGTTGTTAGGTTCAAGTCTCGCCAAAAACATTTAAATAAATTTTAAACAGCCAGTAGAAACATCGATATCATCATCGTACATTCCTCAACGTAATCCCTTGAAACCCAGAGAAAGTTTCCTTCGGGCCAATTAGGTGTCCTTAAATTGCACAATCATCTTGCTCAATAAACTTATATTTATCTGCATAGAGGAAAGCACCATACAGCGGAATGTGCAGCACCTTGACGCACTGAAATAACCTATAACTTTAATCAGAGGTGAATAAAGGCAGCTCTAGTAGGAACCTCTGCTGGTAGAGCGGCGACGATAGAAGCAGCAACCCCCCTTTTGGGTGTGCGGGCGGTACTGCTACCGCCGACGTAGTCGCTGCTGCTGCGTCAAGGCGAAGAATGGAGATGAGGATGTAGCCGAGTATCGGCATTGTTTCCAAACAAAGCACGCCTTTCATGGCTCCGGTGCTGGTGCTGCTGCTGCTGCTGCTGCTGCTACCACTGCTGGTAGCCCCGTGTGCCCCCACTATACCACAACATTTCCACTGCCACAGCTTCTCCATAGCCTCCCTCCCTTCACTCTTTGGCCCAACCACCCCTACAACCCCGTGCACTCTCTACCCCACGGCTTTTCAGTCATTTGACACGCAAAGAAAAGTCAGGCGAGCCAGAGCATTGTGGAGACTCTGCCACCCCGCGACCCATTGTTGCCACACCAATACTACCCATCCGTACTGCCAAGCAGAGCCCCCCAGCTCTTCACCCTTCGGTAGCCCCGTGCCACCTCCTGCGCGCATGCCACCCACTCTTTCAGAACACGCGAGTCAACTCCCGCCCTTATAGTAGTTGCTAACTCCACGAGCTTCGCCTTGCTCACAGCTTTTCTTCTACATCTTTTACTTTCATCGTCTGTTCATCAATCTCTTTCGATTATTGAGATTTACTTTGTGGCTTGTTACTGAAATCACCTTCTAACTTTTGTTTCAATCATTGAAAGACTTTTTATCGCATCAAGTTTTGTTTTGCACTTTAATTGCCCCGACTTTTGTTTACGAGTGATTTTCTAAGATAAATCCTATTTTCGAACGGTCGTTTCATATGTTTATTTGTTTAGTACTGTTATAACGGAATGTATACCTTTTGTGAATAAGTTGCACCCACAAGTTCATGCCAATGATGGAATTGCCCAAAACTTTAAAACCTTATCGTCTACCAGCCTGCTTTTATTTCAACCCGATGACAACACACCAACATGAGTTACATACAAGATGCTAGGCGCGAGTGACTTCATGACAGGTTAGGGCGGCATGCGCCTGGAAGGACTTCATTTTATCCCTCTAATCTGCAATCGACTTTACTAAAGCCCGGGATGAATCCCGAAAAACCTTAAGCTATTATAGTGATACGATTCTTTTGTTGACTCTAACACTTTGTTTTATTTAGATATTGCGGAAGGTTGGTGAATTCAAAAGATGTAAGTTTTCACGTCTGGAACGATTTGCAATTCTGCAAGAGTAGGCAACATAGTTTTTCTTTGTTTTTGTTCTGTGAGTCGACTACGAGTTACAATTACCGATTATTTAATAAATCATTAATTTAGTGTCTAAAAAAACAAATGAAAAGCAGGATTACACTTGTAAAATTGGCTACGCATCACCAACACGGTAACAATGGCACATGTTGGCAGCCTGTGCAGCTTATGGTGAACTTAATGGGAATATGAAGTAAGGATGGAAAGAGATCTGACAATGCATCTCCAGAACGAAACATAGAGAGAACCAAACACGCCACCTGTAGTATTAATGATAGTCGTATACAACTATGGCGTGTTAACCCCTTTATTATACTCAGTGAACGAGACAAACTTGTGCCTTCCATCATAATGCCAAATTCCATATTGTGTGTATCTAGTTAACATGGATGCAGGATTAAGTTGGTGCATAAATGAACAAACTTGATTAAAAAAATAAGATTTTGGAAAAATCTCGCGTTTTTTGTGACATCTATCGAATATTCGTTTCACATAACCCGCAAAAGTAAACACACATCATAAATGATTAATGATTACATTAATTTATGTCTACACTTCATAAATGGTCACATACATTGTTTCATTTCTAAAGAATTCTTTGAAATCCCCTGCATTTCGTATACAGTTCTTATTCATAAAAGTAAAATGGACATTCAATACACATGATACTGATAGTTACAGAAACCAACATTTTTTAAAACTACCTTTACAGGCTCATAATTATTTTAGGTAGCTAACAACAAACTTGTTCGCCGATCATAACATGATTCACGGTTTTATCGATTTCTCTTCAAGTCCGTGGAAAAGTAGAAACGAATATCCCCAAATGATCTTCTTTACGGTCAAGTGGCGCATTTGTTGTCGAACGTACCCACTGGATAACAGCGAGTGTAGAAGGTAGGGTGGTGAGGCGACATAGACGTGAAGAGAAGGATTGTCCGGGAGTATAGAAACTGCACGACATAGAGGAACCTGTTAAAAGTTGGGGAACTGTCGTCGTCGTCGTCGTCGTTGACGTCATGACAGAATGGGGCGCCACCGGAGTGGAAGTACGCCGGTCGTTCGGTTGTGGACTTGAAGTGACTGGGACAGTATGTGTGTGTGTGTATGTGTGTCGTGGCATGAGGGATTGGGGAAGGACCAGGTTGCTGTTGAATCCGAGGCAGTATGATGGGAAAGCGACGGAGTTGAAGCGACAGAGAAAGTCAGATAGGAAAAGTAAGTCGTAGGGTGGGGAGATCAAGGCAAGCACCGTAGCGAGAATATGTTATATGTTATATATACATATATATGGAAAGCTAAAGCTCGTTCGTTCGCACGTAACCGGGATGGTAGAATAGACGAATTGTTCAGCAGCCGAGGCTTTTGTCTGTTTTACGGTGAGTTCCAAGGGCTTCCATTCAGAGTCATGAAAGCTCTGAAATATATACTCCCCTTCACAGGACTATATGCGTACGATAGTTGTACGGATTCGCGTTCAGTGGGAGAGCTTCGCACAATCTCATCGTATCGTTACGTCTCTGTCTACTCGCCTAATTATTGTGTTTCGGGCAACCAGCTACGGCGCGGTGTTCGGTGCGCGACTACCACCCATTAATACTTATTATACTGGTCGAGCTCATTCATTCAGAAAGTTTGTTTCAATGCGGTGCATTCGACAGGAGCACTCCGACGGAGCTTTGACGAACGGGAAAGAGAGCGAGCCTAGAAAGTTAATATAATATTCCATAGCATGTTAAACTTCTATAGATTCTACTACCAGTGCACAATATGTAAAAGCAAACCATATCTTTCTGACGTTACATGCTCTGCATAAAGGCATTTAGTTTGTATGCAAAAAAAAAACAAAGATTTGTTAGATTAAAACCAGCGTATGTTTCCAACTTTATTAACATTTTATGCTCATGATTAATGAATTCGTTTTTCCAATTAAAGGTTCGTTTCATTTGCAGTTCACCCTTTAACTACCATAACTGGCTACTGACCCGGGCCGACCCTGCAATAGGCGTAATGGCCCCAGACGGGGGGAAATGCAAAATAATTTGATAGCCTTTTTTCGATTAATTATTTATAGGTTAATGACCGAATTGCAGCGTTAAAAACTGGCGCAAAAGATTTGCCACGTAAGGATTTCTCGATACGTGTAGCACGTGAGCCTTACGAGCCTCGAGGCTGAAAAAGGAGCGGGTTAAGCTGCAGAAGTATGGCACGGAGTCAGGGTAGGTACGTAGGGTGCGAAAAAGGTGGATTGCTGGCGAGGGTGCTAGATCTGCGGCCTCGACGGTGCCGGCAGACCCGGTAGTCGAGGGAAAACGTGCGTCCTGCTTTCAGCCTCCACTCACCCTCCTTTTCCACTATCTTTCTCACTCTCGTTGTACTGTACCGTTCGTATACACGTATACGTACATAGGGTAGTCAGGGTGGGTGGGCGTATCGGTTAAGTGGGGGAAATTGCAAAACAATGACGCGTCGTGGTAGGGGTAACAATGTGAGGGACAATAGGCCTGATAATGTGCCGGAGAATGGACGCATAGACAAAAGAGTCGAATAAGGGCGAGTGAGCGAGTGAGAATCGTGGCGCGTAGCTCTGTGAGCAAACGGCCCTCACGCCGCACCACCGACTCCACTATACTTACTACTACTGAACTACCACTACTACTACATATCACTACGTACCTTGCGTCCAACCAACTATCTGCCACCTACATCATAACCTGGCCGTGAGAGCTCATCCACATTGCAATGTATACCTACATGCGGAGGTAAATCGTGCGAAGATTTCCACGTTAGGCAGGTTTACAATCGAAGCCTAAAGTTTATTTTAGGATCTCCGTTTATGAAACGGTCCTTTTTTTATGGATGATATTTTTTTGGTCATTACTGAAACACAAAATACAAATGATTATCGTTCTCTGATGATACCAAAAAAATATGTTGAACCACAAAAAGTAAATTTGTGGTTAAACTTGATTTTTAGTATTGTGATGTAGTGAATAGTGTAGAATGGCGTAAAACAAACATCTATTAATATTAGCGTATGTTAAAGCGTTAAAATTTTTTCAACAAATTTAATTGACATTTCACATTGACGCTTTAGGTTCAATGTTAACTGATAGCCAGCACCAACTTTTTGACAGATGCAACTTTATACAGATCCAAGTCTGTATACAATTGAATAGATTAACACTGTATACAGCAAGCGTGTTGCCAAGTGTGTTACCTATATTTCACATTATAAGTTTATAAAAAATTATTACAATGTGAAAGATTATTACAAGTGTATTTAATATACAAAGCTATATGAGATTTACGAAACGGGTATATGAATTCCATATTAATACACTGCTATTGTAAATTTAAGATTAGTATAAAAATTCTACGATTCTGGTATTTGAAAATTACAGTACGTGAGTATTGTAATGTTCATTTTAATATGCCCATATTGTATTTGTCAATTTTTTTTTTACAGTGCACATAATTAAATTCCTAGTTTCCACAGTCTATAAAAAAATCTAAAAGGTTGAATAATTAATTATTGAAAATAGTTAAAAACTGTGTAATTCAGATATTACAAAAAATGTTATGCCTAAAACGATGCAAAGCCAGAAAAGTTGGGTGGCATCAAGTCCTGTTGAACACTGAACGTATATTAGCGTACTCAAACGGATCGTGGCTGAAAGTGCAAAACATCGTGGAGATTTTGCGGATTCGTGGGGTCTAAGATAGTACTGTAAGATCGAGTCGCGAGAATTAGGGTCGAGGGTGGCTGTGCGAAGCCACACCGCAATACCGCACGAGACCAACCCCTAACATAACCACGGCGCGCTGTTTCTGGCATGTAGAAGGGTGGGAGTCGGATGGGGTGAGTATTACAGGGTCCCGGTGAGTCGGGGTGGCAGCGGAGGCTTCCTGCCTGCCGAGGCGTCTCGGCCAGTCGTACACCTGTTGTTTCAAGCCACCCATGACGTTCACCGACCAACCTCACCCGGAGCACAAGCCGCGTGGCACGTCTAACCGCTTACCTACGCTAACTTTTTCATTTTGCTTCCTAATAGAGGAAGCTCAGTGGACATGATGTTTTTTTTAGAGGTTTTCATCAATGTAAACAATTTTTTTTAACGAAAATTACTATACCAATGTATAAAGCTCGTATGCATTCACCTTATATACTTGGCCTGGACCCGTTAGGATTGACGAGTGGCGAGTTCAGGGCAGTGATGTTTAGGCGGTTGATTTCGGGTACGAGTTTGCTGCCTACCCAGCGGCCTTTACAGGCACAGCTTATCGGTAATTTTCCTTTCTTAGTTTTAGTTAGTGATATTCGGATTTAGATTTAAGGCATTGTTGTATATATATATATTAGCTGAAGATCAGTATGCTCGTTGTAAGTTTTTTCTGTAATATTTGTAAGGATTTAAAGGGTAGACGTCGGAATGTGGCGCTCTACTATTTTTGTGATTTTTTGTCCTCTGTCAAGGGGTTGCTTGAGAGGACCTTTGGTTCCAGATCAATAATCATTATCCTTATTTTCCCATCCCATCCTTACTTTGTACTGTATCATTCGGAGTGCATAGGTCTGACTACTGACAGCATCACCACTTGATGCGCAAGTGGATGCAGACTGTATGCAGTTAGACGGCATTAACAATGGCAACGTGATTTTTTAATTTGTATTGATAAAAATTAGAAATTTTAAGGATCAGCGAAGTGAATTCCTACCAGAATCTCAGAAAAATCGGGGAAGCGTGCAATTTTTTTTCTAAACTTTGTTTTGACATTCAAAAAACATCACGTATTGGATAGGACAAAAAAAATTTACCGGTTATATGGATAGGAAAAAAGTAGGTTTTCCGAGAAGACGGATTTTTAATCGTTTTGAACATTGCTCAAACTTACTAATCTAAAGTAGAGTAATACAATTTCCTAATATTGAAAATCAGGAAAAATCGGATTTTGTGAAAACTGGTATAAATCGTACAATTAGGTTTACAAATTTTTAATATTTCATTGAAACGAATTGGCAATAATTGACATTGTTGCATATGCATTTTTAGACCTCAACAGAATACATATTGGAAATAAATTGACACCTTCGTGCGATTTTTATTTTTAGTTGCGATTCTCGTTAACATTGCCTCGAGCAATAAGCTCAGAGTGATAAGAATAAATGATAAAATATTCAATGAATAAAAGTAAATAGCCTAACTCGTACAAAGGAAAGCCAGCAGACACTCTTCAGTGAAGACTCTCTACGTCTTTCTTTCTTGCTTTCTTCGTAGTTCACGTTGACGAGTGCCGTAAAACATTTTCCACCCTCTCGACCCACCAAGAGTGTTCACGTAAGCTTTGAATAATTAGCATTTCACGCAGTCGACGCGACGAGGTCGCTGGCTCTTCCTCACAGTCTTCGCTCTTTCTCACCACCGTCGTTCGTGGACACCCGGTACACCCAAAAAGAAACATGACGACGAATGTAGCTAGGCGTAAAAGTAAGGGAAAAATCTTCTCAAGAGTTTTTTCAAGATTTCTTGCTCGCTGCACTCGTGACGTAAAATAAAGCAACCAGGAAGGGGAACGAAGAACAAGAAATACGAAAGAAGGAGGACACCACGAGGAGCAGAAGTGGCTATACAAGACAGAGCGTTACAAACAGTCCATAGAAATTTCTCCACTCAGATTGTCGAACACTGTAGAAATATACCTACACTATAGAAGACCCAGTATATACTAACTATAAGCGCATCTGGTAAACGTGTGCGTTACTTCACTTGCATGTCGTCGTGTATCAACAAATATTGCCATGTCTGTACCAGGCTTTCCATGCCAAATCAAACAAGTCGTGACTGGTATTTAAAAAAATGTTATGTTCCTATTTTGTTTGTTGAAACACGGAATAATATTACCCACCAATATTATTTATTTGTGCTAATTCGTTTTTGGTATATTGAACAAATTTTGATTAATGAAAACCTATGTTGGCCTTTTTTCTACTGTAAATTATTTCTTCAGTTGTTGAGTGCAGAGGAAGAGAATGATACAAATAGGTGGTTTTTTTTTTTTTTCAAGTTTTAAGTTTCATCCCTGTTTTCCTTAACGAAAGTCGTGTTAGGTCGCCAATATGAATAAACACTAGCACACGTTTGAAGAATTAATATTCAAATAATATTACTATCACCGGTGTTTATTATTCACATTGAAAAATTACATATTCTGGTAAGACAAAAGTGACCGATCAGACAAAAAATCATTTTTGGTGATTACGACAAAAAAAATTCAAAAATACACGTACAGTTATTTCTTACATCGATCTGCATCTACCAACAAATAAAAATGATTATAAATCACAGGGTCAAGACCCTGCTGTATTTGATTTGGAATACCCCGTACATACACATCTAAGTTCATGCTGAGCTGTATACCCTTTCTTCAATGTCTTTGTCAAGGGCTATATAGCCTCTATGAATACGTGAATCCATGTTTATGTTGGCGAATATTGTATATACGGTGTTTGTGGCTATAGAGTACAGTGAATACCATAGTGTTCTTGTACAGTATAGTTGTGTTGGTGTGTATAGATGAGAGTAGTGTACGTGAGCAGAGGAGCCCTGTTATTTAAGCATCGCATAATAGCAACTCTTTTATGCTTCTTGTGTCTTACATCTGAGACTGTGTCGCTCCAGAGGGCGCATTCATTCCGGTGAATACCTTATGGGTACCGAGGTGGGCGCACAATGAACCTTTCTATGGCACCTCTCCGTGGTTCTGTGGCTTGGTTGGTGCTGCACACGTCTCAAAATGCAACGAGCAACGTTCTAAGGATGCCAGAGTGAAGACGAGGGGGGTCGCGACGCCTTAGTTTCCGTACTTGGGACAACCACCTGGCTTTAAGCAGAGACACCTTGTGTGCCGTTACTACTAGCTCTGACGTCTATCTTCCTCTTCTTCTTCTTTAGTCACTTCGCTCGCGTCTTTCTTGACATCTCAGCTTTTCACTTCTTCTTCTTGAGTTACCATTTCTTTAGGCAACAAGTCGAAAGAAAGGTTGGAAAAGTCAAAGAAGATGTTCTTTACCTCTGTCTTTACACCTTTGTTGTCGTAGATATGCGGTATTCGAAGTTGCCCATAGAACGAGAGGACAAGTTTCATTGATTCACGGAAATCTTTGCCAATCAACTGAAATACTTGATTTTCAATACTATCTTTTCTTTGAATGACCTCAAGCCTAATGAAAAGTAGTGACATTAATTCAAAGAAACATTTCTTTAAACCAATTAACCTTTTTCATTGATTTCAAAGAAATCGTCTCTGATTCAATGAAACCTTCTTCGTAGCACAGCTAAAAATTACGATACCTATTTTTTTCTAAAGTACGCGGCTGATATAGCTCAAATTTTGAGAGAATGTGTGGAAGTACGGCATAAATAGGCTAAGCCTCTGGCTCCTCGAAACTCGAAACCGCTCGTTCGGGAGAGATCTTGGTAATGTTAACCAAATCTTTGAAACTGTTTCTTTATTGTATGCTCATTAAGTAAAGGTTTCTTTACGGGCAATGAAATGTTCTCTTTGAAATTCAAATGCACTATTTAATTGAAATCAGAGAAATATTTCGTTGAAATCAATGCAAAAAAAGTCGATTTACCCATTTCTTTGGCGTCAATGAAATCTTTTCTCTCGGTGTACCAACCAAGAAACCGTTCCAGGTTAGCTACCTATTTAATCGTTAGTTCGGTTTAAGTATCGAATTAACGATTACAAATTTATCCGAAAAGGTCAAAATAATGTCTCAAACAGTCGTTGAATGACCATCTATATAATCTGTCTTCTTGATGGCATAACCTTAAACGTCGCGAAGATTTAAATAATTTTGCCCTGTATGGATTCTCATTCAATCGCCATTCTGAATGGTCAACCACAAAAGTCGGAAGTACTTAATCCCAAACGATCCTAAACTAGCTATCAACTATGTTCTCTTTGTCTTCCCTATTCATTGTAACAGAGAGCAGCGATGAATTTTTGCTGTATTCTTTGTTCCAATTGATTGGCGTTTCGACAAGTCTTGGTGAATCAACCGACGATCAAACATCAATGTCATTTGTTTTCCACCGGAAATCACAAGTTCACCTACCATCTAACCGCGGAGAAAAAGTCATAGGCAGATAGTACATCTGTGAACAAAGGGCTTGGCAAAAGGGATCGCGCTCAGCAAAGAAAAGGCTGCCTGGACGAAGCCATCTACCACAGAGGCTGTCCGTCCTGAACAACCAAGAGAGCAAGCAAGGACAGAAGGAAGAACAAAAAAAGAAAAAAAAAACAACGCGAAAGATAAAGAAATATATACATATAGATCGTCAAGGGTGTGTAGAAAAGTAGTCCAAAAGGGTCGAAGGAGAAAAAAGAAAAAGTGTAAGAGCAAGAGGAATGGACGAAAGGATCGTGCAAAAGTGGAATATGAAAGACAGAGAAGACTAGTACGCACACCAAAACGAGAAGGCTCAAGTCGTTGTCGTATAGCTCAGTCACATTCACGTACAAACCCCCCCACCAACCTCCCACCACCCCCTCGCGCCCTCCCGTGACGTCATCGCATTGTTAGACGAGCAAGCATTGTAGTCACTATTGTGAGTCTCCGCCATTATTCTAAGACAATCGTCCGACACAATGAGACGGACGGGAGGATGAGTGGAGCGAGTGAGTGCACGCGCGCCTAGCCGATTCGCTTTCCTCACTATTCGTCCAAGTGTATTGCTACGAGTGTGAGTGCACACGAGTGTGCAAGACCCAACGTATACCCCTCTTATGTACAGTACCATCTCTGTCGCTGAGTATGCACGCGCGCATTTATGTTCTTGCGCACTTGTCTCAACTGTATTGGGGCGCGAAATGCTTCCGGATGTGTGAAAACGCGCCTACATTGTCCAGGTAACGCTCGGCTTCGAACAATCCTACTGAAAGTGCGCATTGATGCTCATCATGATTTTGAAGTGGAGCTTTTGGATTCTGTTTCTTATCTCGAGATGAAAGTGCGATCATCCGATGAATTTTACTTGGGATCTTTATTTTATACAATAATGGTAAACGTATTGGCTAGAAGAAAGACGTTGTGGAGATTTTGCATACGCTATTTTGGAATAGTCTTCACTTTTTTTTAAAATGTCATTGACTAAAGAACATTCCGCTTGCTGGCCGCCAAAAACAATTGTTTTTAAATTAACTTTAGCTCTTATCATTATAATCTTAATTAACTAATACCAATTGAAACAATAAAATATTGATTTTTGATGATTCTTCTATTTTTGAGTTATTTTTTTAATATCATATGAAACTATAGGAATTGGAAGTAAAATTAAGTTGACAACGCTTGCTTTTGTCCTGTTAACCTCGTCAGAGTTTGGACCCTGTAGGAGTGAATGTTTTTGCCAACTGTCTATTACAATGCATTGTGTATTGCGCGACCGCAAATACTCGCACGCTTTGCAGTTGAGCGTATGTTCGAGCTGAGCGAGGGCCACAAACCGAACAGTATGACCCTACAGATAGAAGAAGAGGGAAAGCGAGAACGCACGTGCTTGCTCGTAATCTCCGCCCGTTCGCTTCGTTGATTAAGCCCATTCTGAGCGCCATGGTCTCATAACCACGTCGGAGCTTCGTCGAGGCGATCCTATCCTGGTACTTGCAGTAGCTCACTCTGGTTAACACTCGCTCCCTGTAAAGGGCCTCACGTGTACGCTCGTGTAGGTCTAATGCGATTTTGAGTAATCGCGCATTTATGCACTTACCCCGGGAGTTTGTGTCGGACAGTAAACGTGAGAGGATTGTGGAGATTGGTGGAAGACAGTGAATGCTTCGACAGAACGATTAGGCGAACCAAATTGCCTGCCAGTATCCACCGTTCAATTCACCGACTGACCTACGGATTATTAACTCACTTATGATCGAATTCATAGTCCCAAGTATAAACTTTAAGTCAAACTGAAGTTGGAATTTTATGTCATAGCTTACATCAGCTCTTAACAATTATTGCGCTCAAATATAATTGTACAATTGATATTGATTTGATGGTCAGTAAACATGATATCAAATTTATCTCTAAATCGCTCAAAAAGTAGGATCGATTTCGGAGAGTAAATAAAAGGAGTAGTCGTGCAGTTTAATACAGCGAAACTGACGATATTTTATTTAATAGATCGTTCGGTTTGAGACGATAATGGATGCTGACTGGACCTTCGTCGTTTCGGAAAACGAGAGCAAGAAGTCCAAGAGTGTATGATTGCGTAAGGGAATACATTTCGTTGTCTGTGTGCGTGTGTGTCCTTTTGTCCGAAGATGTAAACTTAAGATAGTTGGAGTATCAAAGTGAATATTCTCGAAATGCCAATCGATGATTTGCCAATACAGAATCCGACGAAAATCTGCTGCGACGATCTCCTCGATGATGTTACTCATCTACTAGGATTTTAGCCATTCTGGCTAGTTCTGATACTAAAGATTATCTGCTGACGGTCCTTAGCTTGACGGTGAAGACTGGTGAGCTGGCCGTTCGTCGTGGAGCAGCACATCGGTGGCGTGCCACCGCGATCGGGTCACAAAACAGCACGCCGACACAATAACCGAGCCGCAACAATGCTGTCGACAATGGCAGCGCCACCAACACAACCGCGTAACACATTCATAGCCATAGACACAGAGACACGTACTTCGACTCGGAGAGAGCCCCGAATCCATTGTCTGTACTTCTGTTGTTCTCCTTTCATCCCCTGCACTTCCCGACGAAACGCCGGGGCTAGCAGGAATTCGCGCGGGCAACGTCGTTGTGGATGTCGCACAACCTCGACGACTTTGTTTAATTGCGCTGACGTGCTGGTACAGCCTCGTCATTGGGGATCGTGGCTCGCCTCGTCGGCCTATACAACTCGCCGACCGGTCATCCGGAGTTTCAATCATCGCTCCAGTGGCATATGATTATATGCACCAGTTAGTGTCTGTGGAATTTAATTTTAATTAGCTTTTCACAGAATATGAATCATGGTGCAATAATTTACCTCGTGACCGGGGCTTACGGCACAATCCGCTCTACATTCGAAAACCTATTTCAATAGAGCCAGAGGCCGAGATGCTGATAACAATTTTAGTTACCTATTCAACATGGAAGAATGTATTAGTACATTATTCGCTATACCGCAGAAAAAAATTCCGGTATTTAGGTAATAATTGTATTCACTCCAGTATAATAAGCATTGCTTGTGGGTATTTATGGATGTAAAACAAAATTTTTACTTCAAGCACCAAAAAAAACTACAATTGTAGGTAAAATAGTATATATTTCCGTAAATGCAAGTGACACAACAGTACATTTTTTTTACTTTCTCATAGAGAAAGCTTTGCTTTCGTGAAAAAAAAAAAAAAATCGAAATTTTTATGTCTGTACACTTAGAATTCCACACTTAGAAGTCCAAAACATCCAGAAAAGTGATCTAGAAAAAATGTCCGTATGTATGTGTGTATGATGTATACAAATCCGAAAATTCGAACGCCGATAACTCAAGAACTGTTTAGTATATTCCGCGCTCAAAGTTGGCACACAGGTGTAGCAGCAGATCGTCTTCAACTTTAGCAAATTTCGACAAAATATGTGCGTAAATTTCGATTTTATGCCGTTTTGAATTTTTTAAAAAAAGGAGGTGCGCGCCTTAACTTTTGTAAAATTTAGTCTATTTTGCTAAATAGTTGGTTATAAGAGAAGGTGCACTCAATGTTATTTCGTATTGAATTTTTTTCAATACACTTTGCATTGGAAAATGCCATACCTCGGATATTCTTTTCATGTACTTTTTTCATGTAACAGCTTTCTTCGATTTGTCCTTTTTACCACGTTCCGAATAATACAGACTAAATGGACTGAAATTACGATGTTCTTTTTATGCATTAAATTGGAACCAATAGATACAACTGCATCTATCGTTCCTCTTCTTTGATCAGTAATTCGTAAGATCCATCTTTTTCTTTTCCACTTTAGCCCTCTCCCTTTTCTTTTCACCAATAAAAACGGGGCGGGCACGTGACCACGGAATTTCGCGCTATGCATATTTACGAGATTTTTTTTTTTGCGGTGCGATGAAGAATTGAAAGAAAAAGAAATTAAGCGACGTGAAGGGGCGTGCAAAGGAGAAAGGGGAAAGCAAAAAGGAAGCACATTTCTCAAGGAGCTGCAGAGGCACCAGATAAGAAGAACGAAGAAGACTCTAGGGCGACTCATTTCTTCGTCCATTTCATTCGTTTCGTTCGTTGGCCAAGCCTCAATGCCTCCTCGCTGTTAATTAATGCCGCCATTCAGAGCTCACATTAAATTAGTACAGATTGTGTGTTCGTCCGAGTATTCAAAAGACCCTAGATGGGGAGTACGAGTCATGTTGCTCCGAGAGTTGCTGCAGGTGTAGAGTGAAAAGAACCTTATTAGTGAACGGTAAAGACACGATGCGTCGGTTCTGATGCGTCTCAATAATATGCCCAGTAAGCACATTTATAAACCGGCAATGTAACTACAACGTAACCGAATATAACAGTTAATATTGCTTGCTCGATATTATAAAAACCATGTGAATTGCAATTTCCAATTCAGCAATATAACATCGTTATATGACGTGTTTTATAACCGATACGACAATACTATTTATTATGTTTGTAATAAATTTAAATAAGTTCTCACAGATGAAACAAAAGTTACAACAATCCACAAAGTCTCAAGCATGCCCTGAGCCGAAGGACCTCTGTCGATGGCCCATTGGAAATATATATCTACTTATAAAAAAAGATGCTATTTTGCCATTACTACTAAATTTAGTTGCCCCAAGTTCTTTAGGTTCTTACGTTTCGAACCAAGACTATAAGATATATATATATATATATATGGAATAAATTTAAAAATTCGACAAAAATAAATTATTTGATAAAATCGGAAATAGAAAAAAAGATCATCCCGTGTATCCGATCATTAAACGCGAAAAGACCGATGATTGGTATTAATTTTTTTTAAAGATCTGCTATTTCTACTGTACTACTTGTATCATTTTTCTCATTTTATGAAGAAAATACGACATGTTCAACTTTTACGTACACCCACACCAACGTCCATAACGTCGACATGCCGTTGGGAACTGACACCCAGGAGAATGACAATAGGTAAGGTATAGGGACAGAGAAAGCGCTTGAAAGTTTTCTTGATCGCGCGAATAAACGTTGAGGTGTTCCGCGGTAGGTTGGGGAAGCGAATGAAGCCACGATGAGATCGAACGATCGAAGATTGAATGGTGAATCGGTGGAAGCCCAGCGAGCGAGAGATGAAGACGACGCGTTGGTGGTGTTAGGGAGTGACGACGAGGTTGTGGAATCAGGGGCCGATAAAAAGAAAAAGATAGAAATAGAAAAGAGTGAATCAAGTAGAGCGTAAGTGAGAAAGAGGGAAGAATGTGAAGGATAGCAAAGAATTGAGGGGGAGAAGGGGGAGGAAACGAAAAGATTCGCGAATAGAAAAGCTCATGGAGGGTATGAGGGCAAAAACGGCGAAGGGAGGGCATATATAACAGAGTGAGTAAAAGTGAAAGAAAGATCGAAAGAGAGTGTAAGAAGGATGGAAGATGAAGCAAGGAACGGGATAGAGGGACCGGTAACGCAATGGCGGGGTACATTGTGTCGGGCCGCTTGATACTTTATTCCGTATAAAGGAACGCTCGGAACAATGGCGAGAACGCGGAAGAATGGAATGGAATGGGACTAAAGGGAAGAGACAGAGACACGACGCACTCGCGCCAGTGTGAAGACTCATCACTCTGTAAACAATGCGCACGGCCGAGATAGAGTGACTCAAAGAGCGGTGGGGGGATTGTTGAAGCCGCTTCTTTCCTCTTCCCTTTAGCGTCTTCTCACTCGTTTTGTCTATTTAGACGAGAGAATTGGAGGGACATGGAATAGGAAAGATAGCGATAAGGGGAGGCAAGTTAAAGGAGGGGAAGAGGAAAGGGAAAGAAAGTAAACGAGGGAAAGGGGTGGGAAGGCGATTGAGGGGAAGAGGACGAAATATGAAGATACAGTGTGAACACTCTTAGTGCACGCGAGTCCTTCACAACGTCCTTTTTCTTATCTCTTTTCTTTCTTCGAGAATCTAGGTGAAGTTTTGTCAACACGTATCGCCGTTACAGTTTTAAGTAAAACACATACAAAACCCTTTCGTTTGACTTTTCATTGCTTATTTATTCGTTCCAAGCTCTCCCACGAGCTCTTTTTTTGTCTTTCTTTGCTTCTATTTGAGAAGTACAGTACCCATGGAGACTCATCCCTCGAGAGTACCTCTCAAGGAGAATTCGAAAGCGAAGGTAGCTGGGAATCAGGTAGATATAGAGTTGAGCAAACGCAATATTTTTTTTTCCTTTTTCTATAATTTTCTTCTCTCTTGCTATCTCAAATAGGAAGAAAACACCAATCTTTTGTATAAACTCTCAATGATTCAGATCCTGTCGTCTGTGCAAGTTGAAAAGTCAGTGCATGCTATTTAGTAAACAAAGTGAAAATAAAATTAAGGGCATTGTCTAGTTGTTGATTTCTCAACGGAAGGCGAAACCTTCATGAGAGCGAAGATGATAGCGAATAACTTTTGGACTAATAATACTTGGAAACGTGATCCTTTTTGGGACGAAGAAAATTCTTACATCACGCAGAATCGACAGACAAATTATGTAAAACATTTTTGTTCTCCAGGAATTTTTGGCGGCTTGGTAAAAAAATTTTACAATTTTTATTATCGACTGTGTAGATTACAGTTTCCCCTTAAGTGACGGAGTCTTTTGCCGATTATATTTGTTTATTATGAGGGGTTTCCTACATGCAATAATATTTTTTTTTGCACATAATTAGCATATCAAAAATACAGTATTTCAGTATATAATAAACTCATTCTGGAGACTTTGCCCTGGTACCTTTGTACGGTTCAATAATTGTCCTTTATTGTATTGTCCTCAGTCGGAAGATTATTATTTGTTTTTTTTTTTGTATTCGACCATCACTACTCCCCATGTTGAATCTATTCACGTAGAGACGCCACCACTGACCTTAATAAATCTCTGGGACACAGTAGAGATCAGAGATATCCTCCTAATAGAAACTAATGTGTGTCTACTATCCGCAGAGTGCATTAGTATCCTATCGAACATACAAATATCTCCCCCGATACCTACAGCTTACTGGGAACCGGGAGCGCGATGGTTCCGCCCATCGCTCATCATCCTCCACAAGCTCGTGTTAACGATTCGAGCCGACCACGGAAACCGTATCTTTCACCACAAACACGGATTTCCATTCTCTTGTTGCCCTCGCCACGTGCTATCTATTTCACCCCCTATATCAAAATTTACCAACACTAATAGACAGGCCACTATGTTTTGTAGTAGCAAACTTCAGCTGTTTTAGTAAAACTTATCTTGATCGATTTTTTAAAATGTCATTTAATTTCATCATTTAAATAATAAATGTATTTCAGAATCCGATAGTATATCTGAAGAATACTATTTTTTAAATAAAATAAAAATCGCTTGCCAGATAAAAACAGATTTGTTAGTAAAAAATAATTACATATTTCAGCCTTATCTCAAGAAGGTCCGAATGTAGCAATCAGAAATAATTCGAGTTACAATTTGAAAGCGGCCGGTGAGAGGCCGACGTGCGAAATGCAAGAGTTGCACTCGGTCAACACAAGAGAAAAAGAAGAGAGAAGCGAGAGAAATCGTTGTGTGGAGGCCACATTAATTTTCTTTCAATAGTTGGCGTCGAGACGCTACCTCGTCACTTGATGGCCGAATGTCATACATCGTAATATATTTTGTGCATCATTAAAGTCAGATGATTCAATATAAGCGACTATCCCTCAACTAAAAATCTGCATAACCAAAAAAAAAAAACTCCGCCACGCTGTAGTATAATAAATAGTAACCATAAGCCATTACGATTCCCTACATTGATAAATCGGCAGTATACAAAGCAGGGGAAAAAATCGAGCATATTCCCTTTTCTATTATAAGCAGGAGAAAATATATAAGCGGGAGTGCCACGATGCGAGTGGTAGCTTGAATGGCTGAGGAGCGTAGCTTCCGTACGCGGGCCGAGGTCCAGAATAAAATAGAGAAAGAGGATATGAACAGCGATGAAGAACAAGTACGAACGACAGGAGCGAGTGAGAAAACGTTATATATTGAAGTACGTTGCGAACGCGCGAGAAGAAGAAGAGCCAGCGGGCGAGCCGCTCGAATTCAACGCTCTCGCGCAATTCCTGGATGCCGTCGTCCATTCACGCAGAAATCCACCGTTGTTACGTGGGGCACAAAGCTATCGGGCGAACGCTCGGTATTGTTGGCGAAGATAGGATTCCTTTGATTGTACGACGGGCAGTGGGGAACGGGAGCGCTGTAGCATAGCCGTCGTCGAGGGGGGAAGGGGAGTGGGGGCTGAAGCGGGAAAATTCAAAGGGGTGGTGATGGCGACGCAAAGGATAGAGAGAAAGACGAGCAACGGAGAAAAGTGAAAAGGACCGATAAGGATAGAAACGTTTGGGGACACTGGTCGTAGGGTAAAATCGACGGAAGGAAGGAAGGATGGAAGTGGAAAAGGAGAAATAGCCGAACGGGAGGGAAAACGAGGAGGGACTGCAAGAGCGCACTTTACATAACGCGTTATTCCGCCGACGCGACAATGGAAGTCGACGAAAGGTGAAGTGCAGCACAAGTGCAGATCGGAAATAGCAGGAAAAAGCGGGGATCGTTTGTTCGCGAAGGAATCATCGGTGAGTAACCGAGCTCCGACGAATGAATGATGCATTTTTGGAGTTTTGTTACAAGGGAGGGCTGAGAATAATTAAAACGGACACCGCTGTATGTTTACTTGGCAAAGGTTGTTGATCCGTAATTTACAAAATAGGAAAAAGTTAGGATGATAATTTGAGCGCAATTATTGTGCTTTAATTCAATTGTACGTTTGAAAGATCAACATCAATTGTACATATCACGTTTACTGATATCAAATTGTACTTTGAGTAGTTGGCGCTATTCTAACTATTCCGAATAGTTATCGAGACCGATAGATCAGTTTTCACAATATCTTTTTTATTTCAAACTGTAGCATCGTAATTTTCTTAAATCTGTTAAAAATCCAGAGTACACCAACAAAAGGATCTATATTACTATGACGTTATAGTGAAAAGGATATGATCGAAGGAGCTGGGAGATTTTTCGTTAAAAAAAGAGCTTAGATGAGAGTCGCGTTGAAGTTAGTGGAAGTGGGAGGGAGAGATACTATGGGGTGGAAAATATTTAGACATCCGCGCGAGCGAATAAGCGAACGCTCGGGCCCGTGCGGGGATGAATAAGACTAAATTGTATCCACAATGCTGTCTCAGAGGCGCGCCTTGAATAGCCTTAATAAACTCGCTGGATCCTCGGAAATATTTCAAACTCCGGTCGTGCAGCGGTGGCGACGTTGGAGTGAGGAGGACAGTGAATGAGCTAGAAAGGGGTGTGAGAAAGAAGAACAGCTCGGTGAACACGCGACTATATACGGAAAACTCCGGGTAGTCCCTCGACTCTTCGGTCTTCCGTCTTCACCAACCCCGCTACTTCACTACTACTACACTTCTCCGCGAATCTCGCCAACAAAGTGTTTTGTATAACTCGCGAAAGCTTATGACACGTGAGTTTAACAATGCTGTTGGATTAGTTGAATTGAAACTTGAGTAGACAAAGACTTGATGCAAGTAAGATTTTGAAATTTTCATAGGCTTTATTCACGAAGATACATTTTTTAAACGGTTCGTCGAAATTATAAATTCCTATTACGAGAGAATACCGGAAATCAGAATGATTTGTGAAATGTCTTTATTCACCGGTGTTTTGTTAAGAATAAATGAATATAGAGATTCAGTGATCAAATCGAAATTTTTCTACTGTTAACAAAACGTTTTTCCATCCTCAAAACTTTTTTGAATTCACAACAAAAAGAATGTTTATAAATTTCTAGTTATACAAAATAAAAACATAAATTGTAAACTTTTTTATATTTTGTCATTGTTTAAAAAAATTGTTAATTCAACAAATTTTATTTGTACATTCGACAAATTAACTACTTTTTTGTCACTTCTAATTTAACAATTATGATTACCATCAACGAAAAATTTAAAACGTCATCGCTAAAAACGTCAAGAACATACGATCGACAATTCGAAAAGATATATTGAAATAAACGTACAAACGTGTTTCGTATCGAACTAACCGAGTTACCCTTCAGACAGAGAACATATGGCTAACGCATGAGCGTGAGGACCAAGCGCAACAGCAGGAGCAAAGGGGGAACACGAAGCTCAAGAGAATTGAGAGCGATCATACTATTTCGCCTTTCCCTCGTTCCGGACTCACACCCACGAAATACTGTAACCACCTACTGCGTTACAAATTGAAGAGCGATTACTGTCGACCAATATATGCTGCTACATATAGTGGCACTCTTCTCAGCACTCCTCACGTTGTGTAGCATCATATGTATTGTAAGCAAAGTGCGTTCGCACCCTTATCCCTTGTCGAAAACGATTTGTTTCCGGAAACCGATCGCGAACGTACTGTAACAACATCCTTTTAGAAACACCGATACCTAAGCTATGCTTTCGATTGTCCGATGCCAGACTTTTTGTTTTTGTCAAATAAAAATATAGATTTCGGTTTGTATAATTTTCATCTGTCAAGACTGCTTTATGATCAAAGCTGTAAGCCTTCATTATATAAAAATAAATAATTGCTGCATGATGGATTGAACAATTAAATTCAAGTTATTTCTAGAAAATTAGTTTTTAAAACAATTTTGTGGAAGTTTTTTAAACAAAAAACTTAGGATATTTTTTGTCATGCATTGAAAAATAAAGTTTTCACTGTAACAAAGATTTATGACAAATTCAAAATACGATTAATTTCCATTGGCAAAAATGAGATTCAACTGAACTTAAAAGTGTAAAGCAGCTTAGCTTAAAACCATTATGATTTATACAATAACACATAGTTAAATACATAGGTGCCGATTACGTATATCGACTCAATTTTGGAATAATTGAGGTTTTCGATGAATTGCTTGTTACCGAACGGACTTGAACCGACGACGGGGTTGGTGACCGCTTGGCTAACTTACTTTATTATATGTATATTTGGAAGGTGCGCAAGACTCGAAGCTGGATAGTGGAAGAAGAAGGGGGTGGTTAACGCGTGAAAGTGGGAAGCAGGAGGGGTAGTTTAGTTGGCTGGTCGAAGGTAGCAAATGCGCGGTATGAAGTGAAGTGAGGTGAGCAGAAGGTGGGCGTCATTCAAGCGTGCGTTTCTATGAAATCAAAGGCCACATTGTCACCGGAATTACCTCCATTCGGAAACGACGTATTCAGGAACTGGTTGCCGAGTGAGAGAGTGAGTGAGAAAGCCCGCGTGGAATTAACCCTATTTGTTTGCAGCCCGCCTTCGAGTCGAATGTGACGACGCCACCTGTATATGATGACATCATTTCTCGATTGCTTGTTGTTTGTTTAGATGTTGTAGAAAACAAGTTTGAAAAATATGTTTGAAAAAAAGAAAATAAATAAACCGTAAAAGAAAAAGTAAACTACGTGTCGACCAATTTCCCAAGAACGATCAGGGAAATAAAATTATTTTTCTAGTTGACATTTCGATCACTGTGTGTGGATCCTCTTCAGAGATTTTTATTCGAGATGTATATAACCTCAGATTCTCAAGTTTCACTTTAGAAAGTTTCCAGTAGCATACACCGAAAGAAAAAATTCCATTGACGCCAAAGAAATGAGGGGATTGATTTCTTTTTCATTGATTTCAATGAAATAGTGCATTTGAATTTCAAAGAAAACATTTAATTGCCTGTAAAGAAACATTTACTTAGTAAGCATATAATAAAGAAACAGTTTTATTGTTTTGAAGAAAAAATATACTTGATGGCAGCAAGTGCGCCAACGATTTGCACAATCGCGTTAGTTGTGTCGCGATTCGGGGAAAAACCGGCAAGATGGATATTGACGTAGCGGTATTCCTCACGCTTGGTTGTTTTACATAGACAAGATGATCGATTGGTCAGTAAAAATAAAACAATCTAATAGTTATTCAGATTAAAATGAGAAAAATAAGTTAAAAAAAGAAGAAAAAAAAGTAAAAAAATTAGAAAGGTGGTTGCAGAGTTTACGAGCAAGGGTTTGCTACGGAGAGCGGTTTTCGAAGGGCAAAGTGGTGGGGGCAGAAGGGCGAGCAAAAGCGCACGTATAGAAAAACAAATGAACGGCTGCTGGCTGGCCGAAACAATTGAAACCTGCGTAGAATAGGGGTTGCTGGCCTTTTATGTTTCCCACCAGTGTCGCTCTCTTTCACTCCTTCATCTCCTCATTTCGCCTCTCGATCCTTTTTCTTCTCGGCTTTCTCCACCCTCGCCTTCTGCGCCTCTCTCGTCGACAACACGAATACGCGTACTCTGTCGCTTTCTACCTCCCTACACCATAGAATCCCATACCGTCACGACGTCGCGCCACCCTTCGGTCCTCTATGCGTTTCAAATGAGAATTCAAGCGATCGCTCTGACGAAGCTTTTATGCACCAACGTACCGGACTCTCGATATGAAAACACACTCAGGCGAAATACATAGTAGACAGCGAGACAAAGAAAATTCTTTCTCCGTTTATCGCCGTTAATAAACTATATTTGCATACTTGATTATTAATAACGTTTCAATATTCATTATCGAATAGTCGAAATATCTTAAATGCCAAAAAAGTCAGCATTGCCAGAACAAAATTTTCTTTTGTCGAGGAGAGCACCACTTAATTGCAATAGAAAAGTAGTAGCTCGGGAAAAGGTCGTTTGAAGGTTACAAAACGCCGTTTTGCGGATCGTCGGAAACAGTTTATAAATTGATTATATAAACACGAGATACGGTGAAAAAAAAGTTTTCTATTCAACAATGTATTTCCAAGAAAAGAGTAATAAAGTCCTCATGCGTATTCTTAATGTTCAACTCACCCAAATTCAGGTAGTCCATTCACGAATTCCCGGAGAGAGCGTGAGAAGGCACGAATTGCGTTAGTGGATAGAGGAAATGGAGGTTGAGTATGATCCAGCTTTCATAGCGACATAACGCGCTTGTTCACGGTTCAAACGAGGCGCATACGAGTACGCACCAGAGAAGTAGATATATAGAGATAGTGCGTTGGTTGGTCTACGGCACTCAGTCAAAGCCGTGCGTCATTGGGAGATCGGTATGGGGATTCGCGTGTCACTGCTGGACGAGAGAGAACGACAATAACACACGGCGCGACGACTAGACAGGACGAACGAAGGACAACGACACTACACATCCACTAGCCTCCAACTGCTCGACGTGTGTCAAACGCGCACTGCACTGAACGGCAATGCACTGCAGCATCTCATATACCGTATAGTAGTAGCCTCAGCCTCTCCACTAAGCGTCGCGATCACTGGGTACACAGAGCAAAATTCAAAACCGAAAATCCAGCATCGCATTGTCCCCGCGTCAGTGCGTGTCACGCGCAACGACTACTTCGCTGCTGCTGCTGCTGCTGCCGGCTGCTAGTGCAGCCCGGTATGCGATTCCACCGCGTGGAGGATACGTCACCCGCTAAATCATCGACACCGGCTCACCACACTACAACACTCTATATATCGACCAACGAACGATCCGGGCGAGGGTCAACGAAAAACAAATTGAGTGAGAGGCTAACAAAACAATCATGAAAAAAATGGCAATAGACGAAGAAAAATATTTTAAAAATAAAAATTCTATGCACAGCTTTTTCCGAATTTTACGCACAAAATTCTAAGACGGCAATGTATTTTTTTAATATTCTTCATTAATTTTATTGATAATCGGTGTTAATCGGATATGGTATTTACTTACGTTGAACCGTCACAGTTTTTTATAAGATTGGTATTTACATCTTTAGTCGTAAGTTTTGGAGGATAATGCGGTGGTTATTATCAGTGTAATATCTCGATTACGAACGTATTATCAGAACGTTTGTCCATTATTACCATTGTATACAATCCAGCGTGCACGATTTACATTATATGTCCATTATTTCAGCCAAAAATTATTCGGCGTTTAATTCCTTCAGTGGTGGATTAGCATTGTTGAAAGCGTGCACTATCGATGCACTGATAACCTCCGGCAGCAGAATTACAATGTCTCTGTTTTTTACGTGTATTCTTTTTGTATTTTTTTTATTTCTTCATAAGTAAGTATATCGAAAACTTGCATTTCTTTTTGTATTTTTTATTTCTTCATAACTAAGTATATCGAAAATTTGCATTTAGTGAAAAATATTCATGCAGATATATTTACTCTTAGAAAGTTAGTGTTAGAAACCAAAACAATGTAATAAGTTTGACAGTGATCAGCTTTTTCTTATGCGAGATCAGAGTATTTATTGGACCAACCGATTGCGGAACTGTCAGGAATCCTGATATTTATTTTTAAGTTGCATGTATCAATTAATCCTGGAAATTTGTTTATACTATAAATTTCGTCATCTAAAAATAAAATGACCACAAACAACCAATGGTAATTTAATGTAATAAACCGTTATGCAGATTCGTCTTATTTTAGGCACGATTTCTTTATGCAAGCAAAAATAAAATGGCCGCAAACGTTACCAACAAAAACAATCACACAAGTCTCACAGTAATCAATTATTTTCTACTGCGCGATCTCCGTAAATCAAAGTAAATGTACTTACAGGACTGACAACACAAACGCACACGTGAATTGCTGCACCAACCGATCGCGGAACTGTCTAAATTTTCGACAACTTCTTTTTAAGTTGACATAATACAAAACTACCAACGGCAATTCACTTTAAAAAAACCGTTGCGCAAATTGATCTATTTTTCGGCAAGATTTCTTTATGCAAAAACAAAATGGCCGTAAACGTTACGAACCAAAACAATTCCATAAGTCTCACAGAGATGAACTTTTTCCACTGCGTGATCTCCGTAAATCAAAGTAAAAGCACTTGCTGCGCCGGCATCACAGACACACACGTGAATTGCTGCACCAACCGATCGCGAAACTGTCAAAAATTTCGACAAGTTTTTAAGTTGACATCGTTGAAAACTACCAACGGTAATTCACTTAAAAAAACCGTTATGAAAATTAATCGTTTTTTAGGCACAATTTCTTTATGCAAAAAACAAAATGGCCGCAAACGTTACGAACGATAACAATTCCATAAGTCTCACACAGATCAACTTTTTCTAATGCGCGATCTCCGCAAATTAATTTAAAGGCACTAAACACACAAGTGAATTCCTTCACCAACCGATCGCGGAACTGTCAGAAGTTCTGATAACTTTTGTTTTAAGTTGACATCATTTTAATTAATCCTGGGAAATTGTTTAAAGAGTATTAATTTGATGAAGGTAAGCACATTTTTCACTTAAAAATCGTAAAAACAATAGAAAACCCGTTGCACTAATAATATTATTTTAATCCAGAACGACGAAACGAATGATTCGCGGGGAGCACCGATAAAAAACACAACATCACAGCGCGGCGCATCGCACGAGACTGATCAGCGTTACGCGCTCACCGGGCGGGATTCCGCCATCTTTCCTCCTCACGGCCCCCACCGACGGCGCCTCCAACCAGCGGATCTCTATGTTGTAAAGAATCAGGGCAAAAGGGAGCGAGTGAGGCCGATGAATCTTTTGCTCTTTTATTTCATTCTTATTGTCTCCAGCCTCTCTGCCGCCCTTTTCAGTGGAATTTCAGTAGACAGCAGGAGTCTATTACTTATTTTCCCTCTCTCTTTCTCTCTCGTGCGCTCTTGTCCTCCGCCAGGATTCCCAATAATTAATAACCGTATAATGGTCTGTCACCCAAAAACCGTCCAAACATTTTTAAACTAACGTTTTAGAAATACATAGGTTAGTTAAATTAATATCACTTTGTATATCCCAGAGTTGTGAGCGTTCATTGGTGTATTAATAAAAAAAAAAACTTTTGTCGTTATTGAATTCACAATTGTTGTTTCGTTATAATGACCGACTAGCTTTATGGACTTATGTTTAAGCATCTTGATTTTTTTCAATAGCTCATTTCATATTTCAATAAATGATATAATTATACTGAGGTTCATAGAGTTAAGAGATTCTATTTTTTTAATCCATTTCTAAATAGGTTTTATACATCGATGCAGATAAAACGATTATTGTTGTTATTGCCATTACTATAAAGAAATACGATGTTAAAGATATTGAATAAAGTGTGCCATTGATTTCAGTATTTTGTTTTTTAGTAATTGAAAACTTGAGGATTCCTTTTTTTTTCAGCACATTACGATTATTGCTCTATCTTTTTTTTTTACTAGAAATCGTGTGTAAATATTGATGAATAATGTTGAAAAAACTATGAAAATATTAATGACGGATTTGAAAAATGATTTAGTCCCTTGAAAAAATTTAACGATGACAATTACAATTGATTATTTCATCAAATCATGACAACGTCCAAGACAATAGAAAACGAACTGAGTAGATTCGACCGTACATGCCCAAGCATCAAAAGGTTCGCCGGAAACGATTATTAACAGCCTCGTTAAGAAAGAGGCTGTAGAGAATGACTTTGGCGAAGGTTACAGACGATTGTCTACAAGTCGAGACCGTTTTTCATTCGGAAGAAGGAAGTCATTTAATTGCTCCAAGATCATCGAACGTGATTACCTCATTAAAATTGCCGCACCAGTAATCATTTAATTTCTTACGTTAATATTTCAAAGGGGTCATTTGAAAAATATTCTGAATAAATTCAACTTGCGGTCTTACCATAGTAATAATGCAACACATATTTCTAATTCACATAAGATTTCCAATCATATTTTTAATACATTATTCTACCATATTCATCTTAGGAATAAAATTTGAAAACGGCTGGAGAGAAGAGCCTTGCAAATTGCTTCCTTGTTATTATCAAGATTTCACAAAGTTCATAGTATGAGGAACTATGTTAATTAATTCTGGCTTCCTCGAAAAGGGAGCTTTGTGAAATCTCGAAAATAATTTTGTATCTTTTGACATCCATTGTCAGTGCCGGATTAAATTGAAAACGTACAAACCTCATTTGTAACTCAATTTGTGCATAAATGTGCAATTCGAAATCTTGAAATTAACGCACTACACAAATTGAATATTAAAGTAATGTCTACGTTTCCAGACAAAGATAGTCACTGTTTTATGTAGCTTGAACGCGCACTCGATTGCTCGTACCATCATTCAATTAATTCGAATAAATCGGTTGACCCTCATCGAGATATCGGGTTACTCGAGGCCACAAAGTGGTTAACCAGCACGCAAATCTTTAACTGTCACATCAGACTCAGAATTCATTCATAGAGGAACCCGTCGTCTGACCTGTTCGAACACTCTTAAAAAAGATTGTAAATTTAGTGTGACAATTAATATAAAATTTGCAAAACTGGTGTGTGAAATAATGATAACATTCACTGTAAAATTAATATCAGTAGATTTGTCCGAACGGAACTATAAAATATTCTTAAACAAATGTGAAATGATTCACATAATAATTTCTTTGTACCGAAACGTTAAGCTATAAACTCAAGTTTGCGACAATAAAAAATAACTAAAAAGAAAAATCTGTGTTTTGAACGCGTGAACGAATGCATGACGAATGAAAAATTTTCCTCATTTTTCATTCAGCAGAGAAATAAAAAAGGGAAGAAATGTTCATTCAGAGTAATTTTTCTATCTCGCGTTTCACCATCGAATTTAATCCATTTTTTGTGAACGCGGACTCGGGGGCTTTCACGGGACGCACGCGAGAAAGACAATTGGTACCGAGAGTAGAATAGTTCCGCGTGCGCGGCTGTAACAGTCGGATAAAAGAATACGGAGTTAAGAAGCGTCGTTGTATACGAGAATAGAGGCGGTGGAAGGGTGGAAGGGTGGAAGGGTGGAAGGGTGGTTGGTCCTCGTTGCGTTGTCGGGCATCGCGACCGGGGTATGGTAGCCCGCCGGTGGTGCCACCCTTTCCGCCTACACCCATACACTCGAAATAAATAGCGTTTCATTATAACTTTTGTGCGCGCGTTACTGTCCCCGTCTGACAATGCCTGAAACAAAGCGTCGTGCCATTGTTTGGAGAAATAAAAGATCGCCACCGACGCGCGGTGAGACGCACCACGACGATGGACGACTCATGGCTAGGTACGTAGTGGTACGTACCAACGTCGTTCGCCGTTAAACGAAGAGTTCGTTTAAAAGCCCCTGACACGTTTCTGCAACAGTCTTTGACTTCAAGAACGATATCGGTCCACGAGGTTAATTTAATGAAAATAACCTGCAAAGTACAACTTTACACATTATTTTCTTTCTATCCTTCATTCTTCCAATTTCTTATAAAACTATGAAAAATTATTTGAATAAAGTTTCACTTTTTCGCAGAGGACGTAAAAGATGGGTAACAATAGAGAAGCAATGTGCAACGTTCTACTTTGCATCCCTTTTCGTCAACTGCCCGATATAATTCTCAAGACGTGTTGTATAGAGAATATTTATGGGAATAGTACAGGCTTATTCATGGTGAATAGTGCATAAAGGGTGAACCACAGTGGGTACACAGCGACGACGATATTATATTATGCGAAAGAGGAGTTTGAGCTACCAGGGAAGGTAGAAAGGGATGTTTCGCCCCTTTCACCCCTTTCAAGATACTGCAGCATCGCGAATGCGCGACGTCTTAATATCGCCAAGGCGGAGAACCATGCCAGCCAACCAAGGATTAACCACCGAGAATGGGAGGATCACCGTTGGATTCTAATTAAACGGAAAACAGCTTCATTAAGTTCGTAACTACCCCCCGGGTGTCGCACTTCGCGATACTAAAGCTCGGAGCACCAGGCGAACAGGAGGTTCACCATCGGGTCATCTATATATTCTTCTGCTCTCCCTCGTTGCCTCGAGCGGATCTATGAGCTTCTACTTTGGTTTCCTACACGTGGATAAGCAAACCTATCTTCCAGGTATCCGATTAAGAGTGCTTTTAAGTGCCAATAATTCGATGCACTGATAATTAATCATAATATCAAGTTTCGTTCCACATAAAAACGATTTTTCCTTACACTGAGAGAAAATTATCGTATTGGTAACTATAAAGTAACAATTATTCATTTTTAGTTCGTGCGACCAATTTTTTAATAGTTGCCATAACTATCAAATAGTTACTATAACTACCAAATAGTTGCCATAACTCACGTAAAATGTCACCGAATCAATTGAATTTTTCTACAGACCAACAATAGTACTCGATGCTCTTACGTACCAAATTTCGTAATGATCGGTAAAGCGGGTCGGATTTTATGGAATTTTGAATATTTTCATAAATTTACATTTTGCAAAGCTTCCTCTATGAGAAAGCCAAAATTGACTAACTTACTTCCTCATAGAGGTAGCTTTATAAATGCAATTTTGTTCAAAAGTATTATTATTATTTTTTTGAGACCTTACATATAATTTTCTAGAAATAATACCGTACAGTTAATTAATGAGAATAAAAATAAATCTACATGGAGAAATGATAAGCAATTGCGCGTATGTCATTTCCAGATATAGACCTAGTGACACAAGCGCACAGAACTCAGTTTATCGTGCATACGAAGCTCGTCATAGAGAATAGGAATACAAAGTCGTCCGTAGGAAAGCCTGGCGGGCCCGTGCGACTCTGCGGTACGATTCAGCTCGGCGGTGAGCCTCGTAGATAGAACACGAAGCCATGGCTTCGTTACGCGTCCATTTTCCGTTCGCTGAAAGACACCAATTTATAATTATTGCATTCAATAGTGGCGCAGCACCGCAGTTGCGTCGCCAACTCTCACCAGCATTCGATATTACCAGCTATTGTACAGTTTAGATTCTATGCTCGCCGCCCACTCTCTTCCGCACGTCACACTCCCTCTCCTGTGGTTCTCATCCACTTGTCTGCACTACTGTGGCTACTACTACTAATATCATAAAACAAAATTCTACTTTGACCACGTGTATAAGCACATTTACTAAATTTACTGACGGTCGATGCAGCAGAAATGACATGGATCTGCTAATTTCTACCGCAAAAAAAAAGTAGAATAAAAATATTTTGAAAAAATCGTAAAAGATTCTGAATTATTAGAAAATCAAATTATACCTTCATTACGTTTATAAATCCACTACAAAATTTATTCAAGGAAAACGCGACATATGTTACATAGAACTTGTAAATTCGGTGGCAAAATAAAGATTAGAATACAAATACAAAAAACATTCAAAGTACTACTTTGCATCTTTTTTTTTTTGACATCGAACTTACAAACAGCAATTCAAGGAGAATAAATGGATTTTGAATTCTATTTGACAGTGCGTCGGCGATCGCGATTGGAGTGGTTCAAGAAGGGGTGGACGTTGCAAGGGTCGGAGAGCTAGAAAGCAACGAGAGTGGGAGTAAAGGATCGCGGACTCTGGTACGGTGGAACGGAAAGGTTGCAGCAGAATGCAACGAATTCGAAAGAGCGAGCCCCGTGCCTGCATACGTAATGCCATCCGCCATTGTCAACGGGGCGTCGAGCCTCTTTTGTCTACCCTTGCATCTCGTTCCCGCACTCTTCCTCTTTCCCGATCCATATACCTCCCACGTTTTCGCGAGCCGCGACGAAAATTCTGATCGCACGCGCCGCATCGATCTTCGACCGATCATTTGCATCCTCATTGTTCCGTTCATCCAACGAATAAATTCCGTGGGAGGGGGTCAGAGGGAGGGAGAACAATATTGAGGACGTCGTGGTCTCAGCCATGATTATTCTCAACTACGGATTTTGTTGAAACGTATGACGCGTTATTGGCAGTTCTTCAAGAATGTGAGTTTATTCTTTTGCTTCCGCATTAGAGAAAACTTTGGATTCGTGATTACATTTTATTTTTTCGTCTTTTCCATTCTACGATACATACTCAAAATTATCAAAAACATCGTGAGAAGCAGTTTTAAAAAATGGGGTAATTTTTTAAATTTAATTTCCATGCTAATTATTGCAGAGAATAAGTAAGAGTTCGATGTAATTTAACTGCATTAAATTAATGTTCACGAACTCTTCTACTTTTTCGTTTTACATAATATCCCCTACAAAAAATCCGATCGCACGTATTGCATCGATCTTCAACCGATCATTTGCATCCTCATTGTTCCCTTCGTCCAAGGAATAAATTTTGGGGGTGGATTGGGGAAGGGAGTACAATATCCGTTGCTTCCGCATAGAGGAAACTTTGTTTTCATGAAAATAAATTTCTTTTTTTGTTTAGATTTTCTGATTTAAAATGGTTTAGACCATTTTTAGCATGCTGAAAACCCGAATTCTATTCCTTTTTTCATACTCCCAATATAAATCGTCAAAGCCAGGACTTCTTTTCTGACGCTAGAGTGGTGTTATCCCTTAAATACCTGTTCAACCCATTCGCATTTTACTACTGTGCGATACTTTCCATTTAATCAAACACAACCTTATTCCATCACCAGTTCAACATCGGCACCTCTGCTAATCCGTGCAATTTTTAATCTCGAATCCCGTAAAAAGAATTCAACTTTTCACGACGATAGTTGAAGTAACACCTGGCAACTCGCATATCCCATGGCCATTTTTCCAAATCAATCTTTCTAGATCCGCCAGGGTCCGAATGAATGCGAAAAATCCGGCAGACGACGACAACCACGTAGCCCCGAAATAACGACAGCGTGTATCGCGTGAAAAAAAAAGGACGGTAAAGCTTGGAATTAGAAACAGAACGAGCGAGAAGTAATATGAAAGAGTAAAAAGAGGGATGATGGGAAGGAAGAGCGAGGAAAGGGGTGAATGGCGAACGAAGGGGCGGGCTACTCCGAGAAGGACATATTTTTATGTCATCGCGGGCAGCGGCGATGCATTGTTGTCGCGAGACAAAGGCAAATGTGGCGGAAAAATTGCGGAGGAAAGGCTGCTGTGACTACGAGAGATAGAAAAAGGAAAATTGAGGGGGGAAAGGGAGTCGCAGACGGAGAAGGAACAGGAGAAGGGAGACCCGAAACGACGGTGAGTACAACGGAAGGGAATATACGCTGTGTACATGTTCGTCTGGTCGTGCTTGGACTTTCATGAAGATTTGTTATGTACGTTGAAAAAAAAGGGAGATAACGATAATGGGGTGTGAAACGACAAAACGACTAACGACGAGATACACATAACAATGTGTTTCACTGCGTTGCAAAATTAAAAACACGAATACGATGATTTCGCAGCTTTTCCGCTTGCTCGAAATTAATTATAAAACTGTTATTTACGAAATCGTGTAACGATGCAACTACCGTACGATGAAATTTATGGAGGCTGTCCGCGTCGATGATGAAATCACCGAAGCTTCGTTTAACGTGGGTATAATAAAGATAGTCGAATTTATCGTGTATTTATTACAGATAGTTGTTGGGCGTGACGATTTATTGAGGCGGAAGGTAAAGGAAAGTAGTGAAAAATTTCGATGGTGAAAATAATATCAGTTTTCAAACGAATAAAAGGCAATTTACGTAGTAGAAAATCAAAAACAAATGTTTCAGAGTCCACATATTAAGACTTCTTGATGGATGACCTATTTTTTAGTCGTACTGGAAATCTTGGCCACGATTCCATTACTCCCAAAGTATAACGATATGCTTATTGATTTCATAAATAATTTAGTAAGTATTTTTTTAAATAACGTACCTTTTTGAATAACAAAATATATGGATTTTTTTTTTTCAATAAAAATATACTTTGGGTTCATATAAAAATCGCACAAATAATGAGTAATTATTGGCCCATTACTTACTCGACTATCTTGAATTTCATGAAATTTTGTGATTAATTTTTAACGAAAATTTTTTATTTTTATTCCGTATTAAATATTTTCATCCCTTATTGATAAAAAAAATAATAGGTTGGATAGAAAAAAATGGTCTACCATGTAGGTTAAATTAAAGAGACAAAAAAATAAATCGGGCAATATAAATTGTCCTGTGAATATTCCACAGCCGTTTCGGTCGAACCGATTAATTGAGTCAAAAGGGAAGGAAACCAGAGGGTGAGGCTGCGGCTAAAAATAATAAAAGAAAAAATTAATAAAAGAACGCCGATGTAAAAAAAAAATTAAAATTGAAATGAAAAAAAAGAGGGAAATAAAAGCCGAGACGTAGCAGCATAAGGAACTACAATTAAGCCGGTCGGACCGTGGCTGAGTTGTTCCATTGAGAGAATTGGCCCCCGCGCTCGCTCACTCGCTCGCAGGCAGCCAACTATCGAGCAGAATTGAGAGGCCGCGTGGGTCGGCAACGGGGGCAAGGGAGGTGGATGGGTTTCGCAGATTATCAAGCATCAGTTGCCGGGAAGAATAAGCAGCCGCCAACCGTCATTTAACTTTAACGCTCCAACTGCCCCCTTTTCCCTCACTCGTGCTGCTTTTGCCCCTCTCTAGAGTTTCTCAACGCCCTTATAACCCCACTCCTTCGCGAAGCTATCCCTGATCGTGGCACTGCTGATCCTCCACCTCCGGGCATCCCTCGAGGACCACCGTCGGTCCATGCTAATTAAATCTGCCTACGTATTCTCTACTACTCTGTTACTACTACGTACTCAACCTTCCCCCTATTAGAGAAACTCCTGGTAAAGCACAGAAACTTCCGTTTTGTAGTATTTACAGCTGCGGATATTGCCTAAGATATTTCGTATCGATTCGATGACAATCCGTCAATTATTCTAGACGTTAATTATAGTGAGTTATATGTCTGTTTGTTCATACACCGAGAAAAAGATTTAGTAACATTAAAGAAATTTTGTTTCAGTTAATGACAAAATTTGATGAAATAATGAGCGATTTCCATTAAACATTTTTTAATTTCATTTAAAAAAAAAGCAAGATGCAGATAGAAGCATCCAGCTCTATTTACCTTCGTCGTGAATTTAGTTTATTTACATTCTTCTTGCCAGAAAGTCATCCATTCGACGCGAGACTAGACCCACCCCGTGGCAACCCTCGCAAATCGCAGAGAAACTGGCGAACTGGGCGAAGCGCAGGTGGACGTGTTATTCGTTTCAACAATAGCGTCATTGTGAAGCATTGTGTTGAAGCTCTGCCGCCACTACTGCACCCCATTCCGCGCTGGATACGTCGCGAATACTTTCTCTTCCCCGCGGCCATCTCTTACCACGCATCACCCTTCCTGAACCTAGGCCGAGAGCCCATATACACGTGCTTCTATGCGCGCACAAGGACCCTTCCTGCTTCGCTTTCTTCCCTCACCTTGTCTACTTCTACTTCTTCTTCTTCTTCTTCAGCTTCCCGTTGCGACTCACCGTCCTGCGCACCCTATTCGGCCTGTCTTCTTCGCAGCTCAACTTGTCCTCCCTTATTCATATCTATCTGCCCTTCAACCTTTTGTCCGAAAAAATATTTTAGTTTCGTAATAAGGCAACGTAAATATAGCAAACTAATAGCAAGTATCGAAATTTATTAACTTTAGATGAAAATCATATTATCTTGCCAATCTGCTCTTTATCCTACTAAAAATTTAAAAAATTAAGAGTGAAGCATTCTTCGCCACTTTAGCTCTCTCAGATGTTACTTGGTATATATTATATAATTATTGGTCACCTTTTAATATGCCTTGAAAATACACTGTGATTGGTTAAATATATGTTAATTATTTCTATTGGGGCTGCGTTGTTTTCCATTTATTTATATGACCTGTAGGTGATAAATTTACTAAACTTTATAATTCACAAGATCTTAAATTTTTATTTCCATAGAAAGTCTATTCTGGGAAAGAAAATTAATAATAATTTGTTTAAATTCAATCGTCCATAATTAATTTTACTCTATATTTGATTACTATGAATGACTGTTATATAATTATTATTGTAAAAGTAATTCTGGAAAGACCGCTAAGCTGTAATACTAGAAATGTGCCGGACTTGAGTCAGCTAATTATTGAATTAATCATTATAATGAATTACTCATACGGCACCTAGAATAATAAAGTACAATGGATTTTTCTTCTTATTTTAATAATAAAAAGCGCGCAATCACGATCCACATGTTTAAAAGCCTGCGATATTCAGTGCATTGTCAGACTCTCCTGTCAAGTGCATGCCAAGAGCGCAGTTCCGTCTTCGTCCCTCGTTTGGACGAAGAACGTTTAAGCTGGAAAACAGTGAGACCATAGTCGGATGAGATAGAAAGGAGGGGACCAACACAAAACGGAAGTGATTCCTAGCGAGCGCGTGGAGGATGAGTGATCCGAGGGAAAGGCGCAGCTTCATAAAGAGTGCATCGGCGAGTGCTCAAGGCTCCTACCAGCAGCTCCGAAGACCAAGATGTAGAAGAAGAAGAAGAAGAAGAAGAAGAAGAAGAAGAAGAAGAAGAAGAAGAAGAAGGAGGAGAAGAAGAAGAAGAAGAGATGCAGTGGTAGAGGTTTTGCCGGTAAAGGAGCACGGGACCGTACGGAAGTAACGACGAGAAAACAATGCGTCGACGTAACGGCGAACGGAGACGTGAAGCGCGGGAGGAGGAGAAGGGCACGAGCCACCGTCAAACAATGCGCCTTAACAATGCGTCGAAGAAGGACAAGACGACGTCGTAACCGTGTTGGACAATGGATGGATAGTTGGAAGGAGAATGCGAGTAAAAGAGACAGTGGAGAAAAGAACAGAATGAAAGAAAAAAAAATCTGCTCTGAAGGGATCGTTGGAACGTACACAGAAGTGGTAGCTTCCAAAGTGAAATATAGACATACTGCATTTTTAGTGGACGTAGGGAAGTCTTGTAAAGATAAGAGCAAGTCGTATGAGACGAAAAGGGCGATTAAACAAAAATTGATTCAAACTGACAGCTAATACTTGTAATGTTTTTGAAAAACGTTAATAGCCTAAGAACTTAGGTCCGTTTAAGAAGATACGTCTATTAATCGAAAAACAATTCAAGACTGTCCTGCCTACAAAGACATTCGAAAAAATCTGGGCTTACTTACATCGATGAAAAACTGTTTAAACACAAAAAAAAATATGAACAAGTGATTGAACTATGCAAAATTATTAAAATTTTCAAGAAACTGAAATTACGATAGAATCCATTGCGTAAAATTGTAATTTATACTTGTACGAACTGTATGTAATGACTGGTCGCTAATAACCGCGTAGTACATGCGACCTTAAATCAACAGTGTTTTTTTCACATATTTTTTTCATATAAAAAATAAGAAAATTCAAAGTGAATTTAAAAATCCGAAAAGATTCATACGTATTCAGAAAAATGGACGAATCATTTTCATTTTTTTTAATGTGGGTTTTCGAGAAATTAGTTGAACAATTTTTTTTTCATCAATTTATTAATAAAAGTTTAGAATAATTATTATACAAAATTAACTTTCTCAGTACCTTTAATGTGCATGAATTTTTTCACATTTGTATACCATCGAGAAGTGTGCAATTCTATCTCATTTTTCTCGAACTTATGCGAAAACAATACCAGACGCAAGGACCACCTTAAGCGTAACCGCAACACGGTATAGGAAAGATGTGGACAGAACGACGAAGATCGAGATAACTGGACGGAGAAGGAGGGAAGAAGACGCAGCGAAAAAGAGTGAGACAGGGTTCACGAGGTCGTGTGCCGTCTACGATGAGCTTTATGATTGAAAGAGAGAAAGGAGGATGGGGTTAACAATGTGTAGAAGCGAGAAGGAGAATGTCAAGTGGACATTGTTGACGGTGACAATGCCGCTGAAATTGCCGGAGAACAAAGAGGTCTTATGATGACGCTGCTGGCGAGCCACTGCTGCTACTGCTATGGTGCTGCTTCTGCTGCTAGTCGGCTAGCGAATGAGCGAGTTGAGCGAGTTGCGAGACTCCAGTGAACTACAGGGGCCGGTGAGTCCTGGACTCTATCGTCCTCATACTCCTAACCGCGATAAACCGAGAGGGGGTAATGCGAGTCAACGCCAGAGTTGCAATCTTCCCATTCATTTCAAACTCGCTTTACTTTTTTTTTTATATCATAAATAATTTGTTATGGCTTTCTTAAAGCGTTCCCTACACTGTTAGAAAAGACTGAAAGTTTGTATGCATAAACTCATTATCTAAATTTATATTTAGATGCCGTTTCGTATATGCAACGAAACGGCATATTTGAAACTATTATCATTTTGTTGATTGCTACTAGAATTATATTTTTGTTAAAACCATAAAATAGAGATGTTCCTCCTGGGAATTATAGTTTATAGTTGGATTGCCGTCAGTCTAACTATTTTTTTTTTATTCCATATTTTTCGCTCAGTAATGTACTTTTGTAGTAAAATTAAAGAAAATTATCAAACTGGAATTACATTTACTGCAAAATTAAACTAAATTATTGAACTTTCTGTAGAGTACATTAATTTTACATCACATTTGTATAATGAATTTACTATACCACATTATGCATAAAAACTTCCAGTACTTGTGCTTTACATTTCAAGTGGACAAACCACCACAAGTCAAGAAACAAAAATCGTGTCACGGCAACATTATTTTAACTTGGCGTCGAGTCACTGCCGCGACTCTTGATGATGTCATTTGTAATATGTATCTGTACAAGCTATTAGCACAGAAAAACCTTAAATTATACTGTATAATTATTTGTAGTAAATATACCGGTTTTGGAATTGGATCCGGACTATGTGATTTCTCAGAGTGGAATTAAGGTAAAGAAAATGTATAGTATTATTTCTATGTCCGTGTATCATTAAAAGAAAAAAATGGTCGTACAGAGGCGACATTAATTTCTTTTCTTTTTTTTTAAGTACTTGGCGTCGAGACGCTACCGCTCGTCTCTTGATCATTGTAAAGTAAAAGAATATAGATGCAACCAAAGGCTGTCTGCTCGGGAACTTGTGAATATGTTTTGCCTAATGACGGATATTGAAATTGTTCTTCCAAGATTCCAGAAATCGTCGTTTGGTTGAAGACAATGAGCGAGCGAAATAGGAAGCGAACGATGCGAAAGGGCCTCGAAGGAAGCGAACTCAGTGATCTAGTGCAACTTGACAAAGAACGTGAAGTACGAAGAATGAGAAGAAGATCGTTGATTCCTCTCGGTCCAACGAATATTCGAAGCGTACAGCCGTATTCCCCCGGCTTCGTTCAATGCTCGCACAACTTCCATACCTTCAAAAGTATATGTGCACTATATAATGCCGAGCGCGCATAGACACATATACTACAGTTCTATTTCATACAGTGCAAGGCTTTCGCGAATGCGCGTACACCGTGTGCTTTCATTCGTTTCGCGAAAGAAAAAAAAAAAAAAAAAAAAAAAAAAGAGAAGTAAAGAGCTTTGTTGCCACGGCATCAAAAGCTTGAATGACGCGACGATGAAAGAAGGAAGTATCGGTACAAGAAACTGCACAGTGAATACTGAAAAGAAGAATGTATATAGTAGTCGCGAATAGGGCGCGCGAATAGAAACGAGGGGGTTGCCGGCGTTGGGTGGTTTTCGCCGGTGAGCGAGTACCTTCCGGAAGGTGGGCTGGGGTTATCGATGGCTGTCTAGTGCCTTCGAGATATGACGCCTGTCTGCCACTCCAGTATTATATATGTGTTTGTCATAACGAACGAGAACAATCAATTTTCGTCGATTATTCGCGGCGAATATATTAGCCGCTCACTACTATTGAGCTGCTGGTTATTGACAATAGATTATGACAAATTTATTAATTAATTATTTATTTAAGGGGTGTGAGATTTTCTTTTTTATTTTAACGAGAAAGAACTAAAATAACGAATTCTATGACAATGTCCATTCTAGATTCAGCCGTTCGCTATAATGATCATTCGCTATTTTGACCCCCACCCATCCGGACAGAGCTTAATTTATAATATTTTCTATCGCATCAAGACATCGCCCAAGGTAATGTCTTAATTCTGTGTAAAATTCTGATCTTACCAAACTAATCATTTTATTGGCAAAAAAAGTTGAAAATCGATCTGTCTTTTGGGCTTTCTGTGGACAATGTACAAACAAGTTATACTTTAATATGAGTCATCGGCAAATTCGTAATTGTGCAATCTCAATTGCACGTACCACCTGGATTTCGTAATGTATTTAGATTTATCTTATAAATTGGTAAAGAAAATTATAATTGGACAAGAAATTCATATTTGATTTTCAATCAAGTAAAAACATCAAAAGCATCTTAAAACTTGAAAAAAATGTAAGTGTTTGAAATGAATAACAGATTTTTTTAAATTTTCCAAATAGTAATATTCGAGAAGTAATAATTAAATAAGTGAACGTCTTCCTAATGAGATGTACTAATATCATCCGTAACGATTTAGCAAAACTTCACGAATAGCGAGATACCTCATTGAAGTAGAGATTTCGAGATGAAAAACAGAAAGAAAAAAATTGAATTTTAATGATTCACCGGATTAATTTCAATATCATCCGCGTTATGTGTTCGAAGTAGAGCTTCCACGCTTTCGCTAAATTCCATCCTAAATTCCTCGTCTTTTGCGGGCATCCCCGTACAGCTAGACATAGTGGAGGGAGGCATAAGGCGAGAGCCGCACACTTGGAACTAAGTTCCAGCGAACGATGAATAAGACACGCGCCCGCGGATTACGCTAAACTGTGCGAGCCTTCAAAGCGACGAAGCTTCCCCGTCATTCCCTTCGTCCCGCACTTTTCCACGATGCGTAGAACTACATATATATACATATATATGGGCTATTTCTGGCCAACTCAATAAGCCTTCAACCCTTACCCTGGCAATTTGCTCCATAATTTTTTATACTATTCCATATGTTCGAAAAAATACTTTTAATTTTTTTTCGATTTTTTTACTGTAACTTTTTTTCATTAATTTTTTTAATACAAATTTTGCGCCCCAATTGACAAATGTAAAATTATTCTGAAAAATCCAGTATTAGATATCATCATTTTTTTAACTAGGACTCAGAGTGGAAAAGCGAAGATATAGAATAGTATTAAAAATAATCAAGGTTGAACGCTTACTGAGTCGGCCAGGAATAGCCCATATACACTGTTAATGTACAGGGTGTTCTGTGTACAGTTTTGGTATAGTCTAGAATAGCGTATAGAAGACTTCGGGACGAAGCTCTGAGGCTCGAAGCGGGGATACCGACTGAAAAGCCGTACTCGGCAGCGTATGCAGATAATCGGTACAAAGCCTTTCGTACGATGACAAAGGCAAGAGAGACCCAACCGCTATATACTCTATATACTCATACTTGGTATTATTATACCCGGTGGTACCACAAATTCTCTAAAGGTACATAGAGCGACAGAGGAACAAGGAATGGAGGAGATGGAGGGGATGATGCACACACACACATACTTATATATATATATATACATATGTTGTGGAGAGACACTCCTTTCGTCATTGACACACTGCTTGCTGGAGGAAAAAAAGCCTCGATACTCGTGTCGATCATCGGACAAGGACACTCGTTGCAAAACCTTCTATTGAAAGTACGTGAAAACACTTTGGTGAAATTCGAGGGATGGGAGATAAAAGAGCTTTCGATTATTGATTCGGGTTTCAGTTTGTTATGGATCAAATATACAACGATTAAGGTATCCATAGCATTGTGAATTGTTCTAATGTATGTTGCAATTTTTTTTTTTTTTTGGATTTTTGTATTATCATAATGTTTATAGATAAATTATAGATTTTTAGTAGCAGATTCTAGCAGATTCAACCACACCTGGTATTGACGCTGTTCACGGTCAAATCACGGTCGTAACACAGCAGAAATCACGGACCCTCTCATACCGTTTGAGTTTTTGAGCTCGCGGACCGCGATTTTGCAATAAAGAACGGTAGAAATCACGGCACGACGGAATTTACAGTGCTGTGGTATTTCGCAGAATCACGACTTAAATCACGGCAGATTTCATTATTCGTTGGGCCGTAATTTCGTCTGTAATATTTTGCAAAAGTCACAGACGGAAAGTTCACAAGCTCCACCGTTCCAGAAGGTTTAGAACGAGGGACCGTTATTCCGACCGTGGTCTTATCTGCCAGGGATGCGGTTTACATTTACAGCGCGCGAAATCGTTTTAGAAACACGTCGAAAAATTAATTATGTGGAAAAACACTGTGAAAAGATTAAAAACGAATATTTTCTGTGGTGAAATATACAACTTGAAAATAAAAATGAAGGCCAGTAATCGAAATTTTGAAGAAAAGTTTCAGAAATCGGATATACGAATTCTGAAATCGGAAATATCGAAAAAATACTTTTTTTTTTTAAATGACTGTAGAAAAGTTCAAACTTTTCTTTTTTGTTCTACAACTTTTTGTTTTACATGAATATTTTTATTTAAGATAACTAATTTTTGTTTCTTCGAGATTATTGTCTTGTTGCCAAGTATTTAAATTGGAAGCCAATTACGATTTCGATTTGGCAAATCTAAGAAAGTGTGGGTTTTAATGTAAGAAATGGGTGATAAACGCTTTTTCTTTATTCACGTTTGGTCCAAACTTTTGACTGTCCTTAGAAGAATGCCGATTATCGATCCATCGGTGAATTTATCACGAAAGTTTGACCGCAGACGTGCTACGAACGCGAGTACAGAAGCTCGAAACGGGTGGAGGAATCGTGACGTTGAGTTGAAAACGGAAAGGACTCTCCTGCGCGGGATCCGCGTAACATCTTACTTCGATAAAAGTCGGACGGAAGTCCATTAATCACCAGCGTGCATTCTGGCATTCATGCTAACCCCCTTCATTCATTCCTCCTTTGGCCGCTCACCTATTCACCACTCCAATATTATCAATGCCGAAGGGAACTACCGTTGGCGACTACAGAAAGAGAGCTCATCAATAGGGCGCAGGACACTCCAAGGGCGAGTTCTACCAGATTATGATCTTGTTTCAAATCTTGCCTCGTCGATGGTAACGATGATATCCGATAATACTTTAACTAACATTGAACATTAATTTTACTAATTTTAATTTTGTGGTCAGATGAAAAATAAATTTATAAAAATTATAAAACTCCCGACTGAAAAAAAACGAATGTAATTCATAATGATCCGCATTCGGAGATTAATTCGTCAAAAGTGTGGTAATCTTCCAACTATAATATCCGAATGATTCTTATTTAGCCCCGATTTGCTTGACAAATTTTATGGAGAACTTTAGATTTTATTAGCTTTTTATATATTTTCAAAAAACTGCGTAAAACCTCTAACTTTTGTAAAATTTACGATATTTTGCTAAATAGTTCTGCATTAGTACAGGTACATTTAAAGTTGTTTGGGATTGAAAGTGGCCGGAATCGGAAAAGCGGTTCGGATTTTATGGAGTTTAAAAATTTCACAAATATTGATGTTACTGCATTAATTTTTGCAAACCATGAATTAACAACGCCATGTTTTGTACGTAATTTGAATATGGCATTTGGCGTAAAATTTGTATATGGCATTCGAGCTCATTGTGGCTCAATGTGAGCTGATTCGGTTGAATAGTTCACGAGGTGTAGTTTAAATTTTGGGCCCTTCATCACTGACACACACATGCATACATCCGGACAGTTTTTCTAAATCATTTTTGGTATACTGACATAAAAATCTGGAACAAATGTTTCTTTTTTTTTTACATGAAAACAAATCTTTTCTCTATGATTAAGCAAAAACAACTCGAATACCATTGTTTTTTAGAAAAATATGGTCTTGCCATGTTCCAGGCTACTGCTATTACATTATTTTAGCTTGTGTCACATATCTACTTTCTTATGCTACCTCTTCTTTCTTATAGCACTTACCGGATGAATAGAAAAAAATCTGGGCCGTCGGGTATTTTTTACAGAAGTGATTTTCTTTTTTCCTTTTTTTGGTCTGTTAAGCCGATTTAGTGAGCGAGACGCTGAACCGTCCTGGCGCGTGATCTTCCTTCCATGCTCCCACATCATTGAGTTCCGCATATATCTAGGATATATTTTTCGAGCTTCCGCACTAGGAAGATCATTTAGAGAGCCTTGAGCACTGCGGGCTCAAGGCTCTCATTGTCAGCCACTCCAAACGCTACCAAAACGGTGACATTTTAGGATTTCACACCCATAAAAAAGATCTAGTAGACCGAACTAGATTTTAGTTGACGTAAATAAATTTTCTTATCTGAATGCCGGCCTAATAGCACTGTATTTGTTTTAAGTAAATTATTCTGTTTCAGTTGAGTAATTAACATGAAATAAATCGGTTTTCGATTTAAATAGTTTTTTTTTATAATGCTCAGTATAAACAGTGTGGAAATTAATAATTAATTACAGGACGAAGCCGAGGCTTCATATTTGGCTCATACTCGGATTTTAATTAAATTTGAATTCTCGGTCTGAACAATTCCGATCAGAGTTCAAAATATGGAAACACGTAGTATTTTGGCAGCTACTGAACATTTTAACGACTGTGCCATTTTATCATAAAATAGCAACAGCTATTATTCAATGTGTGCTACGCAGAAGGTTTGTCCAAGGCCGACAACAACGAATGACAACGAATGTCGGTGCTTCGTCTACAGTCAACGTTGCTCTTTTACTTCCATACTATGAATCATTCTCGTTGCCGTCCACTCCTCTTCATTTCTTTTCTCCCTCTCAACATTCTATCTCACTCGCGTTCTTTATCTTTCAGTTTCCATTGCGTTCTTGCGGACGAAAAACATATTCTTTTTCTTTTTTTTTCATACGTATGTAAGGGCGGTCCATGTGCATTCATGTACTATACTTTACTTTGTATAGAATATATGTACGTAATATTGTAGGCACGAGTGTGTAAGTATACAAACGCTGGCCGAGCAAAGAGTGTTTTACTTCGCCTTCTCGCGCTCTCGTCTCTGTACCATAGTATAATGTATAGCAGCAGCAGCAGCAGCAGCAGCAGAGAAACCGCGCGCAAGGCCTGAAACAATGTGGCTTTGTACGTCCGCGAAAGAAACGCGGAAAGCCAGAAAGCCAAAGAGCTAAGAGCGATTGAAATGCTAGCTGAGAGTCTCGCGGCTTAGTCGAACCGTCAGCTGTACATATGTATGCTCATCTTTTATACTATATTTTTTCTCTTTCTTCACGTTCCCGCTCGTCTGCAGCGATAGATATACATATATATATACGCACAGCGGATTGTTTCATGTTTTGCCTATATAGTGATTTGAAAAATATTTCGTAACCTGCAGGAGATTCTGTGCCTGTACGGTCTCATTGGAAAGAAATTATTGGTTTTTCCTGACAACTAATACATGGGTACTGCCAGTGAGATTTCCATAAAAGTCCAATGCTTCCTTATTTTATTATCGTAAAAAAACACGCTGTAATTTTTGATAAATCTAAAAAATATTTTTACTCTAATATTATGGGAGAACGGGGTAATGACGAACAACTAAACAGAAGTCGAGATTAAACACACAAAAGAACAAGTAATTCAACAAATTAAGGCTTAAAATCACAGCTTGACATGTCCATTTTGCCGCAGTGACAACATTTTGAAATATACTAATAAAAAAAAACAAAAGAGTTTTTCGCATCTGTAAAAAATGTACTAACAATATCTAACAAATATATATTTTTCAGTTTATCCCTATTTCAATGTGCTAAAAATTTATAAGATTTAGGCGTAAAGTTGAAAACCCAGCAAATGTTTTTGTGGCGCTATATTATTGAATTAACGATATTTTATTTTGACTACTTCGCAGATATATATTTCTTGTATTGATGTAAAAATAAAGGAGAAATGTTTACTATCCGTAAGAAAAATAAGGCTGGAGCCATTTGCTATTCCGCCAGTTTGCAGTTGGGTCTAGTAGTCAAGCCTCTACTCATACTCAGATGACTATACCTTCGCACATAGATTCCACAGAGGCAAATCGCATTGTGTCCCGAGGACGCATTGTCCTCACGTCACCGAGAACTCGACAATGCCGAGTCCGTAAGTTAGTAACCCTAACGTAAAAACTTATCTCCAACCATTCTCCGAACGTCTTCTCCAAGCCTTATCCATCTCTCACCCACATTTCGATGCTGTCCCTCGTCAATTGGCTCGGCTACCACTCGCGGAATCGGTTGTCTCCCACTGATTCACTCCAAAATCATCATGTTTTCAGATAGTCCTTATAACTAAATAGGCACTAAATAGTGTTAGTGAAATTAGTGAATTTTTTTTTTGATAATCGGTCCTAACAATTTTAGTGGTTCAATTGACGGTTTGGAGAGTGATTTGTGCATCTGCATGTGTTCTTAATATATAAATATAAACCATCGACGCATTTTGAAAATCAAATGCACTGATATATACTAATGTCCGATAAAAGGTTTTTGGCATCCAGTTTTCCATTACAACCGTTTATGACGAACAATACAAGATTTTATTCATTAAAATATACTTCATTGATTGCCGAGAAATATTCGTTTATAGTATTTATTGTAAGAAAATTACAACCGCTTGACAAACACACACTTAAAACTTTTCAACAATTAATACAAATAAAGAATCTATGCAGTCAATCAATAAAGCACCTTTCAATAAACAAAATGAGCTATTGCTCGTCATAATTGTATCAGTATTAAGGCGTCTTTTTATAACATATAAAGTTGGACGACAAAAACCTAATATCGGAGATTTGTATATATCAGGGTATTTTCTTTTCAAATCGTTTCTGAGGATGCATCTATATATTAAGAACTCATGCTGATTTGTAAGGCACTCTTTAGAACAGACGACTGAACCACCAAAATTTGTAGCAGAGGAATTCAAAAATTTATCGCAAAAATCACAGACCGAAAACCCACATTTAAAAAAAATGAAAGTGTTTCGTTCATTTTTCTGCATACGTATGAATTTGTTCAGATTTTTAAATACACTGCATCTTTATCTTTTTTATATGGAAAAAATATGTGAAAATACACATGGATAGACATGTTAGAAATTTTTTAAGAGGCAATTTATGAGTACTTTAGATATTTTTCATGCTGAGGAAGAGATATGCTACGAAGTTTCGGTAATGAGCGCGAATTGACGATTAAGCGCTGATAAGGTTCGCCGCGAAAAGTCGGAAGCCGGTAGCAGCCTCCCCGCGGACCGGATACAAACATTAGGGGTTGGCGGGTGGTCCTCTCGACGGGACTCAAGTTGTTGGCCGGCCGGACAACGCGTGGTCGGCCGGACAAAGCTCTTCTAATTGTCCCCATCAACGGCGAAGAATGGACTGCGCGGGCCTGCCGCTGACAATTTCATTTGTAATTTGCATAAGGCTCGTTAAAGTTCACAATGGACTAGAGCGTGGGCGGTACCCCGCGGACACTTACTCGCGATCTTTCGTACTTGGGTCTCGAGACTTTTTGCTCCGTCATTAGGTGTCGATATCACTCTGAGAACGTGGCGACAAATTTCCGAATTATCACCCTTAACGGGACGTTTACTGTACTCACTTTATCATTATTATCATCATCCCTTGTCTAAGATATTTATTTCATATTTTAATAAATTAATAATTAAATTATTAGGAAAATATCATTTATTGTAATAAATTTTTATTTATTTCTTTAAAATATTTAATTACTCTTCAATAAATTGTATCTTTATAGCAATACATTTATATACTTTTTTTTACTGTGCCATACATATAATTGATTTACTTTTTTTTAACGTAGTTATTCTTGACAACATCTATAGATGTTTGAATCAGAACGATATTTTTCGTGTACCGCCCGAGGACCTTTTTTTCGCCCTAGTGTCTCAAGTTATTAAATTTCGTCAGGAAGCATCTATTGGAAATAATAAAACGTCTGGTTTATTATTTCCCCGCTTATGATCGTATCTTAACTTTTCCAAACGTTAAAAGTTTCCGCTCGGTGAAATAGCTGTCACAATATGCTCTTTCTTATTTTCGTAACTCAGCATAACATACACTTTGTTATTTTCAATTTTTACTTCCTCATCACATACAAAATATGTAAGAGAGAAAGTAGTGGAGTCGAAAAAAAAATCAACTCTCAGATTTTGATGAAAATACATGTTATTTCTTAGGATAAACTGCTAAACCCGGAGTGAACGAGTTTTTTACAAATATGTCTAATGTTCTGATAAAATTCTTACCTATGTCGATGTTGATGAAAAATGATGCCATGAAATCCAGTGGTATTCCAGTATCCATAAAAGCATTTCCACTTTTGCATACACTAAACACGATGAAACTCCCATCACTTTGAATTAAGTAACTATTAATTAACATTAATTAACAACTTTAGCATTAAGTAACTAAAAAAAAAATCACATTTTTTCAAGTGTCAGAATAAACTATTTTGAAGAATTATATATAAAAATCGGCAATGTATCAAACAGATATGCTCAAGAAAAAAGAAATTAGAAGCTAAAATGAATTTACAAAAATATATAACGCGAACATATTGTTTACATTTAACTTGACTGAATCGCGGAACGAAACGCGAGGGTCAAACAAACCGTCCCGCGCATGAGAAGCGGTCCCGCGAAACTGAGCTACATCACGTTGTGCGCTTCCATCCCCACCCGGTGAGAGCGCGGATCCTTCCTCTCCACCTCACATCGATGCATTTACAGATATAGTACATACACGACAATCCGACAAAGAATATGCATTCATCATACAAGAACACAAATTTATCAAAGCAAGATATTTCGTTTGTAATAAAAATGAGTTTCCTGGTGAAAATATTTCCCTGACAATGTATGAAAATTCCTCTGAAAATCTCGAAAAATTCTTCTGAAAAGACTCGGAATTTGTAACAATTTCAAAGAACGTCAATGATTTTTCTGAATCTATATATTCTCGATTGTTCTGAAAATTGCTGATTTTCCCTGCCAAATTCTCGAAAAAATTACGAACATCGTTAAGATTCTAAGCCTGTTTCTCTTTTATATTCAGAAACCATTATCTGAAAATGTCACATTTGGCTGAATTTATCGTACAAAGTATATATTAAGACTTTCTCCGAGAAAGATTCAGCGAAAGTCCGAGTTTTCAACAAAATTCTCCGACAACAATTATTTTCAGAATTACTTTGAAAATGTATAATTTTTTGATTTTAGAGAAATTGAATACACCCAAAAATTGGTAAATTCAGGGAGTAACTGCAGTCCAGGAAAAAATATTTTCAATATTTCATTTATTGGTCGTGCATACAATCATCGAATAAGCTATAGTTATGACAGTTAACGCAGGAGGTGTTAGATCCATAACTACATTTAGCTTTTTTAATCAATGTCTAACTCTGCCACATTGATCAACGGGGATGCAACCACCGTACAGCTCGCTACGTACAAAATTATTTTTGCAGATGCAACCTTCGATGCAGGATCTCCTCGGACAAGCGATACCCGGTAGATTGAGATTATCGCAGGTTCTTTGGCAGTATGGATTGGCGTCGCATCTGCTGTATTCTTGGGTATCGGTGCATTCGATTGAATTGTCGCCGTCTTCTATGGTAGTAAAATCATTATCTCAACATGATCTCTCCAAAGTGGTTTTAGCAAAATCAAAATATCTTCACATGTTATAATGAACGACAACTCGAAAACGAAAACAAAGTCAAGAATTATTTCTAAAACTGTTTCACGTAGCTGAGATTTTAAAGAAAATCCTTAAAATATCGGAGTAACATTTTGACTATGTTGATGTCAAAATATAGGAAATCTCGGGTAATGTTATAATAATATCCAAACGAAAATCCAAAATTGTATTGAAATGAATTGAAAAACAAAATGCATTTCTAGTTTTATTTTCAAATTCATTTCGTTCGTTGTTTTTTTTTTATATGAATTTGAAATGATGTCAATTTCTTATGAGTGATGACTGTAATATATAGTTCGATGATTTTTGTTATTAACCAAATAATATTTTTGATTTATCCTCACCCCCGGAATACGGTTCGCTGGCTGCATCGACGACCGACGTATCGTCAATCTCGTCCTCTTCGCATCTGACCTGAATCACAATAACGCTCAAAGCAAAAAGCAGAAAGAGCGTTGTGGCGTTGGACTTCATAGCGTTTGATGCTTTCGTGTTCTCTGTCAAGAAATTTCTACCTTCTCTGCTCGCCCACGTCAACCTTTTATATCACTACTGCGGTATATGTAACAACGGTGAAATGAAAATTCGTGGACGGATATGCAAGCGCAAAGATACGAAACTGGTTGGCCTGATATCACGAAAAATTGCATAGTTTCGGGCTCATGTATTAACCAAATGGCAAGAAACGCCCCAATGGTTCTCCGATAGCGCCGATTCGAACAGAGCATTTTATAACATTTTCTATTCTATCACGGAATGATTCATTCATATGTGAATAAAAAATTATTGAAGATTTTTTTTTATTATGTTTTTTATATAAAATATACATATACAAATTCCAAATTACAATTGCGTTCAATTTTTCGAATTTTGGTAATCGAAAAGCCACTTGGAGAGATTTTAGACGATCCTATTGTTGGTTCGTAAACTTTGTGAATATAAGTAAATGTCGATTTGGAGTGAATTAATGTGAGTGAATGGCCACAAACGGTGCATTTACTCTAATTAAATATTTTTCTTGTTCCAATATCGAGATAGGAATTGGTCATTTTGATTTTCGCAGTATCGAATGAATGTTGAGAAGTCTGCTGTGTCTCTTTGCTTTTGAAAATGTAGACAATCACTGTTATGAATATATTAGTACTTAAATACGTCTCGCTGGTACTCGTTACGAGTTGGTTTATCCTTAAGCGCTAAATAGCCATTGTACTCTAAATGAAATGTATCGGAAGACGGGAAGTAATAAACATATAGTACACGATTATCTGTGACATTACTGTGTTATATATTTTCAGGATTTCTTAAATTGTACAGCAACTGGTTTACATAAAACATACACAAGTGTTTTTTTCGTCGATAATTCATTGTATTTCTACAAAATAAAATAAGTAACGTTGTTTAATTAAATGGAGAGTTACTCGAGGTCGGGAACAATACCATACCGGATATTCGGTAAGAAATAACACGCCAATTTCAATATCAATAATGCGTATCAATTGGCTGATTACTGCTGATCGAAGGAAAATAGTTACGGTTTCAGTACTTCTTTATCTTCACTTTAAAAATCGATGTGCATTGCAAACTTTTCTTTCCACAAAATCACTCTACGTGAATTGGTGCTCATGTCCAAAATGACACTAACATTTCGTGATCTTGTTGAGAATGACGATCGTGATGAAATTTTAATTTTTCCGTTAACAATTTAATTCTTACGAATAAATTGTCGACATGCTACCTTGTGCGTGTGCGATCAAAAGTACAGCGGCAATCGTGTGAGTGTAACAATCGAAAAATGTTGAAGCTTTGCGAATTTTCGCGACTGATAAATAATATTTTTTTACATTTGGTGTTGAATGAAAACAAAAATAAAGGAGCATTTTTTTTTTTTACGAATGAGCCAAGTCAAACGTAACCGAATAATCAAACGTGGTTATCACAGACGTGTGCAAAAAATGAACGATAGAAACGCAGAAAGTTCTTGAAATTGATAGCGATCAAGTCACTATTCTTTAAACATTAACTACCAGATTTTAGCTGCGATGTGTCGATGAATCAAGACCGTCTTGCTCCGCATCTTCATGCGTTCGATGAAGCTTTTCTTTCCCTCGTCCGGTTTAGCATCGTCAGCTCCAACCTCCGCGGTCTGGCAACAAACGAGATAAAGGGGACTCGAAAGCTTTCAGACAATCTTACATGCTACTGGTTTTCCGCATTTTTCGCCGTTATTAACGAGTTTTTACTTCTCTCTATAATCGTAGCAAAATATAATAATACAGAAAATAATTCCTTAAGCTTTATTTTTTTATTTTTCGTAAATAGCGCAATTAGAAAGAAAATAGCCAATAAATAGCGAATAAGATTGTACTTTCCAGTCTCCTCAAGTTGTCCCTTCCGATCGTAATCTCAAGACTCCCATTTGCATTTTTCCTTCGTTATTAACAAGCTCTCAATTTTCTTAATAATCGTGGCAGAGTTATAATAAGACAAAAAATAATTTCTTAAGCTTTATTTATTCATTTTTTTCTTTTATTTCTCGTAACTAGCATAAAACATTGGAAAAAAATAGCGAATAAGATTGTAGATTCCTCAAAGGTGTGTCTCCCGATCGCAATTTCTAAACTTTCTCTCAACGTTCGCGCTAATCTCATCGTGTTTTTATTCGCCACTGTCATAAACGCTATGGTAATCATCCGATCATCGTCCTCAAAAGATTTCACGCTATTTTTCTTTCTTTCTTTAGTTTATTTTTTTTTTTTTTTCGTTTTTCAAATCACTTTTTTCTCTTGTCTCATTTCGCTCAAAAAGTCACAGAAAAAACCTAACCAACCTTGTTGTTAGTCGCCTCGCCCCCCTGTCCCTCGCCCCACCTCTCGTAGTCGTCGTCGTCTCTCTCCTCGCCTTCGCTAAGCGGTCCATCCTGTCTCTTGCTGACGGGAGGAGCGGAGGTTCCTGCTGCGTTGTTTTGATGATGATCACCGCCATCGTCGCCCTCAAGCATTTTGTTAATTTTTTCCTTAGCCTCGTCGACTTTCCTCATGGGATCGGGTGAGTAACTTCTATCGCTGTATCTGTCCCTGGAGTTGCCCCGCCTATCGCGAAAATCGCGTCGATCACGAAAATCTCTGAATCCAGGTTTATTATTGTGAAAGAACCTTCCGCCGCGATTATTGCCTCTGCCTCTCTGTCCTCCGCCGCCGCCGCCACCACCACCGCCTCCTCCTCTATTGTTGAATCCTCTTCTGTTGCCAAAGCGATTGTTGTGTTGCTGATTATTGTAAAAACGATTGCGATTTTGAAAGTTGTTATTGCCACCACCGCCGCCTCGATGATTTTGATTGTTGAAGCCCTGGAATCTGGGCTTGTAGTAAGTGCCGCGATTGTTGAAAGGCCTGTTATTGTACTGTCGCTTTCTGTAATAGCCACGATCGCCAGAACGGCTGCGACTTCGACTGCGAGAGTATGAACGCGATCGGGACCTCGATCGCGATCGGCTATAAGTTCCCGAGTGCGAACGACTGTATTTTCTCTCGTAACTTCCGGATCTTCGATTTGAGTAAGAGCGTGAACGAGATCGTCTCGGTGAGCGCGATCGTGAGGAGCCTGTGCTTGAGGCACTTCGCGATCGGCTTCGAGAACGTTTTGACGGCCGATCGCGACTCATTCTCTTTGAAATACCGCCGCGTACGCCAGAATCGCGTTTCTTTGATATTTGCCTGTTGTGTCGCTCGGCTTCACTGTCCGAATCCGTACGCGGACCTTTTGCGGGTTTTGCTGAGGGTGGACGAGGACCTGGCGGCTCTGGTGGATGTACGTTGCTCTGGCCGATTGGCTGGAATTTTCCGCTGATGCTGGGACCAAATTTCCCCATTCCCGACTGCGACATCGAGGATGCGGAAGCTCCGGCCCCGCTGTTTCCACTCGCCGCTCCGCTACCACCGCCGCCGCTGCTCTCTTTGTACGATGAGAATTTACTCTGCGGTTGAGGCGGAGGATATTTTATTGGCAATTGCTTTGGCATCGGGGGATCTTTTGGCAGAGGTGGCGGTGGAGTTGGCGCTGACATCGACTGACTTCCACGCTTCTCCAAAAGTTCGCGTTGCATTTGCTTACGAACGTTCATTGACTTTTCGAGAGCAGCTCGTTGCAATTTTTCCTCGATATCGTTGTCATTATCGTCGTCGCTGTCCACGTGGGAATGGAGTTTCTTCTCCGGACCTATGTCTTGCCATTTCCCAGGGTGAAGATCCTTTTGCCTACAAAAAATTATATTATTTATTATTACATTCAAAAACAGTACAATCAAAAAATTGATATCTCTTGTTTCCTCTCATTTTTCAAGTTTTTTCATTGTCTGATTTTATATTAACATTAGACGTATGAATTTCAGTGGTTCAAATGCTTCGGTTAAGGGTGGCATAGTTTATTGATTTAACAGTACGTAGATGTTTCGGCCTTTGATCCGAGGCCTCTTTAGTTCATTAATTCTCGTACTCGTGCTTTAAGAGGACAGTTTTTATTTCCATTTGCGTTGTGTGGCGTGGTAACCTTGTGTTGACCGGATACTCTGCACTCAAATCTCAAAATTAATGATGAGTGGAAATCCATTAATTATTTAAGCTTGAAATAAATTATGAGTGGAAAACCACTCATTATTTCAAGCGAAAATAAATAATGAGTGAAAAGTCATTCGGTATTTAAATACTTTTTCACTCGAATGTGCTCATCCCTGGTCCCAACTACCTTTTTTTTTTCTCCGAATGGTCGATTATTAACATGAGATTATAATTGTGATATTTTTGTCATCCACTAATTGTTGATTTCACGTATTATAAAAATTGTTCAACACTTTTTCAAAAAATTTGGCCGGAGAATCCGGCCATCTTGTTGCTAACTCACGATGATGTGAGCCTCCGGGTCTTGGCAATTCACTGAAGCAACAAAATATCTGTTTTTTGTTCTTTTCAACCACTCACTGTCCTCTTGACGTGTCTATTTCGGGCTAAATGTCATACTGAATGAGATATACTTGCGCACAAGTATGAATTTTCAATATTTATTTCCGTAGCGTACTAAATGATAACTAATCATTTTTCTCCCTACATAATTGTTTGAAAAAAATTGTGATTTGACATTGCATCATACCTCGCAGCTTGCGCAGCCTTCCACTTGGCGTTCAAAGCCGCTGTATCCAAAGGCGCCAGTTTTGGTTCCGGGTGGATCAACTGTGACTCCTGATCGAATATATCCGTCAATGGTTTTCTCTGGATTTCTGCAAATGGCAACAACGCGAATTGATCAGCAAAACTTTCTGCAAGTGAGAAAAATAATGACTTGCGAAACCCTTGAATAACATTATTAAGACTATATTTAACGCTGAAAAAAAAAAAAACTAGCTACTTCCTGGTTACCTTTCCGTTGCTGGGACGTCATCGGGCCTCTTGTTTCACGATCGTGATAAGATTTCGATGATTCATCGCGTTCCCTCTCTCGACGAAGCTCTTCCTCCCTGCGTGAACTTTCTGCAAGCTTCTCCGCGTTGCTAAGAGGGGAAGGCATGTCATTATACTGAGCTACATACCTATTGAATATAAAAAGAGAGCAATAAGGCTGTAAAAATGTCTCGAAGATAAAATACGATTGCCATTAATTGGTGCCGAAGAGTCATCAATGGGTCTGTGCTCTCCTATCATAATTTTGATTAATATTTCGTAAACGTATTGATCTATTGGAATTCGAACGATCTGGTAAAATATTAAAATTTTATAAGCATCTCGATTGGGCGATAAGAAAAAAATGTATTAGGATATGTAATGTGAGACATACCTTTTCAGTACAGCAGTTTCCTTCTCGACCTTGGCATAGTAAGCGCTCAATTTCGATTCGAGTTGTTCGAGATCGGGCAAAGAAGATTTTTTCAATGCTTCCAAATCGCGCTCAAGCTTATCCTTGTTCTTGCGCTTCTTTCGCTCTTCTTTCTTCTTCTTCTTTCGACTCTTTTTGTCGTCCTTGTCTTTCTCCTTGCCTTTCTTATCCTTCTTCTTTTTCTTTTTCAACTTGTCGGTCTCCGAGTGTTTCTTCTCCTTTTCTCTCTCTCGCTCACGCTTCCATCGCGCTGTTTCCTCCAAGAATTTGCGAACCTAGTGAAAAAAAGATGAAATTTTCAAACGATTCTCCAATTCACAATATTAACAACAAATTGAACCTAAAGAAACGGTTTATCATAAATTAATTATGATGAATAAATTAATGCATAAAATATAGAACTTGATTTGAATTTGCGAGCGAAACAGATTGCAAATTATGAATTTTTCAACATTCTATCACAATAGCCACTATTTTTGAGTTACCAGCGAAAAGCTTCTGAATTTTAAAGCGTCGTCGAGCTACCAATTGCTTACCTTATCCTCATAGTCAGAATCGTCCTTGGTCTGTTCCAAAAACTTCCTGACTTTGACCTCGTAGTCGTCCATCTTATCGCGAGAATTGCCGGAATATGTTGGCGGTCCGAGGACATCGTGAGAAGTGGATGAAGCTGCTGGTGGATTATTGTATTGCTCCATACGTTTGCTGAGTGGCGACAAAGAACCGCGGTGATCCTTCTTGTGCTTCCTCTTGCGATTAGGCGATCGCGATGCCGATCTAGCGGAGCTTGCGGATGACGAGCTGCTGCTCGAATCCGAGCTCGACGAGCTCGAAGATCCGCTGGACGAGGAACTCGAACTCGAGCTCCATCTTTGTCGTTTCTTTGACCTCGATTTTCTCTCCTTCTTACGCTTCTTCTTCTCCTTCTTATTGTTCTCCACAACCTCGGGTTCGGCGTCGAAGGATTTAAATGATTCCAAAGGATTTAACGACGTATTCATCGTTTTAGACTTTATGTATTCTATCGAATTTCTAGCTTCCTCGTGATAAGGAGCAATTGCCAGACAATTTTCGTACGCCTTCTGCGCCTCCTCGTACTTCTTCTCGTCCTCGTAACTTCGTCCTAGCGCAACTAGCGTCTCAGCCATATACTTACGAGCATTTGCGTGAGTCTGATTCAATTTCAAAGCTGTCTCAAAATCGTCGATAGCCTTCTTGAAACTTCCGCTGTTTGCGTAAAGCGCGCCACGCGCAACGAGACCCTCGACGTTCTTCGGATCGACGGTAAGCGCTTTATTGAGACACTGAAAAGCCTCGGAATGTCGTCCGGCTTTGAAGTGATCGATGCCCTCCGCGACACTTCGAAATGCCCATTTGCTTGCTTGCGTCTGACGCAGCTCCGTAGCGTACTCATTCGGCGGAAAACGCTCCCTGCAACACATACAAGAGAAAAAAAACGAGCGTAAGATAGACGTCACGAACGATGAGCTTGAAATGCCGTTTAGTACAGACGCTAGCCCTCTGCTACAGATCTTTAAATTGCATATCTTTTCTCGGTTACTAAAATTTTGAAAAATCGTGCGAACTTACCGCTTCATAAAATCGTTTTAAACAAGTCGACACCACTGTGTCGGTCGAAAAATTATACTTTGCGATACAGTACGTTAAAACGGACTTTTGACGAAGGTTGTGAAGTTTACTAGTCGGAAGCGTGTATTTCCATTTCCCAACCGCCGTCGAGCTTCCACTTTTTCGTACAAGTATCACATACTACTTTTTCTAACTAATCCACGAATATTTCCTATTTTTGTGCCTGTAGCGTGAAGTATCTTTTTCGCATCAGTGCGCAAAGAGTGTGCGAAAATGTAGAGAGCATTGCGCTGCCTTTTTTCTCATCATTAAAAACGCCACTTTCGCCACGCGCTACAGACAGTAAAAGAGAGACATTTTGTGAATGTATTACGAAAAGGCTATTTTATAGTTTTATTTTGCGATTTTTTTTGTTTCAATTAAGTGCTTATTTATTTCTGCAAAGTACATGTTTTTATTATTTTGAGAAGGAAGATAAAAATCTGGAAAATATTAATGTTTGTGTATATAGTGATGACAATTATTTAGGAAAAATTGGCCACATTAAAAAATGTTTTTGGAACGCTCAGCTGGCACATTGTTTATTACAACGAAATTTCGAGTAATATGGGTGCAAATTGGTTAAGATACGTGAACATCAGTTAAAAGAATTTGGTTTTTTGCGGAAAACGCGTTTAAAACTTTATAACAGAATAAAAAAACGACCAACTAAAACTGCTATAAACTCGGTTAATATTACGAATTTTCATTCGATATGCTAGGAACACATTTTCGAGACATTTATAAAATGCAGAAAAAATTACAATTTTTTAAACCGCCACAGTGGTTCACTTCTTAAGTAACGTAATACGTTCAAGAGCATTGTACAATTAATTGATAATTGTGATTTGTAAATCATAATCTAGCGTCTGTATTATTTCGATAGGGTTTCATTCAACCGAAACTCTCACCTCAAGCCCACCATATTAGAGTAGTTTTCCCGTCCAAGACCCATCAAGTCGCTAAGATATTTTATGTTGTTTGGATTGTTGAAGCCAGTGCTATTCGCCAAGATCGTTTCATAACTCTGTCCTTTGTTGTCCAACGCTTTCCTACATCACAAAGCGAGATCCAGTGTTAACAATCCAATTGCGAGTAATACCATTTTTGTATTTCCCCCAGATATTAGGATTTTAAAGAAAAAGAAAAAGAAACGGACGCTTGCGTCGTTAACGGCCAAATTTTCGTGTCTATAATCATAGCGTACAGCTCGATCCATCCATTGCTATTGTTTTTATGTGCAATCCACTTTCATCTCCATTGGCGGATTCTATGTTCTCGATTCGTCTCCTTGTTTTCTTTTTTTCTTTTTTTTTCCACCTCTTCCTGAGTTTCGACATCTCGTCGTAATTCATTGCTCATTTCCTTCTTCTATCAATTCAGCTTTTTTCATTCAAGTTTTTTCGGAGCTTTCGTGTATCAGCAACTTTCGGAGCATGTTTCAGTGCGCATGTGTTATTCATCGATGCGAATTAATATGGAATTTCTCTATTTTTCATTTCATCTTATTACGTTTCTTTCGACATTATTATCGAGTAAAAATCCATATTTGTGCCGTTAACGAGAAGGCCGAACCAATAATCGATATCGCGACGCATTGAATAATCGGTGAATTTACTTAAATCCTACAAAGTTATACGATAAATTGAACCTCATTATAATGTAAACTCGTCTCTCACCTTTCTCAATCGCTAAGACGCATTATTGCATGATTTTTTTTTTTTTTTTTGCTATATAGTTTTGTAATCATAGGTTTGTTTTCTTAACACAAAAGCACACAGCCTATCATCGACGTCTACAAATTTCTGTTTTTGTATTTCGTTTCTGTTTTGTTTTTTGCAGTGCGATAAAATAAATTGCATAGCCCTGAGAGTATCATTATCTTCCACAGTCGACCAAAAAAATGTATACGCATTGTAACGGTTTTTTTTTTGTTTAAAACACCTGCGTTTCATTGTTCAATACAAGCTGTAACGTTTAAACGATGCATTAATTATTGTGACGAAGGTCCTTTAAGGCTTATGAAATAAAGCTTCAATAGGGAAGTTGGATAAATTCATTTCCTGCGATATTTTCATTTACACGAAAATTATTTTATAAATTACCGAAGTAAACATTTTATTATAAATACACAAATATGTTGAGAAATAATTCCGAAAACCATTATAATTAATGTGTTTTTTTTCTTCTATACAATTATCATTTTTTTCAAATACATTTTTAATTCGTAATTTTTATATATCGGCTTTATTATTACGCTTAGATTTTGATAAGAGTAAAAAAGTTTTATACAAATTCCCTATTGTCACAGACCTAGGTTGTCTGGTGTCTCGTAGAACATAATTAGGCAACAAAGGTAAATATCAAACACCGAGTGAGAGGAAAAGGAATTGCTTCTGTGTTTGTTATGTTCAAATCGAGAACCCAAACAACCGTACAACAATGATATACCTACCGTCGGTTGCACGTAACTCTGACCTTCAGAGCAAGAGGCTCACACGACGTCTGGAAATTTCAACCTCGAAAGACATATTCGATGTCGGTCACGTCATAACGTTTTTTTTTGTCGGCTGGTGCATTTGAGATTAACATATCACAAACGTAGATACAACGTGCTCATAACATAGCCACGTCAACCAATAGTCAACAGGTACCTTTTTCGTACGGCATTCAATATCGCATTTTTTTTATAAACTCATCTATCAACTTTTTTTGTCACGGAACATAGAGTGTCTGGGCACCTAAATTCATAAAAACGTGTCAGAGGCATCACATTCTCACTTCCTTTACCTTCTTTGTTTTTTTTTCTTTTTTTTTTTTTTTTTTTTTTTTTTTTGTTAGTGAAAACACGCGTTTTATTGCAACATTTCCCATAAACTCGGAATTTTATTCCAGAACCCAGGAATGCGCGAAATCCAATATCAAGTATTTCAATTAGAGAAAGAAAAAAAATTTCTTTACGAATTGAATGTTCAGATTTTGCTCATTTCTGTCGGCCTTGAACAGATACAGATGAAAGAAGTGAAGATTAAGTACAAAGAGAGAAACACCTAAAAGCGACCGTGGCTCTTTTTCGTGATTAAATACGTTTTATTTTTAGGAAGGAAACCGAAGTTCCGGTGCTCCAAAAAAATTGTAGTGTGAGCTGCACAATTTTTTAAAAGCAAAAGTGCGGTTTTGGCTGTGAAAAAACATAGCGACACAGTGAAACTACTATGAGAATATCGATAAGTCGTTGAAAGAATTTAAGCGGAAATTCGGTTAAGTGTTGTCAACGAATTTGCAAATTTTGCTTTCGACGGAAATAAACTTACTTGTAGGCTTCCGGTAGATCGTCGGAATGAATAAGACCCATAGGCGGGTGCGGGGCTTGGCCTTCGCGAGCCGGTACGTTCATAACAGCAACGACACGCTCTGCCTCAACGTTAACTTCACTGACTACGACGCAGACCAGATCATTTGCCATGTAGCCTCTTGTTACGCCCTTCTTGTCCACTGCCGGCACTGTGGCCGTATTCAATATCAGGGCCTGTTGCAAAAGTTTACGATATAACGTTGAGCCCGATAACAAAGATTTTTTATTATTATCTTTCGAGCCTTTAACGTCAATTTTACCTTAACTCCAAGGTCTGTAACCACTCGAGGACAATCGCTGCAGTTGCAAAGGATCTTCAGGAGAAGTCCAGCTGCACTTTTACCCATAACTTGTGCGTAAATAACATCACCGACAATTAAACTCTGGAAATTACGGGCTCAATTATTATAGCTCTTCAAGTCTATATTTGTAAGGGAAGACGTCAATAAAATTGATAATTATTCGGTATATCAAGATTGTTCTATTGTTGATATGCCAAACATTAATTAAGGAGATTTTTCCAAGTGGTTCTCTAATGTTTTGTGTAGTAAATAACAAAAATTGAAAACAGTTTGAGTTGCAGCATGTGTTCTGAATCTAAAAAACATCAATAATGATGAATTTGTAAAAAAAAAAAAAAATTAACATAGACAGTCAGACTCATATTGCTGATATTCATTGACATATATATCAGTTGTTTATCTTCTGATGTTATTAAAAAAAATATATTCTATTGAATTCTAAAACAGAGATTTTTTGCTCTGTGGCAGAACTATTGCCAATGAGCTGTAATAAAATTATTCGTTTTCCAACTTTTTCACATTTTGCTGAGATAACCAGTAAGCCAAAAATGTCCAAAAATTCCACAATTGTACATAAGATGAATTCTTTTCGCACGAATGGTACCTCTTACCATTCATGCTGGAAGACTTCTTCTTACGTACAATTAAAGAAATTTTCCCAATTTTTTACTTACCTGCTATCACAGGAAAGTGTCAAAAAATTTAAAAAAAAATAAAAAAAAAAAAAAAAAAAAAAAAAACATGTTTTTGCCATAGAGCAAAAAAATCTTTGTTTCAGGGTTGAGGAGGATATATTTTCTTGAATTATAGCAGATAAACAAGTGGGATATTTGGCAATGAATATCAGCAATTTGGGTATGACTCGCTGCCCTTACCTTATGAATGATTTTATAAGATTTATGTTTTCACATTTATATTACAATACAATTAATATTTTTCTGTGTTCAGGTCACATCCTGTAATGTAAATTCTCCACTACTGCTATATTTTGCTCGAAATTTTGCAGCAATGCTCACAGAAACTTAATCCATTTTTTTGTGCCGTCTTCCCTTTATTGACTGTTTTTAAAATGTTGAAATTATACCTCTAAAAAGTTCCTAATGCGCTGTGATTTTTCCATGGTGACAAAGGAGTCAAGTCCTGGCATTGTAGCATAAAACTCTGAAATAAAAATGATCCCTAAGTTGTATTCAATGGAAAAATGAAAATAATTTTGAATTCGCATATTTTACAGCAACACTAAAGTACCTTCATCACCGAGCTCCTGTTTGATAGGCTCAACGGTCTTGTCCAAATTTGCTTTGTCATACAGTGCATCTGCTTTCTTAGCAATAAACTGTTGAAGTTTAAGCCTCTTGCCCCGGTCTCCGAAACTAAGAATCAAAAGATTTTATCAATTTCCTTGCTGCTATTATCAAAGTTTTCCTCAATTTCATTTTTCAGCCTTCCGTTCAAATTCAATTGGAATTTTAACCAGTTGCTTTGCTAGGAAGGCTGAAAATTCGCGGCAGGAGAAAATTGGTTACAAAACTGGATCTCCACCGAAAATTTGTACTCTCGTACCTAAGGGTCTTCTGACGTTGTTGATAAATCTCAAAGCTTGGGTCTTTGAGATTGAGCATTGCCAATTCGTTCTCGTTGCGTTCACCCTCCCAAACCTTCTGAAGTTGTTGGCCATGGTAGTTCAAAGCCTGCGCCACCAGGCGCGGTTCCATCGAATCCATCTCCCGTAACTTGTTAAAGTTGTCCGAACCTAATCTGCAAGACTATTGAAATCCAAGTTTTCACATCGTGCGATCTTCAAGTTGGCTTTTGACATCGAAAACTTCGTATACCCGGTAATGTCAATAAATTCCATTGACAAATCAATTCTCCTGACGCATTGCAACAGATTTGCGAGCCTCATTAACAATGCTCCAATGAATAAAATTGTCATCAATTCTTTTTCAATCAAACTTCCTTCGCACGGAATTCTCCCTCTCTCACTGCGAGTCATCAGTTTAGTCTCTCAACAAGCCACCTAAAAAACGTTCCTAACAAAACCAAAGTCGAAAGAAAACGGAATTCAACAGTTATGTCGAATATTTATTTTCATTCTCCTTTGCCTCTTTTTCGGTAACTCAAGCCTCTGAGTCTCTTCGATTTAATGCTGGACCAATTTTTGCGCATCCACATCTCACCTAAAAAACGTTCCTAGCGAAACAAACTCGCAAAACCCGAATCGATTTTTATTTTATTTTCTTCTCTCTCCCCCGTCAATCACTATTTTCATTTTATCTGAAAGTGCCAGGAAGAACTTTCGCTTTCATGCACTTTCGTCGTAGCACAATTATGTTGTGCGTGTGTAACGACCGAGTGTGTGTGTGTGTGTGTGGATGTGTGGGTGTGTGTGTGTGTGATGCGAGTTCCAAGTTCGCGTTATCTTTCTCGGTTATCACGCTTATATATCCTGACGGAAACGGTTTGCGTGCGTATCCGTAGAAAGGTTAAAAGCGTAGATAATATTGGTTGACACGAAGCAGAAAGTTGTCGTGTCAGGAATTTTTCAGATATATATAGTAAAAGCGAAATCGTGGTTGCGAAGCATCGACGCCACAGAACGCTGCAATGGCGACCGGGCAGATAATGTCCACGGTCGAACCGGCGCAAGATGCATCGAACTACATGGTTAATGAAATAGTAGCATCGACTTTTCCACTTTACTCACCTAGTTTCGCCGACAGACTTGTCCGTCTTCCGTACCCACTGTGTCGTATTTTCAGAATAAATAACACTGACGATGCGACATTGCTCGTCGATGCAATCTCACATATCCACGCGTCTCTGTGTGTACACGATATACAAATATGTTTTTTTTTTTTTTTTTATTATTCTCGTGATGTTCCGAGAGCGGATCGCGAAGCACACGACGGGAAGCCGATGTGTTGTCCACAGCAGTCGCGACAAACAGGAAGTACCCAACGATTATAGCTAAGAGAACGTCCAATGACGATACTGCGCATGCGCGCCGCGAGACTGTAGAGACTTAGGCTTGATTCTCATCATCAAAACTGCCTATGTAGTTGCGTGTAGTATTAAACCACTGATTTAGCCCATCATAATTATGTGTTTCATCAAGATCCATCGATAGTTCTGCACTGTAATGGTATCCTATGATAATTGGAACACTAAAGAAGAAATGAAGAAGGATGGGGGATGAAAGCGGTATCCAAAGACTACGGCCTTTAATTTATAATATGAGCCAACATATAAACCTAGAGGGAGAATAAGATTAAAAGTATTATGGGATACAGCCTTAACCTACAGATCGATAGTGAAAGCAGATCCTGCGCACTACCGATGGGCTTTCGGAGGGGGAAAATGTGCACGAATCAAATGTGAGGTATTCCATATCAATTCAGACATTAAAAAAAAATTTTCTGCTCAAATGGTTTGTACCAATCAGGTTTTATAATTTAAAAAAAAGCACAAAATTCAGAATTGAAAAAAATTGGAACCAAATAACTAACATAAAAAATCACGATAATATAATGCACGAGATATTGAGAAAAAAAACAGATTAATGTAAAGAGAAAGAGAAGTGTAATACTAAAAAATAAATCTGCTTTCTTTTCAACATTTGTGAGAGAATTAATCACAAGTAAATTGACTTTGTATTGTATAGTATATTTGTAACCAAATGCAAGTAAGCATGTGCAGAACGATTTTCATTACTCCCGTCGGGCAGAAATGAACCTTTTTCCTCCCCAAGGGGTAACGAAACTGGATTGCGCATGCGTACAAATCAGACCAATAGTAACCAATTTTGCGCCTGCTTTTCACGCACAAAATGAGACAATATCAGTGATTTCGGTTTCGATTCGGATTTCAGAAAAAAATTGAACTTAATTACATTACATGATTAATTAATTACATATATTATTGGAAGAATTATCATGAGAAATTGTAAATGTTATCCAACAAGGAAAAAACTCATATCCTTCGTTATCGTATCATGACTTTTTATCCAACTACAGGTACATTACCGACTGACAATATATATCCACCATTCGGTGAGTTACCAAAGGCCCCAAAGGCCATGAGAATCCATTTTAATTCTTCACCGTCGAGCAAGAGGGCACTGAAATCGAATAACGAATGCCACCATCGTCACCATAAAAGTAACACAGAAAACTGCAATTACCTCATAAACAATTGTGTTGTAATAATATTAGTTGATTTAATTTTTGTTCATCCAACAACGCTGATGGAAAAGTAACATAGCGAGTTGAAAAGAGGATAGAAACGATTGCAGTATGCACAACGTGTCTCTGACTCCTGACTCTATGTCATGCTGCAACAAATGGAGAGACAGACAGAGAGAGACTGTCTGTGATGCGGGCGCAAAATCATGAGCGGCAGGTCACACGTGTTAACCATAGCACGGATCACCAGGTTGCACTTGGACTCACGTGCGTTACGATCGTTATAGAGGTTATAGAGGTATGATGCTGCCGATTGTGTACTATACTACCGCCGAATGGAGCTTATAGCGACGCTGCGAGAGCTCGCAGCTGCACCGGGAAGTACTTAAACATTCAGAGCGAGGTGTACCAGTGCGGAGGGTATACGTACCAGTGAAAGAACGATTGTACTATGGACAAACTTACGCACATACAAACAATACGTACATACTATATACGAAGAGAAGCGAGCTGAGCCCGCGAGCCAGATCGGTATTTACGATTCAAGAGAAATCCTTCTCCCGGCCAAGTGCTCTGTCCGTTCGCCCGTTCGCCCGTTCGCCCGTTCGCCCGTGTCCCGTCAATCCGTTATAATTTCTCCGCTAATAGAATCCGAGATTTCGTGGCGCTTCGTGAGTCGCATCCAAAAGTCACTCTGCATTCCTCTATCATCGCACACCAAAGAGTATACGTCGTACGCGGAGTTACTCTCTGCTCTCCATTTATCGCGCTCCCATTTTCTTTTGCTCCTGCAACGAATAATCGTAACACAAATACCACTATACGTATGCTAGGTGGTGCATCGTGTTCTCGCGCCCGTGCACGCAATTGCTTGTTATTGTCGATTGTCGAGCTGTTTTTCCAGAAGCACGGGAGAATCGGCTAGGGATCGCGACAGAATTTATCAACTCGTTTGGATACAACTCGCGTCTCTATCTTTTGTACACGCTGAGGGTCTCGCGAGATTATGGTGCAACGCTCTTTCCACGAAGCGTCGAACACGCTGCGTCTCGGGTGTTTTCTAAACACATTGGTGGAATTAAAAATACGGTCACTTCTCGCCCTGTGCCATCTCTTGTGAAACGCATATCAACATATCTCACCAATCTTTGATTTTATTTTTTTTATTTGTCGATTTATTATTATGAATTAAAACCTTTTACACATAATAGTATATTATGATTAGGGGTTATTGTCGTTGACCATACATGAATGCCCTATACTTCACTCGGTGCGATAATGGACGTTTTACTTGCACGAAACCCTCACTATTAATACATTTTTATAATATGAAGTAAAATTCTGTTACACACTCACCTTTGGCTCGTGCTGCAAAGTCATACTCGTTGGAAAAAGGTTTCTTTCCCGTCTACGCTAAGAAGAAGTTTCACGCTGGAAATAACGGTCCCTCGTTCTAAAGCTTCTGGAGCGGTGGAGCTTTTGAGCTTTCGGTCCGTGATTTTTGCAAAATATTATAGATGAAGTCACGGCCCAACGAATAATGAAATCTGCCGTGATTTCTACCGTTCTTTATTGCAAAATCACGGTCCGCAAACTCAACAGCTCAAACGGTACGAGAGGGATCGTGATTTATGCCGCGATACAACCGTGATTTTCAGTGTGGTTCAATCGGCGAGGGGTATCGAAAGTTTTCGATTCTTGACCAGCGGGCAGGAATAAAGCCGCACCAGGCAGCAATGAGGCTGCAGAAAATGTTGAAAAAAATTATATAGCGCCTAAAATATCAACAAATTTAATTGAAAAAAAAATATAAAGTTCCATCTGATTATTGAAATCGGGTACAATGTATATGCGGTATGAAAATGAGGTTTAACGCACACGAAGCATGCATAAAACATCCATTATCGCACCAAGTGAAGTAATAGAATATTGTTATAGACGTGCGGAAAATCTTTTTCTCGCCTTCGGCTTGTGCTGTAATCAAAAGAATGAAAGATTATTCCAAATCCCGCCATAAATATCCCACCTAGGCCCCGATTATTTTAAGTTCTCCCTGGGCAGGAATATCCCAAGTCTCGCCATGAACGGTCCTCCTAACCCAAGTATTTTCAAGTCCCTCATGGGCACGCAAACCCCAATATTTAGAATTCGTCCATGGACCTCAAGGCCTGATTTTTCCAAGTCCCCTAAACCGATGTTATGGCATTTGCAACCATTTCATAGCTGCTGTTACCATAGCGACGTGAAAAAAAACCCTTTACTCTTTTAATATAAGCCAGTTTTCCGGCCTGGAATATTCTAAGCTCCCTTCGATCCAGATTATTCTAAGCTATCTATTCCCTGGCCTGGATTATTATCCCTAGAACGTTGTCGTTGTTTTCAGCACCCGTAAACTCTGAACATGGCTCGTTCATGTCTGTTGCTTATTTGACTATGTTATTGTATAAGAAAAAATCTGCAAAAATTCATAGACCTTCTTTGGTCTCTTAACTATACGATAAAATTAACCCTCAATATTTTTTTTCGGCAGGGTTGCCGGCATCTGCGTGGCACTAGTAATACGACCCATGTTTAGAGTTCTAGGGTCATAAGTCCTCCTCATGAATGGTCCTCCTGGCCCGGATTATTCCAAGTCCCTCGACTTGATTATTTTCGATTAAAATTCTACGCAACCACAGTGTCAATCTCATTTATAATGAATTACTGACTTTTTATAATCTTCGGAGAAACCTTACGAACTTGGACAGACCAAAGTTTGTCGAGATTGTAAAAAATAGATTCGGAAGCTTTAACCGAGATCTTATGAGGCCTCAAGCCACTATAACCCCTGGTGTATATATATATACATATATATATATATATAGATAGATAGTTAGATAGATGTATATGTGATCTACACCGTGGCTCGAATTGCTAGGTTATATCAAGCAAGCAATAGCTAAAGAGCACGTGCGCGTATGTCGGTTGTACGAGTGCGATAATAGTACTGGTAGACACGGGTAAGGCGAGAACGACACTACATACCTAGTGCTGTACGGTGGGTCTCTCCCACGGCACGCAGGTATTAGCTCCTCGCGGTTTATATGCAGTAGTAGCAGAGTAGTGGCATATACCTTCTCCTACTGTACTGCAGCAATACACCATGCACCGGTTGCGGAAGCGCACGCGAGCCACGAGTAGTATAACCGCCGTGCTTCGATGCCCGAAGAAATTACGTCCACAAAACTTAATGCGAAGAGGACGAAGAAGGAGAAAACCAATGGACACATATGTATAGGACTCATCGCAAATTCTCTCGTCGAGAGAGAAACGTTCAACCGATCGCGCTTACCGAGCGCGTTTCGTTATGCGGATGCCCCACGTTCGAAGAAGCACAACACCACCACAAAAGCGACCGAGCAAACTATTCTATCGTGATGTACATCGAGTTGCAACATCGACCTGGTCTTTATACACGAGAAAGAAAGAGAGAGAGAGAGAGAGAGAGAGTTCTTTCGCAATCGAATCGGGCGAAGCAATAATTGGAATCCCAGTTTAACGGATACTTAGATTTCGGATTCAAAGACGGTTCGTTTCACTATGAAACTTTTGTCATTTTACAACTATGTTCAGACTGCAAAGTATCGTTACAATGGCAAGTCCTTTTATGGGATATTTACATATGTACTATTTATAACTTTATCGCTGTAAATCCAAGTGTGTTACTAAGTCGGTGGTTTAGTATATTTTCTGTGTCACTTTTTACACTTTTAAAGAGTGATCTTTCCGTGTCGCTTATTTTCACACCTTGTGAAGTAAAATTTTGCACTATAGTCGGTGGAAAAACTTTTTCTTAACTCGTGTGATTACAATACTGGAGAGAAAAAGTTTTACCATACAATACAAGTCTCGATTTAAATTCTATAGCCGAATATAAAGAACAGGATAAAATTTGTTCAGAATTTTTGACGACATCCGAGAGAATCTCCATTGCAATGTGGTTGACTAACAGCCATGACCCTCAAGATTTCTGCATCTGCATTTTCGAATCTTCGGACAACGATAACAATTAAACCGTACATCTGAGACGGAATACCTTCTGCAGTCCTTTATCTTTTTCAATTATCTAAATGCGGATTTAAGATAAAAAATATATGTTTCAATTTAAGGGTGTTTGCGTTAAATTAATGCTTTGGCTCGCTATAGCTTCCAAGCACTTACTAGTAAGATAAAAATTCGAAAGCAGTTTTTTTGCGTTTTCAATTATCTAGATGCGGATTTTTTGTTTTTTTTTTTAAGCTCTTTTTTAAAGGCTTTTTTCCTTAAATGTGTATGTTAGCTCATAAATCCTCGATCACGAATCAATTCACGCATCAGAAATCAATTTCTGACGAAGAGTTTTTTTTTATAAACATTTATTATACGGATTTAAAAAAAATTTAATTTTTATATTTTATAATTTTTTTTCAATTTAAATTTTTTCATTTTTTTTTCATTTTTTATAATTTCTATATTTTTTTACTCTTTTATTTTTTATGATTTTTTTTTAATGCAGAAATTTTTTTCCATTCGAAAAAATCCTTTATTTTCTCGAGTTCAACCAATTTGCGCATAGATCGCACGTATACACAAAAAACTAGTCCACACGAGAAAAGTAAACGCTTTTTTGACCGGCTTTCGTGCTTGTCTCTTGGGTCCATTATCATCGAACACTAGGGCCGCGGCGAGACTGATGTCAGAATCTTGGGAATCATTTGCTGGGGTCAGTTTCAAGCTGCCACTTAAATGTTTGCATAGAACTCCCTCGGTTACTAAAACTACAAATTTCTTGTCATTTTTTAGCCAAAGAAAACTTTTCGCGCGGTTCGCGCGGAGCTGTGCGATCTTTTTCTTTTTTTTTTTTACTCCCATCCTCTCACATATTAAAGGTAATAGATGGGATGTCGTAGGACCATTATCTAAATCTTCAATCGATTTCACCGAATCTATAACAGCATCTACCATTTTCCGGAATATAAAAGACTTTGTAGCTGCGTTGATAAGGTCATTCAGAATCCTGTATAAACCTGCGTGAGTGATATACAATGACTCTGCTAATATACCCGTGTGAGAATGTACATCGATTGAAGATTTAGATAATGGTCCTACGACATCCCATCTATTACCTTTAATATGTGAGAGGATGGGAGTAAAAAAAAAAAAAAAAAGATCGCACAGCTCCGCGCGAACCTAAGTTTTCTTTGGCTAAAAAATGACAAGAAATTTGTAGATTTAGTAACCGAGGGAGTTCTATGCAAACATTTAAGTGGCAGCTTGAAACTGACCCCAGCAAATGATTCCCAAGATTCTGAAATCAGTCTCGCCGCGGCGCTAGTGTTCGATGATAATGGACCCAAGAGGCAAGCACGAAAGCCGGTCAAAAAAGCGTTTACTTTTCTCGTGTGGACTAGTTTTTTGTGTATACAGTAGAACCTCGTTTATCCGAGGTAATGTGGGGAGGACGTACCTCGGATAGCCGAAAACTCGGATAATACGGAAACCATACACAATGCATATAATGAGGAATAGCTTTATCCGTTTTATCCGAGTTTTTCCGTATTATCCGAGCGTACACCTCGGTTAACGCGGAGTGCTCGGAAAGTCCGGTGGCTCGGACAACGCGGAGCCTCGGATAATCGAAGGCCGGAAAAACGAGGTTCTACTGTACGTGCGATCTATGCGCAAATTGGTTGAACTCGAGAAAATAAAGGATTTTTTCGAATGGAAGAAAATTTCTGCATTAATAAAAAATCATAAAAAATAAAAGAGTAAAAAAATATAAATATTATAAAAAATATAAAAATTAAATTTTTTTTAAAATCCGTATAATAAATGTTTAGAAAAAAAAACTCTTCGTCAGAAATTGATTCGTGATGCGTGAATTGATTCGTGATCGAGGATTTATGAGCTAACATACACATTTAAGGAAAAAAGCCTTTAAAAAAGAGATTAAAAAAAAAACAAAAAATCCGCATCTAGATAATTGAAAACGCAAAAAAACTGCTTTCGAATTTTTATCTTACTAGTAAGTGCTTGGAAGCTATAGCGAGCCAAAGCATTAATTTAACGCAAACACCCTTAAATTGAAACATATATTTTTTATCTTAAATCCGCATTTAGATAATTGAAAAAGATAAAGGACTGCAGAAGGTATTCCGTCTCAGATGTACGGTTTAATTGTTATCGTTGTCCGAAGATTCGAAAATGCAGATGCAGAAATCTTGAGGGTCATCTAACAGCCCCCAAAATTATAGTCTGATCGTCTTCTACTATTGTATATTTACGAAAGAATACGACAACACCAATCAGAGTTTATTATCAGCGAAGCTGATTTCTACAAATTGAGTGGTTAATGTCCAGTTGGGTTTTAATTATATTTTTACTTATATTAAAACAAAGCAACTTTACATTTTATTTTTCTTCCCAGATCGTCGTTTTATAAATTCGATCTGTTTTTCATATAAGAAATCAAAATGTTAAGAGGTAAATTTTTAAATACTCGTGAAAAGTTACTAACGATGACGTGTCGTAAATATCTGTTAATCAGTGAATTTACCGCTTGCCTTTGAGATTTAACGTCGGGTTAAGATCTTATCTTCGAGTCCCTTGACGCTTAGTACGAAAGCAATATCGTTGTGTTTGCGAGTCAGTGTGATATATCTTCCGGCTCTCCTTAGTCGGAATGCGTATACACATTAATTAATGCGGGAAGAATTGTCGAGTTTATGGCTCATCGCATATCCTCTCTGTGTACTCTTGGATTCTCCGGCATGCCGCGTTTTTTCCTATATGGACGCGTCCAAGACGAGCTCATTGTCTCGAGAGACGCGCATATTGACTATTATCAGAGAATATCCGCGACAATCGTTTGTCCATATAGGTTTGCGGCGTTGCGGTATCGCGTCGCTGGTCACGTCTTTATAATATCGGTACGGTGCGGGTGGTTCGGCTCGGTGGTGTCTACCGGTCATCTTCGCAGCAATGCCATAGGCACCTCCAAGTTTGGTGGTCTCAGAACCACCCACGAGCGATGCCAGTGGCATTCGTAAATTCGTGTACCATCGCTCTCTTCGGCTATAGCCTCGCTTCTTTTCGCCTCCTCTTCTCCTCGGACCTCGGACCTCCTTCCGATCATCGTTCGGAATTCAACGAAACGACGTCGCCGTTGCTCCGCAATCCGGATCAATATTTCAACCTCTTTTGGCACTAATTCGTAGCCTTGAAAAAAATTTCCACGATGTTAAATTTTATTAATTTGGACCACGCCGAGTTTCGATTAGCTCCTATTTAACCAAATATATAATGGATCTTCAAACAAATTTTCTGTTTAACTATTTACTTTTTTAACGAATCGAGATTATTTTGTTTTTTTGTTTTGTTTTGCAAAACGGATAATTTTAACGACTTTCTTTAAAAATATAAGTGACATAATTTTGCCACGGCAATGAAGGGTGAATTCTTTCATTAAGCAAAATTATAGCTATCTTAATAATAATTATTTGAACAAATTTTTGAAGCTTTTAATAGATAATTGAACCACGCCGAGTTTCGGTTAGCTTCAGTTTCACCAAGTATAATGGACCTTCAATTAATTTTGTTTTAAGCGAATAATTTTTTGTACGAATCAAGATTTATCTTTTTTCGCTTTGAAAAGTGGACAATTGTAGCGATTTTTCTTCTAAATATAAGGTACATAATTTTGCCAGGGCAACGAAGGGCGAATTCTCTCATTGAGCAAAGGTATAGCTATTTTTTTAATGTACCTATAATTGTGAGTTTCATTAAAATAATTTTAGCGTTCTTGCTATTCCATACAAAATTTAAATCGCACTTGTATATCGACATTTAGTATACCAATTTGTCTAGACACTTTCGACAAAAATACAATATATTAATTCCCATAATAAGTATTTTTCCAGTGCAAATGCGGCTCTCGAGGAATTTCCTAAAATGGCTGATTTTTACCAATTTGGAGCACGTACAGGACATTTAGCGGTTTGGAATTTCGACTTGGTAACATTTTACTCGCGATGGGGACAGCGCATGCAACTCGCAAGCTCTTTGACCGATTCGGTGATCGGGCGTCGGCCAGCATAGATGAAGAAATCGATTGGGCCCGCACTCGAAAGGAGAGGAAAGAACGGGCCTGACAACAGAATGCACATACTCGCTACACCTGAAAGTCGCAGTGCGTGTAGAGAAAGAGAAAAGCCATGAAGCGAGAGAGAGTAGAGAGTAGAGAGTAGAGAGAACAGAGAACAGAGAACATACAGCATGCGAGCAAGCTGCGTTTGAGCCACGTTTGACGAGCACCACCGGTCGCGAGTACCTCTCACTCCCAAGCTCTTTTCCCCGGCTCCCAAGAAGAGAAGATGTTACGTGCTCGACGCTTCGTCGTGATGCGAATGCCAAGATGAGAAGAGGAGAACCCATCGAGCGTATACGGAACGCGTGGGAGAAGCTTATACTCGACGAGAAGCAGTGCTGTGAGGTGCCGAGAATCGGCTCGGTATCGAGGTGAAATGTTCCTGCGCTATCGTCTATGTGTCCATAAGGCATTCGATATCAACCTGGTCACATTTTTGCCCGATCTCTCTAATGTTCTTCAAAATTTGTCAGTCTATAGTTTTACTTCAAAATTTTGATTTCTTTTAAAAAGATTTTTAAGGACTTTTTATTTTTAGTATGGTAATATTGTAGGACTCAAAATTATATATAAAAAGTTTGTTTTACAGCTGTTTTACTAATTTTTTTTTTGCCACAAACGAATCTTTACGTAACGTAAAAATGATGGCGATGATTTTGTTGGCTAGTGGATGAAATATCTTAATGACCTTATACATTTTTCGAGTGACTAATGAAGTGACGTTAAAAAATTATTTAAAAAAATCATAAAATCTTTTCTTAAGTAGTATTATATGAATTGATCAATTTTGAAAAACGCTCACGAGATTGGCAAAAGAAAATGGCCCAATTGATAAAGAAGACCTCATATGCGTCAATACTATTGACAGATACTTGTAGCAAGTATCATATACATGAAAGTACGATTACTGTATAGCTGGGTGCCGTCTGTCATGGGATGTGGGAGGGAGTTACAGCGATCGGTCGAGACTCTCCGCATGCGGAAGCCGCATGCTCATTCTCGGTGTAGTGCGTCTCCTCCTCATCGTTTCTCCGATCAATCCACCACCACCCCCCGATCATGCACTCGCTCGAATCGTCTGTCCCGCTGGACACGTACACTCCGTGTCCCCGTACACGTAGCCTCGCACATCGACTCACGATTACTGTACACCCGCACTCTCTGTAAATGCACACATGTAACTATCTATGGATTGCCCATATAGGAACGCTTGTAGACCTGTTATATACTTTCTTGACTTTCTGCGCCTATAGTCACCGGCCCTCTGGACCAGCAGAATCATAGAAAATTATTAACTCGTAAAGATAGTCCTTTCGTAGTACAGTGTGATCCCTCGTAAGATTCAGAGAAAATCGAGAGAATCTCGAAAATTCGCTGAAAAGATTGATCTTGGAGAATAATAATTGAAAAATGTTATTAACAAATTAACAACAAAAAAAAAATTGTTTAACAAATTACTCGGCAAACTAACTTTCTTTTTTTAATGGAAATAATTTGCTAATATTAGGTTTAAAAATTGTGCTTTTAGAATTTTATTATTTTGCTTGAATTTTTATGGAAACTCTCATTCTCGCTCTGGATTGTATTCGGAACCACCGATGGCCCTTGAGGGCGTAATAAACCATGATTTAAAAATAAGTAATTTTTTCCGTTTCTGATTTCAGAATTGACAGATACGACTTCCGGTCTGAAAATTTAACCTACATTTTCTTTTTCATTAAAATATCGTATTTTGGCCTTTACTATCGTTCTCAAGTCGCATATTCTCCCCCAGAAAGTACGTAGTAACAAGCCTTTCTACCATGATTTAAAAAAAATTTAATGAAAAAATCGATTATAATTTCATCCAAGACAGTGTGAATGATGATGAATTATCATTCCCAATCCGATCTGATCATGAACAAAAAAGAGCGCAAAACTCGAGCAACGAGTCACGTGACTCGTCGCAATGGCATCGATGGTGATCGGAAAGTGTGGCACGATGTGGCGCACTTATGATTGCGCCCGGGTGTTTGCAAAGAGACCGCCGAGATAAAAAAAAATGAAAAAAAAAGCGCGACGGCCCAGACGGGCAGACAATGGACTATATGCGCATCCCGTAAAGGAACTGCACGATGCTTAATACAACCAGCGTAGAATGAGCGATTAGTCAATGTGGGACAACGTGTCGCATAGTACAATAAGCCTGCATTACCTATAACTATAGTGATCTCCGTTTCTATCGAAAGGTTCACTTAAATACGTCGAATGCCGAAGCTACGCCGATGAAGGTACCGACGAAAAGGTGGAGAAGAATATAAAAACAAGTGTTTAACGGGCGCGTGCGGCTGGTCAGCGGCCGGCAGCTGGACCGTGACTACTTATTTTTATTGTAACCACTCTCGTACACGCGTCTGAAAGAAACTGGCTCGGATGTAGTATATAAGCTGTTGGTCTGCCGCTGCTGCTCTCCTCGAGAAAGATCCTTGGACGATTTCGCCCGTGGATCGCCAGCTGTTGATCCGTAACAGTGAGAGCAGGAGTCAAGACACTAAATAAAAAGAGGATGATGATCTTGTCTGAGCCGCGCCTCGAGTGGCTACGTAATCACTCAAAATTTCATGGAATAAACTTCACACCGGGTTTTCCCCATTGAAACTAAATAGTGATAATAGTCGACGATCTCTACCCGAAGTAAGAATACATCTACTTACCTATAAGTATAGTTTCTATTGTCGATAAATAATCAATACATAGTGACGTGGTACGTGTAAATTCTCGCAGGATTTATTAGTCATCGTTTTTTTTTAGTTATTTCCGGTGTCGCAGTAGTGATATTCACTGTATACATTGTTACAAAAAATTTGCTTGAAAATTCATAAAATGTATGATTGATACATTTTATGTACATACTAAATTCTCTCAGGATTTATTAGTCATCCCGTTTTTGGGTTGTTTCCAGTGTGCCAACAGCTACACGCGCTTCTACACGTACAACGAAGTAAGTGACAATGGGTGCGACAGGCCCACGGCGCATATCGTCTGTAGGGGAAGTGGTCTGCGGCTAAATCGGTCGCCTTGCCGACAGCGTATCGGATATTCCGTCCGGATGACGATTCGATATGTCCTCGAGAGCGTGCTTAGTCTTCAAGAGGGCCCAAGAGCGAGGCTGGTCGATTCACCATGTTTGTATATGACCACTGCCTTTGCTGCTGCTACTGCTGCTTCTGCTGCTGCTGCTGCTGCTGCTGCTGCTGCTGCTGCTGATGATGATGATGATGATGATGATGATAATGATGATGATGCTTGTGCTCCTGTTGCTGGATTCAATTGGCAGTCGCGTCAGGTGCACGCTGAATTCTTATGCTAATGCGAGAAAGGAACCGGGAGAAAACAATACAGAGACACCGGGATACGAGAGTGATGCGTACCGTACATCGTACATCGTACCTATAGTATATATACTTACGTGGTATACACAGTGTATGTACAGTCGAAGAACCTTTCGAAAATCCTGAATAGGCTACGATGACAAAAACTCTCGCTTATCGCAGCACCGTCCACTTCCTAAATTCATCGCTCGCGGAAGCTATTTTTGTGAACCTCTGCGGTCACAATACATTAGAAAAAAAGCGTTGCCAGTCATTGTGAAAGTATACTTTACTATTGAAGTGCAGTACCTTTTCATATATACATAGATTAATTGTAATTGCCACCCTTTTCCGTAGACATATTAATGAGTCGGTTAATGAGCCCATATAGCTTTTTACGTTTAATATATATTGCATAAACATTTGCAGATATACAATGTCGGATGCATATACACATGTACTTTATGTTACATCATATGTATATGAAATGATCGGTAAAGGCGAAATGTATTTATGTACATCGAACATACACTGGTATCCATGAGTAATGCACATTGACTTATCTCGATACGTGAAACCCACACGCAAAAAAGGCTCAATTAGAGCTACCAAAAACTTGGTTAAAAATGTTACTAAGAAAACTTGGTAGGCAAAACCAAGTTATTGGTTAGCGTACGATAACGACATCACAATATCCTAAGTACGTCTAAATGACATGAAGGTAAAAATTAAGAAAAAAATCGCTAATTTTGTTAAATATTCTAAATAATTTCTTTTCGAATTGATATTTATGCAACTGTTACTTAAATTATCCTAAACCTTTTTTAGTATGTAGAACGGTAGTATGTAAAATTGATAAAAGTACAATAATTTTATAATTCTGTTAAAAATTACGTATAGTTGGAGAAATTATAGTTTGTTACGTTATTATATTTTATAAGTGGGAATTCATTTTCTTAGCATTTTTAAAGACATTTTTTTTCTTCAGATTTTTATTTGCATCACTCCCGTTGAACTTGGTTCCAACTTTAATAATAACAGGTTTTGCATATACGTTGCAGCTTATGACGACGAAATAAAAAATTGGTTTGATTCATAATTTCGATTATCGATGATCGAGACAAGATCAAAGTATCAAATAATTAAATTTAAAGTCTGTGTATGTGCACGTGGAGCTTCCGGTGGAGAGCGCACGAGAAGTCGTCGGAGCCAGCTTACGGTATCGGTTGCTTCCGGTCACTCGTGGAACGTCTTGGCCCTAGCGGCAACGGAACTGCAGCCGAAACACACGTCTCTCGAGCTCGATCCATCCTTTCTCGCCAGGCCCACTCCTTATTTAGTATACTTGTACAAGTTATTCCGTCGAGTCGTCTGTAACGAAAATTAAATCATTCATGAGAATGGCCTTAAGACATAATCACGCAAACCCATACACACCCTCACGAGATGTCATTTCCCTGCTTCATTGAAATTCTTCTTTTCACCGTATATTTTGCATCGGATAATGATCGCTACCATATCCATAAGTATGGAGCAATTAAGGAGTCTTAATTGGTATTCAAGGTAATCATAAAAATAAAACTGTTGACGGTGTTTACCGAGGATACCGAGGCAATATAGGATAATATTTCATGGCCAAAATCAGGACCTGTTTTTCGACATGGAATATTATTTACAAGTTTCTTATTGACGTCACATTAATGTGTGTAATGGAGGGGCGAAAATTCATATCGCTATAACTGTTGAGTTACTTAACTGAATCAGCTGAAGTCTTAGTATCATATACAATTTTTACGTTTTGTATATTTTATAAAAATCGCTTGAGTAATTCGGACTATATGAGATTTTTGAGATTTTGGAAAATATCCATGACTGTAACTCACATTTTCTTCACACATTTTTAAAAATTCGTTCTTTCATGATATTTTTGAAAATGCGATAACTCGAAAATGAATCAAACAACTGATCCAAAATTTTACATAAAACTTTAATAGAATATGCCTCTATATTTTATATTAAATTTTGCATGAATTGAAAATATTTGGGTTTTGTTTACATATTCAACGATTTTGAGCTGGTGTACAATAATTATTGTTCACCGCATTTTCATCAAGATTTTAAGATTAAAATCTTCTTAATGAAAAATTTCAAAATCATGCATGCAGCTCTACCTATGTGAAGAAGTAAAAATTAAGCATCATACATTTTCATAGAGAAGGGTTTGTAACCAAAAGAGCAAAAAATTTTTTTTTTTTTTTTTTCACTGTTCGAAGGTAGTTGTAATTTTTTCTCGTTAACATTACATAGATGAATAGAAAATCTATTTTTTTCCTCGGCTAGAGAATCGTTACTGTCCGATTTGAGAGAAAGGATCGCGAACTTGAAGGAGGGAGACGTACAGCTCAGCGGTAAGCACGTCCTATACGTAACGGTCACCGTCGTTCTGCCTCGCCAGGACAGATGAGTGTAGCATTTCCCATATTGTCATCGTAATACGGGTAAAGGAAGCGGCGATTGTTCCTCGCAGTAGGCGTAGAGAGACGCTTCGACCAACGATACGGTCAAAACAAAATTATATATTTCGCATCGGGTGTCCGAGAGAGTCGTCGGTATGTGCCCGGAGAAAATTACGAATCGCTCTCTCTAGCGACTGGCTACCGTATATTGTAGCAAGTGCGGCAGAGGAGCGTGTAGAACGTGAGTAGTGGAGCGTGAACTGCGAAGAGCTGTACGATGTGCAACTGGTTCTCGTGTGTTACTCGGGTGGATGATGCCGATCGTGGCGCTCCAAGCGATTTTTCCGTATACTTATTTACCGCGATATACCGAGAACCGAGGGAAAGAATCATAGCAGAAACAGCGGCAACTGTTGGGTGGATATGGTTACTGTTGTGTAGATGTCAAGTAGTCATATCGGATCCGTATAACAGCAGAGTGCATGCGAAACGGTACTTTTTTTTTACCATCGCTAGAAGATCGTCAAGTACTTACACTGCCAGCAGAGGTGGAATATTTTTTCGCTTGAGAGCTTTCCACAAAGAGCTTATCCGCTCGCAAGGCGACTCGAGAGGAGAGAAGAGAAGAGAAAAAAAAACGTATCCGAAGAACGAGAATAGCTCGAGAGAGGGATAGATGGTAAATCGCCGAGCACTCTACTACCTTGGAGCTCGAGAGCAGCTTGGGAGCCTCCGAGAGGTTTCCCACCTTTTACGGTTTCCCTTCGTAGCCCCGCTACACCCCCCCACGAGAATCAACACCAGCAACAGCCACAGCAGCAGCAGCAGCACCACCACCACCACCACCACCAAGAGTCCAATATTTGTTGTTCTTCCTGTTGGAGAACGTAATTACTTAATCCTCGGGTACATATATTAAGAAGGGTAGAGGGCTTCGCCAAAAATTGGAGGATCATTTTTTTTAATTTACCACTGATTTCACTACCTACTGTTACAAGCTGCAATCTTTTTAACACTTTGAATCCATTTTTTTTTTAATAAAAGGAAAGTAATTAATGTCAAGATATTATTTAAAAGTATTACACAGTAGGAGCAAAGTGGATCAAAAACCATTGTCCCACCGTGAAAAAAAATGATTAAATAAGCTTGCAAAATAGAACCTTCCATATTATTTTGTAAAAATTTCATAGAAAAATACGCTGATTCTTGAGGGCCTAATTTGATAAATTTAGGTTTTTTTAATGATAAAGTGAGGAAACAACCTCGAACGTACTGAAAACCAAAAAACAATCCTGAATGTAAAATCATATAATCCGGTACAATCAGATAAAAGGGTACCCGCCTTTCCTCCATTTTATCCGATAAGTTTGAAGAAGTTAGAAAAAGTTACGTCTTCTCATAATCATACCTTGACCACAATTCATAGACAATAAAAGATCACTGCGGAAGTCGGAGAATCATAGCTTGATGAAAAATATAAATTAATGCGGAAGCAATGTGCAAAGTTCTACTTTGCACCGTTTTTTAACTTATGTGTTGCTCGGGTAATTTTTGCGAAAAACAGTTGTTTATTCAATTACTTTCTAGTTATGCAGATTCACTAGGGATGCTCGTGTACAATGTATATTAACACGAAGGAGCGCGCATAGCGAGGTTAAAAAAAAAGCCTACAGAGAGGAGAGAGAGGATGCACAGTCTGCCGATCTCTTCATCCGATTAACTCCCACCGGGTGCGTCCGACCGCGCTCTCTGCGCTCACCACGTCCGATCGTCCCGTCTCCGTTTTGCCGACGAAGCGATGCGATATATGCGATGTTCGCGAGCACAGTGCTTCTCTCCTCCCGGTCTCTTTCGTTTCTCTCTCTCTCTCTCTCTCTCTGGCCGTCCTTCGGTCTTTTCCCCGCTACAGGCATCAGAGAACTCCTCGCGGATGCTCGTTTCCCTCCTAGTTCACTATCTTCGTTCATTGCCAGGGCGAGGCCATAAGATGGAGTGAGAGACGAGTACAGGTATACACGGAGCTGTACACATAGCATCTCTTCTCGTTCTTTCGGTCCCCTTCGTTCTGTGAAAGAGTTCGCAGCCTATAATTCCAAGTTACTGCTGCCGGTGGTGCCCCGTGGGTTGTTACCCGTAACAAACGTTGCGTCTTGACCTCACTTCGATATTCAGGCTAATAAGAGCACCAATTAACCAACGCCGGCTGACGAGAACTACAGACAATATTTTGTAGGCTTGACTTACAGCAACACTACAACTTTACTCAATTTTCCTCAGTTCTCTTTACTGTAAAAAAATGAAAAAAAGTTGCAAAGTAGAACCTTACACATTGCTTCCTCATTAATTTTCGTTTTTCACAAGGCCATCTCTATGAGTAAGCTTATTTATTAATTTTTGCTTACTCATAGAGGAAGCTTTATTAAAAATGAAAATTAATGAGGAAACAATGTGCAGAGTGTCTACCTTGCAACTTTTTTCGTTGCCCATATACTTCTTGAAATATTCAAAATCACGTAAAATCCTGACCGCTTTACCAATCACAACCAAATTTGGCAGGTTGCAGCGCTGAATGTTATTTTTCATCTGTAGAAAATTTCAGTTTACTTTGGTGAGATTTGACGTGAGTTAGAGCAAAACGAATAATTTTTGGAAAATACCAAATCCCATAAAAATCGAACGTTTTTTACAGATTCATTAAGAAAGTGACAGTTATCTATGACACTTTTTTGTGTTATTGGAGATTTTTTCTGTGTAAACTTTACACCATAGTAATGGACTCATTGGAACTACACAGTGAGGATTACACATTTTTTACATCAGTGTAATCATTTGCTTACCATTTTGATATATTGCAAGCAATTTCCTAAAATTCGTTCTCAAGTACGAAAATAGAGATGGAAGCACAACTAGTCATCGTTGACGCGGTTGTAACAACGCGAACGGGTGGTAGGGCGGGTGTACCTACGTAGCAGGTGGTACACAGTACACAGAGCGTACTCCTTAATATCTATATATCTATATATAAACACATATATACATCAGCATTACGACGTGGTGAGCCACGCAGAGAGGAAACACGCAGGTGATACGGGTAGGCCGAACGAGACGAGGCATACCCTCCATACCCTCATAGAGATACAGAGGAGAACGCGATATGTACAACGTAAGAGAAAGAGAAAGAAACGTGCAACGATCTCTCTGTTACGTTGCCTATATTGTAGAATAGATAGTAACGTTCACGCTGCTGCAGATACAACGTAGTAACGAGCAACTGTGATAACGTAAGCGCTATGATGCTCGCCACCACCAATCGTACACATATACCTATACTATACTATATACGTATATATATTATATATATGTATATATATAAATGTATTTTTTTGTTGTTCTATGTATCCCGCGATGTTGCGGGCTGTGATGTGTGAGAGGGCGCGTGAGTCTCGTCGCACGCACGAACGAGGTGTGCGTACGAACGAGGGGACAGGCCGACAGAGATAAAGAGCACTTCCGGACAAACGCGCGAGCCAACGAGTAAGCGGGAAACAGAACCCTCAACCGGCCCAAGGCTTGTGAGTATCTGTCGCTGATGGTGATGCCGGCAAACGCAGGGGCACCACCACCTTGTATATATGCTACACTACAGTGTAGCATAGAGTATGTATAGATAGAGTAAGGTACGTATGCTCACGAGTTCGAGCCAGGAGGAGAACACCCGCGGGAGAGAGTCACACCTGAGTGCCCACGCTTCCTCTTATCCGACGTTGCCTGCCTTGCTGCCTGCCTCACTCGTTGTTCCCTCCGCTCTGTCGCTCGCTGCTGGTTTTGCTCCTCTTCGCGCAGCCTTCTGTCTGTCTCCCTGCGAGGGCTCTCTCGACAGCGAAATATATGATTCTCAAAAGTCGCTTGTGTGTCCGAGGGCTATTCGAGAATGAGTGGTACTCGTGAGAGCACTTACTACCTCCTTTCCTTCCGGTTCTAATTAATTTTATTTCGTCCCAACTTTATATGCCCTTTATCTCCGAGTCCAGTCGGATATGGTGTTTTTTTTTCCTTTTTCTTCTGTAGGGAAAAGGAGGCGGAAGGATGTGAAGAATAAGAATGACACCAGTGTGACGTTATCTTTAGGTATGATTATTGAAAGTCACTGCATCTGAGAATTACCGGAGAATCAATGGTAAGAGTGAGAGTACAACGAGAGAGAAAATTTCATTGACGCCAAGGAAATTGGCGGATCGTTTTTTTTTCTTCATTGATTTCAATGAAATAGTGAAATAGTTTGAAATTTAGCAAGTACAGTCAATATTTATAAAGATTCGGATTAGTAAAATTTGAATTAGACTTCGGTTTCGCGCGCTTTGAATCTAGCGATCACTGTCTCAGATCCGAGATGTGCTTCGCAAAAATTTCATCAGACAAAATAGACCGCCAAGGGTTGATAAAAAAAAGTAATAGTAATTAAGTATATTTCGTCCCAACGTTATACCCTTTTTCTCAGATCTCAGTCGGATATGGTTTTTCTTTTCTTGCGGCAAAAGTAAGACGAGTATGTGAAGAAAAAAAATAATTGTACTCCTCTGACGCTGCCTTTAGATATGATTCTCAAAAGTCAGTGCGTTCAAGAATTATTGGATAACGAATGATACTCGTGAGAGTAATCACTCTGTTTCTTTCCGGTTCTAATTAATTTTATTTCGATCCAACTTTACACCATTTATCACAAAGTCTAATCAAAGAAGAAGAAAAACTTTACGTATGATTCTCAAAAGTCACTGTGCCCGAGGATTATTTTAGAATGGCTAGGTGAGAATACTTGTGAGTGTACTTATTCCTCTCCTTCCGGTTATAATTAATTTAATTTGCATCCAGTTTTACCTTTTATTTCCGAGTCCCGTAGAATAAAGTTGTTTTATCTCCTGGCAAAAGAATGACAAACATATACAATAAAAGAAGAACAACTCTCTGCCTTCGAGAAAATACTTCTATATATCAGCTTTTATAAAACCCGAAAATATATGCTTCCCAAAAGGCGCTGTTTCCGACGAGTATCCGGGAATGAGTGGTACTCATAAAAGTATTCCCTCCCTGTCTTCCGGTTATAATTAATTCAATTTGCTTCCAACATTACCTTTTATCTCAGTCAAATACCTTTTCTTTATTTTCTCTCGACAAAGAGCAGACAAGAATGTAAAAAAAAAGGAAGATAAAGAAGAAGACGAAGAAGAAGCCCTCGTACTCACGAAAATTATACCTGACGCGATATGCTCTTTTGTTTACGTTTGACGAGGGATAAAGAACGATATAATGAAGGATGTTTCCGAAGAAGGAGGAAGAAGCAGAAAGGGGATGTCCTCTACTGTAGGATACACACTATATCTCCGGACGTAATTCGCCTTAATCGAAGGAGGATGTGGAGTCGGTTAAACCGAAGTCAGTCAGTCTCACTCGAACGTCAGCTGCCCGGATGTCTCCCCCGTCTGCGAGACCTCGTGTCTGAGCTGCTGCTGCTGCTGCTGCTGCTGCTACTTCTGCTGTTACTGCTGCTGCTGCTGCTGCTGCTGCTGCTGCTGCTGCAAAGAGGGAACGCACAGGAGCACCCATGTGAGACACCTTCTCCTTCGTGGCGCGGTTGCCTGACTCGGTCTTCTTATACTATAACATACTATACTCATTCCCTCGTGATCAGGCTGCTGTTGTACTTTTACTGACTATCCGCACTTGTATACACGAGGTTTCCCCTTTTCCCTTTCCTCTTAAGATGGACCGACTTGCAAGAGCTTTTAAAAGCATTATCTCCATACAAAATTATATGTATATATCGTCAGCGTCTGCTCTCTCGTTCTATGGACATGATCGCTTCCTGAAATCTGATAAGTCTCTCGCTCAGGCTCCCCGCGGACGACCTTGTCCCCGATTACGCGAATGCGTGACTACATCCACACGCGAGTCTCCGCAATGCTTCATCACAAATATTATCAGTGATCCCTCGTGGTCTAGACGCCTCTTCTGCTGTCCGCTGCCACTCGAGATGAGAACTCGCGGTCGAGGTATGCGACAGTGTGTTAGCTAATGCATCCGACATTACATTAAAACTATATTGAAGAAATCATATGGGTTCCGAGAATATGAAAATAATAATAAAATTTACTACCTGCTATAATCAAAAATCGTTTCCAAAGATTTAGCATGATAAATTTTTCCTTAATTACAAGAAGCCCCACAAATTTCGTTTTCCTTACCCTCTTTATATTTGAATTAAACCGTGTATTACAGAATAAACAATCATAATAACGATTAAAAATTGCCTTTTTCGAAATATAATTTCATTTTTTAACCAGTTAATCCCCTCCCTGAGTTCAATTTCTCATCCACTCCTCTGTATACATATATATGTCAAAGATATCGAGTTAAAATCTCTTGATATAAGCATTGTTGAGACAACAATCGCTCTCTTGTTACTTTCTCGTCTCGATGTATCTCGACTCTACGAGAGTAAGTTCTCCGTTGCTCCAGGGTCGCTTCCTGAAAGACGATCAGAGACCCGACCTTGTGAGTTATGAAAACGTGTGCGGATAACACGAGATAGCGTCTAGACGCTTCTCGCAACAGCCATACGAGATTATCCAAAACAAGAGTTTCACGATTTCGTATACACTGCAGAATCTTCAGAACCTCGAGCATTCTCATTCGTAACGATAATTATACGTCCGGGGAGAGACGTCCCGAAATAATTATGCAGCGCTGTATTGTACTACCATATAACCTATATGTATATACATAGATACATATGAGTGATTCTTTATAAAACCCACACACTGTGGGCCTTGTATCTCCGATCGGATCGTAACTTCAGGACATGTCACAGTGTATAATATACACTGGTTATTTTTTCAAGTTTTTAAACCCGATTTTACTTTTTTTGTCTTTTTTAATTTCGGACTTTCCCACATAGAAATATGCACAATATATTCGACATATAGAACGTTTTGGCGCCAAAATAATATATATATTTTTTACATATATTCCATATACGTATTTCATTTCATTAATTAAATTAATTAAATTTAATATACCGGTTGAGGCATCAAAAATTCAGATAACTGTATATTCATTTTCAACTTGAATTAATATACATTTAAAAACTTAATTCCAAAATATTATTATTTAATTGTTTAATTAATAAGTGAAGATTTTGACAGTGCATAATATACATATACGTGCTTGTATTACCGAATGAAGCGAAGAATGTATTAGCAACTAGCGTAGAAGCTGACTTTGCTAACATCATCGCATTGACTATGACGACTAGGAGAAGGAGTGTAACGGCGACAAATCGCAAATGCTCTCTGTTGCCAGTCTCTTTATCTGTTTTCTCGGAAGTGCTCTCATATGACGGTGGCAGCCGGCGATTGGTACCGCGACCACTGCCGCTGATGTTACTAATACCAAACCACGATATATCGAGTGTCTATGTATTGTCGTACGAATGATTATTTTGCGAAGCGAGAATAGAGTGTATGTATGTATGTACATGTACGTACATGTACACATGTGCTGATATGAGGTGGAGGCACGTCTCGTGTTCGGAAGGGGAAGCGCGAATGAGCATGAGAGGGAGAGTGAGAGTATGCGGTAGGAGAAAACGGGGAGAGAGAAAGACAAGAGGGAAAGAAATTTTTGATCTGGTAGTCTGGAACCAGTATTGATCGTCACGGCGAGAATTAATGGAAATTTTTAACATATTTATGAAAATTATTGTAGAGGGTTCTATACATATATAACGAAAATGCCATCCTTATTGCTAGGTGGCGCCACTAGAAATAATACCACAGGACTTTTTTGTTGTTTTTTTTTCGATACAGGAAAGTCAGAGCTCAGTGGGAATCATCTATTCCCAAAGCTCCTATATTTTATATTTGTATCTCAATAAAAAATGGACTTTTTTCAAATTTTGTACTGTAACTTTTACTAGTTGTGTGAGCATTTTCTAAGGCACACGGTTCTTTTCTAGGGAGCTAAAAAAAGATAAAGATTTTTTAATAACTTGTTGAATGTACATCTTGAGATTATTTTGACGAAATTTGAAATAAACATTCTTATAGTTGTTGAGACCACAACCATTTTTCTGATTAACAATATTGTTAAGGTACTCACAACTTATATTTGCTCTAACTGTAAAATGACGCCAATTTTAAATATAAATAAAAAATTCTTTCCGAAGGTTGTTTTAAAAAAATTTCGTTTTATCAAATTTATTCTAGCTCAGCCGTACTTGAAACCACCTTAGATTAGAATAAGACGAAATCGCGTTGCCTTTTCTTTTTTTGCAAATTTGTAAACACACAAATTAAAAACAGAGAAGCGACAGATTGGGAATAACATTATATTTGAAAAAAAAGTCATGGCATCTTCAATGGTTAATAAATATACCCACCAAATCACTAATCGAACGACCATATAGCTTTTCTGAAAAAAAATCTCCATGCTTTGAGATGGCTTGAGTGACTTGTGCAAAAGAAAAAGTTGATTTATCAGAAGATGTGGAAGAAACGTGCGTAAGATTGAGTTGACGCAGTGTGCGTACTGCAGAGAAGACGATGACGCGGGAAGCGAGGGTGGCGTCGGTGGAGACGACGACGACGAGGTGGAGCGGGCTAAAAGAAAGAGAAAGAAATGTTTGAAACGAGCAGTGGGGGTACCATTCCCTATAACCGGAGGAGGCAGCAGCGGGGGAGGGGCATGTCCTGTCAGCACCATTTCGAGTTCAACGATCTTGGATGCGGTGGGCACCGTCGTTGTATCTGCGCCTCCACGACACGGCACACTATTTTTCTTTTTTTCTTCTTATTTGTCATACGACTTTAATGACTTTTTGAAGATTTTTCACGAGCGTCTCATTACAATCAGAGTGTAATGACAATTTCCGATTTAACAAGACTCCGACATGATGCAATTAGAAATATGCGACTGAGCGCATGGGATAACATCTCCCCACAATATGACGCACTCTTTTCTTTTTCTTTTTTTCTTATTCGTCATACGACTTTAATGATTTTTCCAAGATTTTTCACGAGCATCTCATTACAGTCAGGGTGTAATGACATTTTTCGAGTATAACGAGAGTGCGCCATTATGCAATTAGGAATATATGACTGAGAGCATGAGATAAGATCTCGAGCCAACGGTCATTAGAAGAAATGAGAGAAAGGCACAAATTTCCAATTTGGTAAATAGGTCATTAGTAGATCGTAAGTAGTATGCTTACCGTTAGAGATTTTCCGACGAATTATTTGAAAGTCCGTCGACGTGTTATTCTCGGTCGTGTGCGCGTGGATTATTGTATCTCTCGCGAACAATTGCAAGACCCTCACTAACCAGTGGGCCAAGGTCGATCGCGCCAAGATATTATAACCTAGACAACGTATGAGAAGTAGACAAGTGGGAAAGATACGAGAAGAATCCAATAGCATTCTCCCTTGATCTCGTGAACTTATAACCAAGAGAACGAAATTATTATGGCAAGGGCTAATTTATCTCTTTCTCACCATTCATCATCTTCATAATTTTCATAATTTTCATCATCATATAAAACGCAAGAGGCCCCCTTAAACTTCTCTATGTTAGACTAAATCCAGCAAGAAATTTACATAATACCCATAAAAACATTTTGTTATATTTGAAGAATTACAATAAATATATCTTCCGTTGAAAAATTATGATTCCACGAATACATTTTTGTACACAGTTCCTGTCGATGTAGTAATTTGACAAAGAAAAATATATATATATGTATATCCATAATTACCATAAAAATATTTTGTTTTATTGGAAAATTTACAATAAATACAATTTTCAGTTGAAAGTTATAATACCATGTACATATATTTGTGTATAATTTTTGTGCATAGAGTATTTAAGAAAAAAAATACCGAAATAAAAAAACATTCTATAAGGAATTGAAAAATCATTTTAAAAAAAGATATTTCCTATGGAAAGGAAATATATTTTACAAAATATGAGTCGTACGGAATAGTTCGTCAGTTGATATATCGAAAATATTTCTAACTTGCATATATTTTTCCAAATACATCGTGTATGCTTCACACTTATACACACTTGATTTCCGTGAAGAACATCGTGAAAACATAAGTAGAATATCAATAAATTAAAAGAGTTAATAAAAGACTGATGGACTACAGAAAATAGACTACTTATGGGTCAGTCTATTTTCAGCTTTATTATGAACAAATTAACAAAGATTAATTTTATGGTTAATCAAAGTTACGGAAACCTCAAACTGATCGAATATCAAGCGCTCTTTTCCATATTTGCCCGTTGTTATTTATAAATGATGAATGTAGCAACATTTATAGGTCGAGATTTCAAAGAGATTTCTTTCGATCAATGAAACTTTTTCTCTCGATGTATAATTTAGTATTCGTTTACTCAAATTGAAAGTATAAATAAATGAACAATGTTTACTGCGATATATATCCGGAACTGGATGGTTAAATTATTAAAAACTGTTCAGAAATTTTCTATTAATATGTATCTTTAATTTCTCCGTATTTTTATCGAAAAAAAAACTTGATTTGATGTTGGTGGAAGAACCACCTTAACCGCGCTCCAGTTATCAAGTTGTGACAAAATGAATACTCTTGGCAATGCGCAATGTGTTTCTGCAGTGCACTCTTAGGAGGGTCAGGGATGACTCAGCCTCACTGACTAATCCCCCCGACCTCCGGAGTACCTCGAGTACAGAATCGATAATCCGGCAATTTACCTATTCACACTACACACGTACCGATTATTCCAAGAATTCCCTAATAGTAATGAAATCTGAAATCCAATTTCCTGTTGCGTAGATCCCAAGAAATTCAGTGGAAGTCGAGTCGAAAATCGGCAATAAGTTCGAATGGCGGGAAGGAGAAAATTCGTTGTAAAGTGTATATGTGTGTGTGCTTGTCCGAAGGAGGGGATTTAACGAGAGAGAAGCGAGAGGGCATTTGGATAGGAAAGCACCCCTCGTTGTCGGGATACCAGAGGGATGGCTATCCACCCTAACCTGCGCCGATTCTCGCGTTGGCATCGTGCTATGCTTTCGGGTGGCTTCTACCTCGGCAACGAAGAAGAGGAGGAAGAACAACACATTGGCGACGCAGCGAGCGAGTAGATACATGTATAAGGCCTTCTCCGTTAGTTCAGCCACTATTTTTTCTATTTTCTCAGATTTTACAATTGATTACAGATTTTATAATTGGCCGAATTTTAATACGCCTTAAAAGGATTTTGTGGGATATTTTTTACATTTTTTCGAACTTATGCTTTTAGGAGATGCATTGATTTTTATTTACTTGGTAAAGGTGGAAGTAGTATAAAGTTGTCGATACAAAAAAATTTCTCCCCTGAAGTATTCATTACATTGAGTCAATTGAAGAAAATCCAATTACGAAGGTTATTATTATTATTATTATTATTATTTTTATAATTGTTACCAGCAGAAAAAAAAATTTCCCCACTCAATGCATATAAAATTAAGAGCAAATTGACGATGGCCGAGTAAGTGGATTTTTTCGATGCGGGAAACGCCGATTTACGCACGCGAAGGACAAATAAATAAACAAACAAAAATAAATAAATAATGTGAAAACCTAAATAATTCATTAAAAAAATCCAAGAAAATGTCCAATCTTTAATTTCAAGGTCTAGAAAAATGTAGCCATCTCTATTGGCAAGGGTTTAAAGAAATGTGGCTGGATTGACGAAGAATGCCTCGTAGAGTGTTGAGCGCGGGAGGGGCGAGAGGGTGAGAGTGGGTAAGCGGGCGGCTGCGGTTCCGGGAAGGTAGCTGGCGAACTCCCGGGGCCGATGGCTCGGGCGGCGCGCCGGGCCCGGTGGCTGGACGACGTCGACGACGCCGACGACGACGATGACGATGACGACCAGGTAGAGCCTGGAAAGCCGGCTCTCCGGACGACTGGGCGAGCTAATGTGGGCGGCTGTGGGGGTTGCGAAGAGATTGGGGTGAAGCCTGCTGCTGGCGATCCGACGAGGGCGAGAGTAAAAAAGGAGAGAACATTGGACATGAAGAGCGAGATAGCGCAGGAGAAGAAACGAGAGGGTGGATAGTAGTAGTAGTTGCTTCTGCTTCCACTGGTAACTCTGGTGACGTTTTAGCTTCATGCAGAGGGAAAGGGAGAGAAAGAGGGAGATGGAAAAAGAAAGGAGAAGCGAGAGAGCCAGCTCGCCGTGACCGCCCAGGTATTGACCCGTTGCCAGCTCCCTCCGCGTAACCTGGCAACCGTTTGCACCCAACACACCTATGAAACCTTGGAGATCTGACTTCTAGAGCGAGGGAGTGAGCCAGCGGACGTGGTAGCGGTAAAGACGGGGCGGGGATTCGGCCCCGGATCGCGAGGATCCGGGACGTTCAATTGTTCCGGGCGAAAAAAAAGCACTCACGCAGATAAGAGTAATGAAAATAAGACGCTTTTTCTTCTCTCTCTTGTTATTCCGCATCAAATAATCATCTCCGATAAGATGGTTGAATCTCTTGATGCTTTCTCGGGTGGAATGAAATGTGGAAAGTCACGTGAAGCTTTGAACTTCATCTCCTTTTCTATATGGATTCTAGACATTTTTTTATGTTCTTTTTATGCATCTCTTCAATTTATCTTCTCGTTGTGTCATTCCTTCCCTCAGGTAATTTTTTTCAGAGTGTTTCCCGCAGCTACTTTTCCGTAATGTATTACCGAAGAGCTATGCGGGCTTAAGCTGCGGGTTTAGACAAACTCCGGGAAATCCAAAAGATATAAGTAATTTTTTTTAAGACTTTTGGGTGTGTAAAGAATGGGAAATTGGGAAAACTACTAATCCTACTAATCAGTTAATGCGGAAACAAACACCGAAAAACTCGTTTGAATGAGGTTTTGCATTCTAAACGAAAAGTGGACATTTTATTTATTCTATATGAACATTTCTTTCATTCAGAAATCGGCGCTTATCAATGTAGGATTCATTTGACACTATTCTGGTTGGTTGACAATGTAACTATATTTTACAGAATTTGAGATCTTCAAGATAAAAGATAGTATTAAATTGAGAGGAGACTTTATTTATCACATAAAGAAATAAATCACATAAATTCTAGTTTTTAACCAACACCCTCTCGAGTATCTCGCTCATCATTTCGATTTATTAATCAATACCACATCAAGAGTCGCTGCAGCGACTCGACGCCAAGTTAAAAAAGAAAATTAATGTTGCCTCGACATGACAATTTCTGTCTGATTACTATTTCTCCTCCGGACATAAGGACACAAGGTTTAGCCATAAATGATGTTACCCTTGAGAATATAAAAAACCTTCTATAAGCTTCAAGTGGTTTTTTAAGACGCCATATTAAATATCCCTCTGTACAAGTAATATTTTCTTAAATTTTCCGAAAATTGAAGCGATTTCTTACTGATTTCCACTGGTTTGAAATCATAATTCGAAAAATTTGAAATCTTGTGTGCATCTAAATAGGAAGTGAATGGCCCCTCGAGAATTTGCTTGTTTCAAATAATCGATATATTTGGGTTCGGCGTTACAAATATAGAATTTATTTGCCAGCATCCTAATTAGTAGCGGTAAATAAAATGTTATCATTCAATGTCACTATATAGATTTTTATTGATTTAAAAAAACCCCAAGATTTGACAAAAATTTTCAATTTCATGTCGTACACTAATAAGTCATCCAAGTGCCGAGCAGATAAACATGTAAGCCACCGGAGCTATAATACACCGGCAGCTCATCCACTGTCGTCAATTGCAAAACCCTTAGCTATAGTACATCGCAAAGAGAATATCTAAAAGTGAGGAGAGCACATCGTATATGCAAAGAGTGAAGTGTACGAGGTCGAAGTAGATGGGTAGATGGGTAGATGGGTAGATGGGTAGATGGCCGAGGGACCACTATTATTATATGAATAGTAAATTGGCCAATCGAGAGGGGTGCGGTTGTGGCTGGAGTCGCTGGGCCCGGGTTGCCTGGCTACCAAAACCACCCACACTGGTATGCCCCGCGCACGTTCTTTCCTCTTTCACTCCTCGCTGTCCCTCCTCTCCCATTCGCGAACGCTCGACACGTGTCTGTGCGTTCTTCGCTCGCTCCCTTCCTACTTACCTACCTACAAACCACCTATATATATATATATAATACCATTACATATATACACCTATCTGCCAGTAGAGAGAGAGTACGATGGTCCTCCCTGTCGGTGTATTACGTCCGGAGAGGTAAAATCAGCCAGGCAGACCGAGAGAGCCGAGGGAGCAGAGGAGTTGGATCAATACCTGCGGAGACCTCTCGTCGCATATTCTCTCTCTCCCTGTGGACGAGGCTCATTCACTCCCCGGTGTGTTATGCCTACAACTTGTATCTCTATATCTATATCTATGAAAAGATACACGTGTATATTTATATATATGTTATATATATATATATATATATATATATACATACATACATATGCGCGTGTAGAATATAGTTATATACTGTAACGTTTTCCAACTGCTGGAAGGTATCTTCTGCGAAATATATGGCTATGTGTGTGCATGTATATATGTGTGAAAGGGAATTCGTTCGTTCTCTCGTTGGCTCTGTCTCCTTCTTGCGAAAAATGCTCCAATGCCCGTGCCCGGATATCCTGGCTGTGCGCCGCCATTGCTCTCCACCCTCCAGCTCTGGCACTGCGACTCCGACGAAAGGGGGGTGGTTTTCTCTCGCGCTGGCCTGGTTCCACTCTGACTATCTCCTGGTTCTCCGCTTCTCCCCGGGGATACCTGGGAAATTACGAGAATTGGTTTACACCTCCCTTCGCTCCCCCTTCCACGACCCTCATGGTGTATCTCTGCCTTCCTGTCTGCACGCTTTGTACTCGATATTATTATTATTATTAAATAACGGAGATTACACTGTAGAAAAAATGTACTTGAGATTTAATGTACAAGTACTGGGTTTTTATACATAAACTGGTATATTAAATTTAGTATACGAGTGTGATGTAAACTTAACGTATGGTACAGCAAATTCAATAATTTCATATCATTTTACAATTAAAGGGCCTGAATTTTATTAATTTGATAAATTACCGCAAAAGTACTTACATTCATTTTATACCATAATTGAATTTTAAATTTAGATGACGAGTTTATACGTAAAAACGTCCAGTCTTTTCTAACCGTGTACATGCACTGAAAAATCTGGTATAGATAACTATATGTAGTTTTCAATATAGTGGTTGAAGCAATTTCAATTTAAATATATTTCTAAAGCATCGTAGGAAAAAATGTCAAGCCTAATATTGTACCATTAATTTAAATATATATATGGGTCATTCCGCCAATTATTGACAAGCATTTGTACTTACCCTCTCTTAGCTGTAAGTTTGTTAATGTTAAGTATACCCTCAGTGGAGGTCGCTTGAATTTATTCAAATTTTTTTCTCGAGTATCGTACCGGTTCCTTAAAGATATCGAATTATTGCGATTTTAGGAACTCTTATTCAAAATCATTCCAATACAGTATTAATGATTTCCAAAAAAATTAAGTTCGTGACGTACTCCTCCGTAAAATAGTATCAGCTTAAAAAAAAAGAATATACTTTCGTTATGTTTCGAATTTGTTAAATCAGTCAAAAAACAAAATATTTTTAGGGTTTTCCGCCAGTCTCTCTATGTTGCTAACTACAACCAAATGCATTTTAATGGACAAAAATTGCAGGCGGCTTATTCGCTGGAGCAATAAATTATTTCGCTAAAACTGCTAATTCAAATGTAGATTTTGTAGATTCCACGTAAATTCCAGATTACAATGATTTGAATTGTAATTTAGACTTGTCATTAGTTCCAAATGTTCACTACAGATCCATATAAACAAATATTTTTTTACATCTCTCTCCTTCTTGTAACATTTGAGGAAAAAAACCATAACCGTGAAAATTATCAAGTGAATAAAAAATGAACGGTAACTATACTCATAGTTGCCACGACTTGTCCGACTGAACGTAACCAGGTGTAGTCACATACATCGTATCACCGAAGGAGACAAGCTCTTCATCCTCTGAGATCATTTCGCAAAGTTAAAACGATAACATCTATTTAGATGAGAGGAAGCGACCAAGGTCTCCGTGGCTGCAAATACCTCTTCTTTTGCCTTCCTCTATCGTCAGTGAGTCTAATTCTCGCTCTCTCGTTGGGAGATATAGGAGCGAGGATTCTGTGGGTAAATAAGAATAAGAGAGACGGACCAGCGAGGCGGAACGAGCAGCGCAAACCAACACAGTCCTTCGCATTGTTCTGCCACAGGAATAAATACTAATTCTGCTAAACCCACGCCTGGACTCCAGTCTAGCTCTCGCGTTCGCCAGAAAACGCGTCCAGCAATATACTATATATATATGTATAGACACACCTATGGACTATATGTTAGCTCGCGTTTGACTACGACATGCATTCGCCTTGTGCTACGGTGTGTATATTATACTTAAGCTAAAACACACTAGACCAGTTCCCACGAACTTGGCCGACGGTCGCGAGAGCACGCGAATTCATTCTAACGGTATTTTTCCCCGATCGCTTCGAGTCTTTCCTCGTTTCTATGTTTATACCCCATTCGTCAGTATGTCTGTCTGTCTGTCTGTCTGCATGTCCGGCAAACCGTTTGGACTATGCGGAATAACCACTGAAGGATAATTATATTTATATCGTTCCGTGCTGTCACGAGACAAGAGTTGAGCGACTCGAAACTATACGAAATAACGAGAAGGTTATGCCTTACGAGAGAGCTTTGGCGCACGAGCTCTCTCGCTGCACCACCGCTCATTAGCTACATTCCGAGTCGTTGTGCTGCACGGCTGACTCATCGCTAATGCACCTCGCCCGAGCGGAGTCTCGGGAAAATCTGTCTCCGCTATATTGCTATGGTATATACGCGCCTGCATTTATCTCCATACAGTAATGTGACAATTAGTCCTGGAAACAAATTGTGGGGCAATAAAACTGCTCGGTTGAAAGTTGAAAAAGAAAAAAAAAAACGAGACATTAATCTGGCAGTCTGTCTCCGCGATTGTTTTGTATAGTTGACACATTTGTCCAGGGTTGGCGAACTGCTCATTTAATTTAATAAATATTTATGTTAATATGTTTTTATAAAAGCTTTTATGAAAAGATATTAATTTTGTACAGTTGCTAAGATAGTGACGAAAAAAAATGCACGGAAATATTATTGGGAAAAGGTGACAGATAGTACGTAGATAATTCATTGATAAATAAATGAAGGATTGTTTTCTGCGTTTTCTCTCTGAAAAATGTAAAAACAATCGAATAAAGGATAGAATTTTTGGAGTGAGTTAATGAAAAAAAAAAAATACAAAAAATACAAAAATTGTAGAAAATTCTGAGAAATGTAGAGCAAACATCAAATATTTTTCCTCGAAATTCTGCATAATTATAGAAATTGTGGAACAGAGTGAGTGAACTCAAAAACTGAAAGAAATATTTTTTTTGGGAATAATGACATTTTATAAAATTACGTTAGTCCTCATCTATACATTTATATATACAATTTATATTGATACACGGCCGCTTATCTCCACTCATCGTAATTTTGTAAAGTTTGAAGCGATCGTTAAAAGTATTTTTGGTCGATAAAAAAAAATAATTTTTTAATTGAGTTAATAAAAAATAATAATAATAATATATATTGTAACTCTAATCTCAATAGAGTAATGTGACAACCGGTCATAGGAGCAGTCGTGTGACAATAAAAGTAGAAAAGTTTGCGTTAAATAATCTATATCCGAGCATAGCGGCCCCGCCACTCAATTAGAAGTTGTGGAAAAAAAAGCACTAGGAATCTCTGACAGTAGTACAGCGTAATAGTCTGGATTTTTCAATCGCAGCCAGTGCTCGCACTATTGTTCTCACAGAGGATAGAGAAGAGGGGATATTAGAGTCTAACTCGAACGCGTATAGACTCTCGCCACGAGGAACTCCAGTTGCCCGCTTGGGAGTAAATCGATCGTCGTCAATATCGTCATCATCCGGTCTCGACTTGAGTTGTAAATTTTTCACGAGCCGAAACATTTCGCTTTTTCCAAGATTTCTGTTATGATTTCTCTTCCGTTTTTTTCAGTTCCCTCCCTTTTTCGCCCCCTTTTTTTTCATTGAGCGATCATGTCACCAACGTTGTCGCTTATACTTGTACTGCAGTAGGACGAATAACAGGATATACGGTGTCCGATGTACATCCTCTCCTCTTGCTCTTCTTCGTGCTCTTCTCTGCCTCTGCCTCGTCTACCTTTGCTCTGCGGACGTCGGTTCGCGGTCTTTCTCCGCTTCTCCTCGTATATGCATATATACGGGTTATTCCATACCAAGTGCCATTCATTTGCCATCACACCAATATTTCTGTACTTTGTAAGCATAATAATGAAAATTCTGTGAAATTTTTAGAAAAATCGGAATGATCTTTTTCAACAAAAAAACATTATTACTTTAATTTCTCAAAAAATGGGGGAAATGTTTTTTGCGCGTCTATGGAAATTTATTTATCAAAAAGTACATACAAAAACTTAAATTTTACACCAGAAGAAATTTTTTGTACGATCGGTAATTTTGAATATACAGCGAATTGAGAAAAATGGAATGAAAAAAAATAGTTATTACATTTTGGGCAAAACGCAGGTGCTAAAATTCTGAAATAATTTATGAATTTTCGTTATACTCCAAACAACTTTTGAAAAAATGATGAAGACTTTTTGCGACCATACTAAATTTGGGTGGCCAACTTGGTATGGAATGACCCACACTATAGGTAGGTATACTGCGCTCGTCCGTTATCGACCACTTGGCGGACTTGCTGCAACACACAATGACACGACACAGTTATAGCCAAACGCGCATACAAGTGAGAGAAAATTCGCTAATATAGAATCGAGCCACATCGAGATACACGCAGCGAAACAGACAGTTCGGACAAAAGTAATGTACTTCGTTAAAAATAAACATTTGAATGAATATTTTTTTTAAATAAATGTCATCTTGATACGCAAGATATATGAAAGATATTCGTCGGATAAATTGTATAATTGAAAATTATTTTTACACCTTTTTTATACATTTAATTCAATGCCATTATTAAATACATTTTGTCGAAAAAAAAATTGTCCCATTCGCTGTAAAATAAATAAATATGGTATATCAACTGTCTAATAAACGTTTGGTTTAATAGTTATTCCTTAACCCAATTATTGTTTATTAAAAATAAATTATATTTTAATTAAAATTTTACGATAAATAGGAATTGTCTTAACAACAATTAAATTAAACATTGTTTTTGCACTTATCCAAGAATTAAAAAATTATATTGTGAGCATTGATTATAATAATCAAATCAATTGTGCTACAAAGACTGATTTTATAAAATAATGTAGAATTAAAGGTGCGCATATAAACCGACAAAAAGTTCTACATTTCTGATATATTGTTGAATGTACTTTTTTTCATGGTGAAGATGGACGTACAGACAGGGTATCCTATTATTTTTGTCTCTTTCCAGCCACAATCAAGCCGGGCATAGTAATAACGAGCACAAATCACGCTCGCACAAACGCATATACATATATATAATATATATATATCTATACGTATATATTTATATGCACGCGTTCTCACTCCTTCTTCCTCCGCGTTCACGTTGATGCGCGCGGGCGTGACACTTATGTGAGCTAGAACGGTAACGGCTCTCCCTCGTGACTACGTCCTCGATAACTGTGTCTCCTCATCGCTCGTTGTCTTCTACATGTATATGTAGATATGCCACTGTTCGCTACTTCGGGATCGCGCTCGAGAATCGAAGAAGAAAGTAGCCCTCTGCATCGTGAATCGAGGCTCGAACGAGACTCGTGGCCGTCGATGTCTTCAGTATCGAAACGCAACGATTTCACGTCGACGACGACAACGAGCGATGTGGGCCACTGCTTCCAATCTTTTTTAATTCACCTGTCTCAGATGAGTATCTATGAATTCTGCGGGGTTGTCAGATTATTGGAAAGAAATCGATCTGTAGAATCTAATCATTGATCAATTACTTGGCCCAATAACAAACTGCGGACCATTGTAAAAAAATAATTTCCCCAACTATTCTAAAGAGACCACACTTCGTGGCAGCAACGAGGGTGGAAAGTTGTCTTTTCCTCATATTGCGTTGAAATATACGTCATATTTCAAAACGATTCCAAACAATCTTAATGAATTCCAACAGGCTAATGCGAGACGCACATGCATGACTCTTTAACAGCACAGCGAAATAGAGCGCACAGGTTCCCCGGAGACCGTTTGGGAAGCTATCGATGCAAATTATCAAGGCGTTCTCCTAAACAGAGCAAGGGAGAAAATGTCACATCGTATCATCGTGTCACATCATTCTGATCAACTGCTATACGAACTACACTCATAGTTCCCGTGGGACTTTATCTCAATGCTGAATTTGTGGCTACGGCTATTTATCGAGGGGAGTAGATTCTCCGCTCCCTTTAACCGCTGATCTGTCGAGTCACTTCATCTTCACTATATTCTGTATACTATATATATATATATAACGAAATAGGCGTGTATACCTACTGCTATATGTATATACGATGTAATACACTTTACGAGTGTATACTATTAGTCGTCCTTCCGGAGAGTAGCAGTGGCGACGACGGCACGAACAGCAGCAGTACCAGTCTATTAGTGGGATGCTGTCGTGACATTTGCACGAGGGGGGTGAGCGCGTGGCATTTGACTTCATCCCCTCGTCTTTCCAACGCCCCTCGCCTCTCGGAACCCTCTTTAGCTGTGATGCTTCCGCAGTTAAACATCCCTGCTTCTCGCTCGGCGATGCAATTTCCTATCTGATCAACTCACCCATTATAGTTGGAGATAGAAAAAAAAAAAAAAACGAAACGATCTCTTGCCCTGCTGTTGCGCGAATGGAGGGCGTGAAGCGGCACCATTCCCAAACCCTATGTGTACTCTTCCCACACTGTAAGTAGGTACTCAGTTTCAGTACGACGTGGCTTAAAAAAATAAGTACTTCGTTTTATACTTAGGGTTAAAAAAATGATTGTATTGAGATTTATAGTTGATTTGTTCGTGTAGAGATTTGTTGCTACACGAGAGAAAAACTGAAGTTGCTGGAATCAAATATAGGGCGGTAAAAAATAAATTATAATTGGGTAAAAAAATTTTCTTCGTTTGACTAATTAGATTATTCGTTGGTGTATCAAATTTTTTTTTTGTCCGTGTTTCAACAGTGTTTTAGTACAGTCGATTTAAAACACGTTGATTTTGAATATTTTTTTCTCATTTGAGTATCGATATCTCATGTCGAAGTTGGGATTTTATACGCAATAGATATATATCGCCAAGTTTGAATTTTTTTTATCGAAAAATATTGATAAACAATAAAGTTATGATTATTTAAACATAGCAGTGTCGAATAACCGATTCGTCCGATTTATTCAAATTCGGACATAGCATAGTTTATGACATTTTCTATCGTACGACGGGATGACTTTTTTAATGGGTTTGTCCATTTGTTGATAATATATAATTAAAGTTTTTTTGTTGTGAAAATCGATTTTTTTTTCTACAGCTTGCTATATTTAGAATTTACGAAATATCAAAAATGTATCCGGTCACATGATAGCAAATGTTATAAACTACGCTCCCTCCGAATTTGAAGTGAATCGAGCGAATAGATTATTGCGCGGCATTTTGTTTAAATTATAATAACTTTATTCCTTATCAACATTTTTCAATGAAGAAAAAAACTTACACTTGACAAGGTATGTATTAATTGTGCGTAAAATCCCAACTTCGTCAGCCTAATACTCTCGTCAGAAAAAATATAGAAAATCGATATGATTGTCGGGCCTTAAATTTATGCTGAAGATCCCTCAAGAGTATTCGGCTCATTTTGGGTTTGCAACAAGCTAAGAAATTGTCTATTGGATAAAGATTTAAAATGCAGTAAAAATCATACTCTCGTATTTCTTATTTGAACCCACAAAAAAATAAAGATCCTTCAGTTTTTTAATTAATAGAAGATTGAAAAGACATGACAAAAATTTAAAAATATAAAAAAACATATTCATTCAACAGCATCCATTATCTATAATCCTATCAATTTTTCTTCGCCTACAAAGTACCGCAGGGTGCGGCGATCGTGTGTGTGTGTGTGTGTTTTTTTCTTCCGTCAGCTGTATCCACTTGGATAATAATAAATATCCATTAATGCGATCGTGGGGATGATGTTAAAGAGGGGATGGTTATCACATCACGCGTGCATGCCTGTGCCACCAACACAAATTCACGAAAGAGCCAAAGGCAGATGACTCGAAGCGCGAGAGATCCATGCAGCTGCCCGCTTATATTCTCGCTTTGGCTTATACTTCTCTTGCACCTCTCCTCTTCTTCTCGTATACACGAGTGCGATGGACGAGAGATCGTATACAAGAGAATGTGTAAGTGTACGTATATATATATATATATATATATATATATATATATCGTGTATATAGAGAAAAGATCTGGCTCGTGCCAGAGAACTGTATGTTACGCAGCAGGTGTCTTCCAGCAGCAGCAACAGCAGCAGAAGGAGCAGCAGGAGCTGGAGCAGCACGCGTCCGGGCGTGTGCCTTGCACGCACCCGGACACCGGCACCATCAACGACAACGACCAAGACAACGACGACGACGATGAAACAGGTATTCCCTGGCACACTCGCAAGATGTTCCTCGGACTACCCAGAGAATGAGAGGGTATTACAGCGAAAGATGAAAAGTGCGGAGTAGAGAGAGGAAAGACTCGTCTTGACGTTTTTTTTTTTTCCTTTTTTTTTTCTCACTCTATCCCTCGCGTACAACGGCCACTATACTCAAACACAATATACTCGAGCGCTCGCGCTCGTACGTCTGCTCTCTTCCCTCGCCACGAGATCCGCCCTGCAAGCACCTGCTTCAACGACTTGTCTTCGGTGCATGTATGGATTGGGATATATATGTTCTATGTGTATTGGGCGTTTTTTATGGGTGAGTTTGGCTCTTGCTCACAATGCTGCTGCCGATCATCTCGATATGCATTTTAATAAATATGTGTATATGGATTAGTTGTTTTTGTATTGTGCGCGTTTGGATTTTGCTCACAATGCAGCGGATCATCTCGATATGCATTTTAATATATGTATGGTAATATAAGCACTGATAATAAAGTTGATATAAAAGCCAAAACAGGTGAATTAGGAGATTTACCGCTGCAAACTATAGAGTAGAAAGTAAATTGACATTTTGATACTTTGGACTTGGGAATTTGATGATGACTGAAGAATTTTTATCAATTTCTAAGTTTACGAAAAAAGTATAAAAATTATTTTGTTTAACTGGTATTTGTGAAGAAATGTTTGTTTTTTTTATTGCAATAAAAGTTCAAAAAAATAAAGAAGGAAGACGTGCGTTTCTTCTGATTACCTTCATACAAATAAAAATTGCCATTTACCGACCGTATTCTTACAAGTTAACAAACGTGTCCACTCGATTTATTTTACATTCGCCAATATTTATAATTTCGTCCTTTCGTACTTGGTGCCCAAAACGAGACCAAAGGTGACCAAAAACAGTGCGCTCTACCCTACGTGATATAAGAGGCTATAAACCCACATAAAGTATGAGAAAAAAAAAATTAACAAAGATCTTGATGCTGACATCTTGAAAGGCAAGCGGTGACGGCAGCAGGAGTTCGACACGCGTTCGCCGCTGAGGGCCAGAAGTTGGTGTCGGCAAGGTGTGCCGCCGTCGCCGCCGCCGCCTCTCACTTATATGTTACCACTACAACGAACCATATACTATACATCCAGCGGCCGTTGAAGTGGACGCCGTAGTCAGTGGCTGTGGCTACCTTTGCCGCGTCACGGAGTCACGGACTCAAAGGCGAGCAGAGCAGAGCAAAGGGAGCGCAGACTTTGTGCTCCGTCTCGACAACAGTGTGAGGATAGCGCATGGCGCGTGCCACCAGGTACGCCATATAATAATAATAACTACGATGATGATGATAATAATAATAATAATAATAATAAGAGTATAGAGAGAAAACGAAGGAACGAGAAGGGAGAAGGAAAACGGAGAAGATAATGTAGGGGTGCGTGGTACACGCCAAGGGTAAACGAGCCCTGTACGAGAACAGCGAGTGTAGCTTGACTCGACAACGATACTGCGATGAGCTGTTGTAGGACTGGAGAAAAGGAGAGTCGGTGTATCGATTTTTTTCCCATCTCTTCGCATACAGCGGGAAGTCAGACAGAGAGAAAGTCAAAAGACAAATGGACTTGAAAGATAATTCAGACATTTCTACTGAAAGAATGTAAATATTTAAGATGTTTCTGAGAAAAATTAATTTGTTCACGGAAAAACGTTTTCGTAGTATTTTGTGGAAATAATTTATCACAATTTACTTTAAGTAATTTAGATTTAATGATACCATTTTTTTTTTTTTTTTTTTTTTTTTTTGTGTAGAATCCGTAGTTTTTGTGTGATAAACTGTGCGAAGATAATTGTCAGTAGTTTCTGGCGTCCAAAATATGGAAATAGAAAATTTGCCAACTTGACTTCTATTTAGATACAAAACTTTTGAGAGATTCGATAAAAACACCGTATGACTGACTTAACAGTTTTGTCTGATATATAGGCAATAAATAACCGTGAAACATAAGCGTGATTATTTGGAAAGACGCCAGAAAGTCTTTCGGCACCAAGCAGAAATGCTGCCCTGTCTCTCCTCAATAACCCATCGCATCCCCCGTTGCGTTCCCAGATTAATTATCTAATGCGATGGGGAACATCTGTCATCGCTGTTGCACCGCTCACGCACGCACGAATCCAACAAGCCGAGCTTTTTTTGTGTATTGTATCCACCCTCTGCTGCAGCACCGCTTCATAATGCCTCCTGGTGGCAGCATTCAAGTGGTTATTTTACCATACACGCGAATCGTATACCAGCCACCTTAATATCTTAGTTTAAACATTTAAAAACTTCGTAATAAAAGTTATGGAAAATTGACTAATGTTTATGTAATGACGGTGTAAAACCAGCGTTTTACATCGAGAAAAAATGTCATGCTATATGTACCGATATTACGCAACGTAATCGGATAATATTGCAACTCCATTTTCCAAATGTTAAACAATAATAAAAAATTATCTGTCCAACATAAAGAAAAATAAAAAAAAGTTCTGGTAATTGCGAATATTATTATTCGGAAGCTCATTCGTCCAGCAAATGCAAGAAAAGATTCAAAGAATGACACAAAACCTTAATCATTACGATTACTCAAAAGCCAACCTACACTAAGTACAAAAAAAATCCCTTACACAATGTGAAACTACGAAAAATCGCCAGAGTAATCTGATGATAACCGCTCTCTGCGGTCTTTGTCGTTCAACCGAATTATCATCAACCACCACTCTATATTTGCCATTAAATTTGACTTCGCGACGCCCTGACTGTTATGCAAAGAGTCATTACGCGAAAGAGTATTGGTTAAAAACTGGAATTATTATTTGATTTCGATATTATGGTTTCAATGTGATTTCGAGGAAAATCTAAATCAATGAATTTGGGCGATTTCTGATGATTTCCCTCTTGATTTCATACGAGGTGCTTCAGTGATTTCACTAGTGAATGGTCCCTCTCAATCAAGACTCTTGATATGACCTGCCAATTTTTGTAAATCAGCCTGGTCAATAGTGATAAACTTCCCAACATTGGCCAACAATGGCCTCTTATTCTCGCCTATACAATACCAACAGGACCGACATGCTGTGGTTATGCGCGTTTGACCTCAAAAGATTCGGCCTGACGAAACGCGGATAGGATAGGAAAAGAGACTCATGCGTTAGATGAACTAATTTGCAATATTGTCACGCGCATCCTGTAAGCCACCTCGATAGTAGGCATAGAGGGAGCACCTAGAGAGCCGGCGCACTCTCTATGGCATGCCTCGACGTCTCTGCCATTAGATTGGCCGATCATCGGAAGAGAATGAGAATCGACGAGCGCACCGAGGCACAAAAGAGAGAGGGTGAGGAGCGAGTGGGGGGAGGGCAAAGGAGAGGAAAAGAAGTTTGTTGTCTCGCTCGTCGAAAGAACAGCTAAGGATACATAGGCGAGGATTGGCCTTTAAATCCCGTTAGGCTTTTGGTTGTTCTCTCCCGAAGCTCCTTCACAGCCACTGTTATATACACACACACACACACACACATACCATCATACACAGTAGCTTGTCCGCGTGCGCGCGAGACGATGACGCGTTCTCTCTCGCAACGGCGTTTGCCGCGCGTGCTAAGAGTCTTTTATGTGCTCCGCTGCCGCACGCTCCTCTCTAGCTTCTGCTGGTATTAGCCCTGATGGCTCGCGCTCAAAGACGAGGAGGAACTAATAACGCTAGCCTGTACAGAGAGCTAACACGTGCGATATCGTGCTCTTCCTTTCTTTCTGCGTGCCTCGTTATATTGCAGCCAAAGAAATGCTTCTGAGAAATCATACATGAAGAGATAGACATGGGAAAGATTTGCATATCGGCGGAAAAAAATTATCATTTTTTTATGGTCGTCGACAAATAACTGCGATTTGTTTGGTCCTTGTAAAATTGGCAAGATCAGTAGGGTTAGAATTTCCCGAGTAGAAATTTGGAGCGTTACATCAGACGTTAATCTGACGCTTCTAAGGCCCTTCTCATCGCCCAGTCAGGGCCTGATTTAACGTTAAAAATTTCTGATCGAGTCAGAAGGTTCGGACCACAGGACTACGAAAGGTTCGTCAACAGCTCGAAAAAAAACGAGGACACAAAGTGAAACCAATCATTGAAAAAATTACGTGCCAGATTGGGAAGGTCGAGAGTCAGACTAAGGTCGAATCGAAATGAAATGCCCCAGGTATATAATCATAACTTAATAATAATAATAAAATTATAAGGTATATAATATTTATTTCATATAAAACAATGAAAAAAAGAACCTCAGTAAAAGAGAAAATAAAATCATCAATTTATTTAGTGACACTGAGGTTATTGATCTTCCATATTGATATGATGATAATTTTTTTCCAAATTCTTCTCCAGGTGTATGTACGAGTAAGGAAACGAATTTTATTTCACTCAGTGCGTAGAACGCGGTTTTACGCACGCTTCGCGTGCGTCAAACCTCGTTTACACACCTCGTGAAATAAAATTTTGTACGATACTCATGCGAAAAACGTTTTCTTAACTCGTGTGATTGCAACACTCGCCTTCGGCTCGTGCTGCAAATTCACACTCGTCAGAAAAAGTTTTTTCGCACTCGTATCGTAATGTACTATTAAAGTTCTGACGTTTATAGGTAGAATCTACGTGAGCCAGGCGGGAAAAAAAGAAAAGAAGCGGGATCGAGGCGAACGAACGGGTAAACGGGCGAACGGGCGAACGGGCGAACGGGCGAACGGGCGCCGGGGCAGGTGCAACGTAGATGTTGCCTGAGGACTGCAACAGCTGTCACCCTGCCCTGCCCCGAAGTGCAGGCGCACGCGCCACTACCGCGCCCACATTTATACGTTACGCTACGTTACGTTACGTTACGTTTGTACCTTTCTCTGTTCTGCTGCGCTTCTGCAATCGCGCTATCTCGCCCACCCGTCTCTCTTGTTAACGGTCAACGATCTCCTCGTCCGGGTGCTGATGAACGCGTCGGCGTGACGGGATAATGTGAGTTCTCAGTCGATTAGGATTCGATTTTTCGTGTTCGATAGCATCTGTCAGATGCATTGTTTGTATTTTATTTTATTTTGTAATTATGATTGTTATTCGTTATTGCAAGTTTTACATTAATCATAATCTTATTGAGATATTTTCTCCCGCCAGATTTACACTTTTTAATTCTTTTTTTAATTGTCACGCTCCGAGAATCGAATTATTTTATATAATTTCGATCTTAAGATAAAACTTAAGATCGAACTTATGACTAGAAATTCGATACTGAGAGAGAGAAAGTAAGTATACCGCGAAAAATGTTTACAATTCTAATACATTAAGAAATTCGGCCAATTAAATGTACAATTCGTCGCATTATTCAAAATTATATTTTACGCACGGAAATTTACTCGTCTCAACGAAATCAGTTTTCTGTTAATGAAAAAAAATGTATAGAATAATAGAAACATAGTTCCGCCCACAGAATTAACTTATTTGTCCAGGCTTATTCGATGGGGTGTAGAAGATGATGAAGAACTGTAAGTCGAAAGCTGCGGGAACAAAAATGTGTTCGAGAATCAGAGATGGGGTGAGCATGGTGTTATAATTCACACAGTATGCGATTAGTTAACGCTAAATTATAGCGTCATTATGAACCTGCGTTGCCCTTGGGTGTGTAAATTGAGGTAGTCATTTTGCTACGTGCTAGTAAAATCAGTGCCGAATTTTCCATTACATTTCTGCAAATTTCAATAGTTCTATATATAGAAGTATTCAGATTTTTTAATTATGGTGGTAGAATGTGGCATGCTGGTGGTAGAATGTGGCTTGTATGGTGCTGGAATAGTCTTGGTTCAGAAAAATCTGAAAAAAAATCTAAAAAATTCGAGTTTACACAAATAAACCAGTTTGATTTGACCAGTCGCCTGTAGGAGATTAATTTTTTTTTTCTATTTTTAATTATAAGAAAAATCTTGCCCACTTTGGCTGTAAGCTAGAAATTTTTTATATTCAACAAAGTATTTTTGAGATTTTTAAATTAGAGCATTCGATATATCACGTTAAAAAAATATATAAAAGAAAAATTGCATAAAAAAATAAAAAATAAAAAACTGGTGCATTTGAGGGTCTAACCAATACTATAAAAAATTAGGAGCCAAATCGCCTGGGTCGAGTGTCAGACCCAGGTGGAATCGGGATGGAATGCACCATAAACAAACGGTTGTAATTTTCTTACAAGCGAAACTATAGAAAGATATCTACTCAATAAAATAATCAGCTATTGCCCGTTATAAACGGACTGAAATTAAGGTTGTATCTAATATAAAACGGAATGCCAAAAAACATGATTAGACATTTTCATATAACAGTGTGTTTTATATGAACTATACATACGGACGCATAATTCACTCTTCATAATTGTCAATCGAACAACATATTGTTTATAGTCGCATATTGTTTAAAAGTCTTTTCTCATGAAGAAAACTTTGCAGTTTGTTAAATAAACTATTAACTTATGAATCACGTCTTGACCCTAATATATGAATAGATATCATAGAAATCTTTAGAATGTAAGTTTAGTACAGTCTAACAATCTTTTTTTTCCTCTTCATATATATAAAGATATACATATATCACATAATTCTAAAGCTTCTATAGCCTATCGATTATTTTAACCTGAATGTTCTGCCTAGGAATAAAATTCTACACATAGATCAAGCGCAAAGCAACAAGAATAGACATTAGAAGAAAGAGTCCAAGAGCTGGATAAGTTATGCAATCTAGTAGAGGAACGTTAATTCCGGAGTGAGACTGATCGCCGTTGTCGTATTCCGGGAGGAAGAGAAGGAGAAACGAGTGAACATTCGCAACGGGGAAGGAGCAAAAGAGATAAAGAGAGGAAGAAGCGACGAAGTTAGGAGCGACGAACGCGTAGCCAAAGGGGCAAGCAAGAGGTTCGCGATAATGGCTACGCCGGTTATCGTTATCAGCCTGCCACCGACTCCACCGATGCTTCTCTTTCTTTTTACTTTTCTCTATCTTCCATACCTCACCACCGAATAGCACATGTACATGTACGCGCCGAGTCGTCAAACGGGAATACCTACGCGTATGGGTCATTCCATACAAAGCGGGCCACCCAAATATTCAGCATGGTTGCAAAAAATCTTCATAATCTTTTCAAAAGTTATTTCGAACATCACAAACATCCACCATTTTTTTTCAAAATTTTACCACCTATGTTTGCCCAAAATTGAATAACGATTGTTTTCTTTCATCTTTTTTCAATTTGCTGTATATTCAAAATTACCGATCATACAAAAAATATGTAGCCGTGTGAAATTTAAGTTCTTGAATGTAATTTTTAATAAACTTTTTGCATAGATGCTCAATAAAAATTTCGCCATTTTTTGACGATATAAAGTAATATTATTATTATTATTTTTGTTTTTTTTTCGTTGAGAGAGACCACTCCGATTTTTCTCAAAATTTCACAGAATTTCCATTATTATGCTTACAAACCACAGAAAAATTGTCGTGATGTCAAATGAATATCCTCTCAAGATTTGGTTTATTTATTGGCTAAAAGATGTAAGAATAATTTTAAAAAGTTGCTTTCCCCATTTTTTTAGAGTTGAGACTATCCCGAAAAAACACCATGTGTAAAAAAACTGAAGACAAGTGCGTGAAAAACTATTATTACTTTATTTTCTCAAAAAACGGCTGAACATTTTTTTGTGCGTCTATGGAAAATTTTTCATTAAAAAGCACATTCAAAGACTTACATGTTCTACAGGAGCAAAATTTTACAGCGAATTGAAAAAAAAAACAAACAAAAAAAATCGTTATTAAATTTTGGGCAAATCATAGATGGCAAAATTCAGAAATAATTTGAAAAAATTATGAAGACTTTTTGCGACCATGCTAAAATTAGGCGGTCCACTTGGTATGGAATGCCCCGTATATAACCACGTGGATGGGGCACATGAGAATCGCAGGCTCTGGGCTTCTTTCTCGTGGTATTTATCAGTGTGACCGAACGTCCGGTACAGCCGCTCTTATTTCTTGAGCTATTGCGATTACGACCCGCACATGTATAGGCACTCCGGAGCTTTACCATAGCCAGAGTAATGCATCCTCTGTAAAAGTTAGAAGGAATTGTAGAGGTTCTTATATATGTTCCCACAGCTCGACCGAAGGGGAGAAACATAGGAAGATATTCGGTGTTTGCACCGTGTCCAGCTCTGGCGGAGTAATTAGTTCCGCGGCAGCTAGCCCATGGAAGAATAAGATGGATGTATATATAACGCTCTCGATGCTCGACTCGCGGGGCGTTGCAGCGCGATGCACCGAGTGAAAGTGCAGCAACCATCAGCAGGAGAAACGGTTGCAGAGAGTGCAGGTATTACGTGCCATCATCGCTGATGGTCATGTTGGAAGTCAAGCTATATCGCGTTTACTTCTTTTTCAAGAGAGGAATGTTGAACATTTTTTTAGTGTCGCTATTTCAAATTTTGTGTGAAAATGTACATCAACACTTGGAAAAATGGTTGGTTAGAATGATTAAAAATTTGGTTAAAAATTTTACACAACTTGGCAGTCAGAACCAAATTATTGGTGAACATAACCAAGGATTTGGTAAGACAATCAAGTATTTAGTATTTAAGACTAGCCAATAACTTGGTTGCGCCCACCAAATTTCGCCTTCCTTCCACAAGATGGCCGCCATTATAGCGTATTCTGGGTTAAGTGAGTTACACTTCACAGCGCTTATGATGAAGTATTAGAATTGCTTTAAAAACGGTGAAATAAAAATTAGTTTATAACAATTTTTAAACTTCCGACTGAAAAAAAAAGAGTGTAATTAATAAACAAAGTGGGTAAACGCAAAATGGTTAAATAAGAATTATTCGCATATTATAGTCGCAATACTAGTACACCCTTGACGAATTACTCTTCCTTCGCTCAAATAAGACATAATTCAATCGGACTTTTTAGATCTTTAGTCGCTATTTCAATGCATATATATATTGTTAATTTGACCACATATATAGTTGCTTCACATTTCAGATAGTTGAATCATTTATCGGTTTTCACGTAAATTGATTTGGTGTATTCAACTTTTTAAATTTTTTTATGGCTGTATGCACACGATCTGATTACATTTTCAAGTATTTATAGATAATGCATCGACACCGCACACGAACAATAAGACAGAATAGAGACGATTGATGCAAATCGGCAATCCTCCAGATTGACGGTTAACTGACTTGCTACGACATACACATGATCGACGACATCATGCAGTGTTCGCTCGACCCGAGCGCGTGTTAAGGTGACACTGTAGATCGTAGAATAAAGAAATAAATAGATAAATAAACATTTTGTGATTTCGTTACTTCATTATTTCGTTATTTCGTTATTAAAGTGTATCCGAAAGTAAATGCGATAACGTAATTTTTTTTAAATCCGAATTTTCACAAAATCAAAAGTTCCATACCGTTCGGCACTAAATTATTTATCTATCAAGGCTGAATATTATTTCGTTTACATAAAAACTTTGGGCTCGCTATCCCAAGTTTTGCAAAAGATAGGGCGATAACGCTAAACCCTTTTGAAAAAATCAGTGGGTAAAATATCTCGCATTTTCGATATAAGTATCGTCATCATTTTATTCGTTCCGGAAATGGCTATTGTACCAGCGTGAATTTGATACTCGTGGACGTCAGGCATGTTGACAGATCAGGTTTTGACAGATCTAAAATTGACGCACCGCGAGATTATGATTTGTTTTCAGCAATAGGAAAGTATAATTAAAGATGGAGGACGGCAGTGAAAGCGGTCATAAGATATTCCCGATGGATTCCACAAGAAAAAATGACAAACACGTCGATGGTTTTGCCGGGGACTGCCGAACGGTCGATGACACGAGAGCTTCTTTGGTTGGTTATCACGATTAGCACGATTCTAAAATTTACATCATAGGTCTCAAGGTCTGTTGCGAAGAGCGGTGAGCTTCGAATTATCAACTCCGTTTTATAAATATGAAATGTAATGCTAATTCATCACTGCAAGTTACAGATTAAATATGATATTGTGATGGTAGTATAGTTTCTAACCATGCACAACATTTAATAGCAATTCACTAAACTAATAAAATGAGACGAGTTGTTATATCGAAAATGCAAGTTATTTCATCCACGATAATCTGTAAAAGTCACAGTACGCTAATTGAAATTTTAATACCTGAGGTTCGGTGGTTAGCGCGCATACGCTGCTAGTTAAAAAAAAAAAATCAAAAATGCATAAAATCGACATTTGTGTATACAATATGTGAAAAACTGCAACAATTCAAGAGGAGAGCTAGTGCTTTGTTTGTGTACCATATTTCATCTCGATAGCTAAAACCATTATTCAAATATAGGTGTTTGAATTTTCTTAGTTGGTGAAGACCATTCTGAGAGTCCTGACATGAAAATTCAGAAAAAAATATTGTCATGCAAACAAAGCCCAAAATTCGAAAAGTGAAAATGGAGCGCACTTTATATTTTTAATAGCGAAAACATCGTAATTAAATATGTCAAGAATATAAATTTCAAATGAGTGACACTTAGATTCGAAAAATCTCGAAGAACCAAAATAGAATAGAAATCGCAAAATCGAGTCAGAGATCGTTTTTCGACGTTTCAGTACTTTGACTGCTCGAATTTTTAACCGTTAATTCTAATATTTGGTGTCGATGCATATTTATCTTGACATATCATTATTTTCAGTTTTTATTAATTGATTTACTCGTAAAGTTTAAACTTTCTATATTGAAACATTCGTTAATTTTGGGATGCTTTTATCTTTATCATTACTTCCATTTAAATACATAATTACATAAATACATTTCTATCATCAATTATCAATGATAATTATTGCCATCACTAACTAACAATACTCCGAAAAAAATTTATTGGCATTTTTGTTATATTTCTTCTCGCAACTCTTTGATACACGATGTAACCGTAAAAAATGATAGGCTTATATTATTTGATTAATATTTCAATAGGTTTATCATTGGCAATAAACTTTCTTATGTCATTTTTACCGACGCGATATCATCAATCTAATAATATTATAAACCGGAGTAAAAATAAACGTTGTATTGTCTCACTCGCGATTTTTATCCTTGACGCGATGAGATAACGCAAAGATTGTTCGAGGTCTGGCACTACCTGGCCTAGGTAGAAAACTTGTCATAAGTATTAAGCGATCGCGTATTAAGTATACGAGTTTTCAACGGCTAAGATGAAACTGGAAAATTGACAGTCATCGAGAGCCATACCAAGGACACTGTACTGAATGTACAACGACTGTACGCTATCTTATGTTATATGTGCTCCAACGTCCCGAGTTTCCCGTGACTGGTGGTCGAGCGTTAGCGAACGACCATACTATTTACATAACAATCGCGCGAGCCGGGATCACGTAACTCGCGCGCGTCTTGGCGGTTCTTCGTATATCTTGTATATATATATATATATATATATATGTATATAGATATATATATTAGGCAGGTTAAAAAAAGTGCCATATTTAAAAAAGCTCTCGAATAGTAGCATTTTTGGGTATATATTGAAAACTAAATCGGCCATAATTCAATGTTCATAAAATGGAGTCCTAAAAAATCTGAGTCGGTTCAAAATTTTATCATAAATTGCGAATGATAAAAAAAATTAATTTTCTTATTTTTTAAATAAATTTACATTCGAATATTGCCCAATTATATTTTTCACTGCAAATTTGGTACAAAAAAATCTTTTATTCAAGGTTCAAAACAATATATTTTTTATAATACTAGGATTAGAGGACCTGTTATCGTTGTCCCTTTATATCAATTTCGATTTGACATAAACAAAATATTTTAATGCATCAACTTGGTCTAGATCCCAGTGTATCTGACGACGTTTTGATAAAATCTCGTTACTCATGAACTTATTAGGGGAGAATCAGCATATAAACAGGAGAGATATCCCACCCAAAAATAAAAAATTTAACTATATAAATATTGTTTATATATACTTTTTCATACATTTGTCATCCTGTATCTGCTAACTCAAGTTTGTTATATATTTTCCATATATTTGTCAGATATTTTTAATATATATGAGAAATATTTACAAAATTTACAACTTTTTGTTACACACATATTTTTTCATATGGCTTCGGTCTATGAATATCAGGAATTTACGTCTGACTCCCTTCCCTTAATACTCTGTCACTTCCGGGATTTCTAGGTTTTTCCTGACCAGTGTCCACCAAGTAATAAGAATGTACTCAATCGGCTTAAACGACGCTGAAACTCGTGGTACTCTCAGGGAAATTGATTCTCATACAGCACACGAGTATGGCGTATTTTCACCCTCTCGAACCATCAAAAGCCTTGGGGGTGGTTCCTGCTGGCGAACGCTGCTACTTTGTGGCAGAGTGAATAACAAACAGAACGAAAGAGAGAGAAAAGAAAACAAAGAACAGTGCGGTGCGAAAGGGAAAGAGTGAGGACCATCGACGGCGTCAAACAAATGGTCAAAGTGATTTGGTGTTGTGGCAGTGAATCGCGATGGCAACCGGCGTGAGGTCGGTGGCCATGACAACGGGACTGCTTGCCGACGCCCGGCACCTTCTCCCGTTCACCGTCTCTCTAATTCACCAGAACGCACCCCACAGGTGCTCCAGCTAAATTATCTTTTTCTTTTTTCATTTTTATTATATATTTTTTTCTCAGTGGTTCGTACAAGAAAATATTAGCGATGATCATATTGGTGCTTCGAAAATGAATTTTATGTCTTTTTTCACTATTTTTTATAGATGATATTATACTACTTAAAAAATTGTTTTTGAAACATATTAGATGTGTACTAAGTATTATAGTATTAACGATATGTACGAATTTTTGCTAAAATTTATAGGATACTTTTATCTCGCCGGTTCTGACTATCATATGAATATAATAGTTTTTTCAGTGATTGTCACAACGAAATTGTATTAAAAGTACGTTTAGTTTGGAATAACTACAAGTAACAATACGACAACGCTAAAATTATCAATCATTTCTAAAATTAACAAGTGGTATATTCTGCTTCTTCGTGGATATTAAGAATTTGATGATGTTAATAAAATTGAAAAGTATTTATTTATTTTTATTTTTTTCAAATGTTGCCTCTTTCTAGTTTTTCTTGTTAATTCTATCCAAATCTCCTTCTATAGCTAGGTAACTTCGAAAAAAAAAACAAAAAAAACAGCTGCGTCGTTTAAGCGCTGGAACAATTTAGCTTGACGAGCTTCGACACCGATTATCTAGTTCAAAATTGTATCATAAGCACTAAACGAAAAAATAAGTAATATTTTTATTTTCAAACATCTTCTTACTAGTAGTTAATAATAGTAATCGTGTTTTGTTGACAAAGTATACATAATTATTTTGGTGTGACAAATTATACTTGTATTTATAATTTCTATTTGTTTACTTTACATTACATTTTGCCAATTGGCCATCGACAGCTGTCCTAGCTTCAGCCTCGATTTTCTTTTTTGTTTTTAATTTAACATACTTAATTATGTTGCTATTGAGTGTGCGTGGGCGTGTTTTTTTTTTCATTATCATTATTTTTATTTGTTCATTTACCATAAACTCGAGGTGCTAACATCTTGGTATTTCTGTTAAGAATTACTCAGTATAATTGAAAATAAAAAATGATTTTGAATACATTTTTATTCGAATACAGCCTATTTCTATTTTCTCCTGTCAATTTTTGCCAGACCTTTATCTCCGTGCAGGTAAGTTAAAAAAAACGTCTGCGTCGTGTAAGCGGTAAAAAAATTGAGCTCGACGGGCACTGACGCCGGTTAGTCGGTACGTCGGCTTGTCCGTTCTGCACCGAGACGCGCTTCACAACGACGAGGGTCGCGTAGAGCGCCAGCCATCACCCTCGGCCAACACCGGCACGTTGAGATAGCGCGCAGGTGAAAGAGGTCGCGAGGGGGGAGAGGTGCGCGCAACCCTCGCTCATGAGAAGCGAACGGGGTGGATACGAGGGAGAGAAAAAAGAGGGACGAAGAGGAGGATGAGAGGAAAGCGGGCGAACCCACCGGGAGGAGAGAAACGAGAGCGATTGCCTCGTGTGTTTCTCTATTCGTGTTTCCATGACTACTGTACTGCTCGATTCTCGTCCGAGGTTCTTTGCTACTCTTGTTTTTCATGCTGCTCTGTATATATAGATATAATACTAAACGTTGGCTCTCAGCGTTGACGAGTTCTCTCGTACATATTAGAGTAGTACACACGAGTATACTACCGTATATGAGGGACGTTTCATGCAGGGTGAGACAGCAAATGAGCGACGAAAAAAAACGAAAAAATAAAAATAACAGGAGTGAGTGAACGGGGCGTTCGAGACCCTCGACCCTGTGTCTCCCACGCTGCCCTGGCTCACCAAAGGACACCTGCCACTGGCTGCTGTAACGATTCCGAAGAATATTACTGAACGTATAACGCATCAAAGCGTTATATATATATGTTATGTTATCAGACCGGCATTTTTTTTGTGGGGACAACTACGAAGACATAATTGTCTACCCTTTGTCAGTAATTTTTTTTTCTTTATTCCACACACACACTACTTTTCTACTTTTCTACACAAGCTCTTTTCTCGACGCTTTAGAGCATTTTGAGTATACTGACGTAAAGAAATCGAAAAAAAAATTTCGCACAAAAACAAAGCTTCCTCTATAAGGAAGCAAAATTGAAAGCACCTAATATTCTTAATAGCCAAAATATTCAAAATCCCACGCTGTCCCGGCTCGTCAAAGGACACCTGCCTCTGGATACTGTAACGATTCTGAATCTATATATGTTATCAGACCTGCATATTTTTGTAGGAAGAAAGACGAACACATAATTAATATAATAACCGGTTATCTTTATTCTTTATTCTTTAATCTATGTTCAGTCATTACACCATATTCAATTATGTCATTCCAATCAGGGCTCTGAATAGGACACACACAACAAAATTAATAACTTTAATTAATAATAATGTAAGTTTTTTTATTTTGCACTAATTACGAGTAATATAGTGTCTTTATCGTTTTACTAGGATTACGTAAGCGATTTAAATAACAATTTAGTCATAATAGGATTGAAAATAGTTCACTGTTCGAATCGTGCTCTTTGCTTCCAATATACGAGAGCATTGACTGATCGCGCGAGTGACGCAAATTCTCTGTATTCCTTCATAAATATTCTAACTGGAAAAATACATCTCGCCTCCCGTTAAGCAGGTTACGAATGTCTCGCTGCCCACGTCACTCTAAGCTCCATCATTGATTTATATCATCATTATAATAATAATAATCATTGATTGACAGAAATAATGGCACCATTCTCCATCCATCGTTTACTAAGAATTCAAATTGATAGATTTTACTTAATTAGATTGTCAAATACATATTTTATTAGAGCAGTGAAACTTTTTATTTCCTCAACAATTTTTCTTCAGGCTCTCGACTTTTACGCATACTTTTAGCGCTCTAGTGCGAAAAAGCTACACTTCCGCACTTGTATCACAAAGGACTGTATTAATTTCCCATTATACTAATTATTTTTTGTAATTTAGAATGTTGAAAGCATGTTCTGTAATTTTTTTATATCAGTTCGGCCGGATAGTTTGATCATCATACCTTTTTGGAAACTGACTGGGTAGAATCGACCCAGTTGTGACCACCGTGATTGAATTTGGAAGTGTTATCACGAAGGGTTAACAGATGATTTGCTGGCCTAGTAAAACTGTTTTCTTCGTGTGTGTGTGTGTGTGTGTGTGTGTGTGTACGTAAACATCGTCTGCAACGGTAATGTGGCCCGGATGCAGAATCGACGTGCATTTTCATTCCCTTTTGAATAAAAAAATATATATACGTCAAAGAACGTTTCTATGTGCGAGAGATGTTTGCATTCACGTTCGTTATTTCATTATTTTCTCAGCAGTTACGAGGCCAGCGAGTCTCTGCAGAAGCGCATAACGTCTGTCATTTTCGACACGAGCTCTCGGGGGCGCTGTGGACGTCGCGGCCTTTCCCACACGTGGGAATTGTTTGCGACGACCCGTTGACCCCCAAGCGCTCGTTGCCATTGCCGTTGTGTCGCGTTGTTGCGCACATTGGCTCTATATACTATAATAAAACTCACATCCTCCTCCACCTCGTTGTTACCTCGGGAGTCCAAGATTTAATACGAAATTCTGAAAAACGTCGGACCAAGTATTCGTTGTTTGGTTGCAAGGTCTGAGGTCAATCGAGTGGATGAGAAGCAGTTTTCTTCCCGTGGTCGTCGTCGGCTGCCTCTTGTCCCTCGCAACAGCAGCCGACTCGACACAGCCACTGCGCAGCACATCCATGAATATGCATAGGATATATAGAAGCTTCGCGATCGCTCGTTCAGTGCACGTTGATCATTCATTGATCCACGGGTCATGCGAGCTGCTGGCTGCCCTCGTATAACACTCACGGACTTGCAACTACCTCTTGTCCTAAGCATCTCTTCGATCTACATTTTCCGTTGCCGCAACTATGATCTTTTATGCTGTTTGATTGTGTATGTCTACAGTAGAACTTCGATTCAGTGATTCCACCACCTTCTGACGCTCAAATATTAATCGATTAGGATTTTTTTTACTCCTAAATTGCCAAGTATCTTTCAATGTTGCATTTTATCGAAAAGTGTTTATTAAACCTTTGCATCCTTGTTTTAATTAGATAAATAAAAATGTTGTGAATTCGCTTTTTCTATTTCGTTATTCCGTTATGATTAGGGCGTTTCTGAAAGTAAATGTGATAACGTATATTTTTTTAAAATAATTCAACATTCCATAAAATGAAAAATTTCATACCGTTCGTTACTAAATTATACACATATAATGGCTAAATATTGTTTCATGTACATAAAAAATTTGAGCTCGCTGTCTCAAGTTTTGCAAAAGCTACAATAGAGCGATAATATCAATTTTTGGAAATTCAAAATTTCATAAGATCTGAACCACTTTACTGATTCGAGCAAAATTTAATACCAAACAAGATTGAGGGCACTTGCTCTTATAAACAACTAATTAGGAAAATAGAGTAAATTTTACGAAAGTTAGAGAAAAATTCCGAACGGCATAAAATCGAAATTTGTGTATATAATTTGTGAAAAACTGCAACAGTTAAAGAGGGGATGGTGCTTCACTTGTGTACCAAATTTCAGCTCGATTCACACACATACGGACATTTTTTCTAGACCACTTTTCTCGACGTTTTGGACCATTCTGAATATCCTGACATGAAAAATCACGAAATTTCCTTTTTCCTAAAAACGTAGCTTCCTCTTTTAAATAAATGATGAAATTCACAACAACAACAGCAACAACAAAATCCGCAACCCGACTGTGTTCAACAATCGGGGTTCCACTGTACACATACGTGGCATGTACCATCGCACACATTTCTGTTTATATCGTATGTCACGCTGTGCACGAGACTCGCGGCTCAATTCAAGGTACACGCACGTATACATAAAGGCATTATACGTTTGCCTCCCTCGCGTATAGCCGTGACACGCGAGCCTCGCCGTCAGTACCGCGCCAATATACAATTATATATTGTTTGTTGATCCTTATACAGAAACCGTAATATATACATATATATATATATGCAGTAGTCGCGACTCTCCGATGATGTCGCGAAGATTACGAGTTTGACTCTCGTAAGATTTTTACTTGTCTCGTGAAGACCGAATTTTTTTGATTGTGATGAAAATATGTACGTGCATATTATTAAGCCCAGGATGAGTCGAGTTCAGATAGTATGCATTAACAAGGGGACAGACGTTTGCTGCTCATCGCTGCTGGGATTAAGCGTATGCTAATGAAAGAGTTACCACGCGGATAGCCAGTGGCAGGGGCACTACACCGGACGTTCCGTCTGTAAATGTATGCTAATCGAAATGTATCAGTGCGCTGCGTGCGGCGCGGTGGCGTTGCTAGCGGCTTTACGACGCGTTCGAAGCTCCTCAGTGCTGTAAAGTCGCGACAGAGTATCCCTACCTACCTATATATCAAACGAATGACAATTTCCGAGCGTTTGGAGAAACTGGTACATCGTAATCACGTTCGCATTACGTCGTCATTTCTGATAATACTTGGTGTGATAGGTATAAGAAAAGGGCTTATGAGGCAAAATAGGCGAGTTATTGCCCTGGAAAAATTGTTGGAAGCTCTCAAATAGGGTTAGCTCGATCTATATAATTCAAATAGCCAGGCTTACAGCGATAACACTTTTTTTATGTGATAATACGCGAGAGTTGAGAAAAACAAAGTTGGACCTTGCACATATTGCCTCCTCATTTTCTTTAGCTTTTACAAAGTCACGAGGAAGTATGCTGATCACTTTTGACTTGTCGGTAGAGGAAACTCTTGGAAAGGTAGAAGATAAGGAAGCAATGTGCAAGGTGACTTTGAATTCGCGTTTAATATAATAATATATAAAACGCGATATATACTAAATTTATTACCAAGCAATCTTAATAGTTAGTTGGAATTGCACTTTCCTGGCAGTCAAGCGTGTCAACGTCATTTTGTTACTATGGTGCCATTTTTTTCAGAATATTTGGGATGATATTCGCAGCACGATGACAGCATAATAGTGATACCCTATGCTGTGCTAAAAGTCGTTAACGATCTCGTCTGACTGTCAACTAGGCATCGAAAGCGTTTTATTTTTTTCTATCTGTTAATTGTATTCATTTTTGTTTTAGTTTTTTTCTTGTTTAATGTTATAAAATTCCGAGTCAAAAGAATAAGACAGAACATATTCTTTTATCTTCTGCGATATTAAAGGGTGGGTAAACTCAAAAGGCTTGATACATTCGAAGAGTAGAGACCCTTCTACTCTTATACACGCTGAAGCTTTAAAACACATACCAGAAACGCTCCGTCCGTTCGCCATCTAGTGACATAATACGAAACAGTCGCGTCCGAAAAGTTGTTATATAATTTTTCTTATCGTTTAAAACTATTTTGAGTTTTCTAGAATTAAAATCTCGAAATTGTTATTTTAAAGGAAACACAGTCTCTTGTATGTGAGAAACATAATGAGATACAACTAAAGGGCTCATACGAAAACAACAAAAAAATAATAATAATTTGCTTTATCGATAAAAAAAAAAAGAACAATTGGCACATAGACAGAAATAGGATAGGGCTATATACTTTGAAGAGCTAAGGTAAGCTCGTAGCATGCTCTATATTCCCATCGTCCCAAGGTAAACCCAAAGCGAGCCCGTAAAAATCCTGGGAAGAGATAGAGGATGGTCAGAAAAATGACCGTCACGTACCCTGACGCGTAAAGGACGAGAGAATTGTTCTATTTGCGTGAGAGTCGCGGTCACTGGACCCACAAAGGGTGAAAAAGGACGATGGATAGTCGCAGGGTGTCCCTTCGATGCTCTGATTCATACTATACGATGTGTAACCCTCGACGATTTTCTACCCCGCAGAGGTGCTCGAGAATATTATAATTTTCAAATCGTCGCTCGACTGACCCGTACGTAAAATCATTCCGACGATATATATCCAAGAGGACGACACGACCATCCCAAAGTTTTTCCCATGCCGTGATCTGCCTACCTGGACGATTCGACCCCCTCTTATTTCACGATTCTCGTCTTTTCGACGGTCATCACGAATTTTTACCTGGACGCTGTCCGAACCTTCTCCTTGCAATGCTCTGTATGCTCATTTAAATCAGGCCGAAAAAATCCGTTAAGCTCGGGAAGCAGTCAGTCGGGCAGGAAAGCAAGCGGTGACGCTGACAGATACATACAGGTGACCTTTATTGGAGGCATATTTCGATATGATAGCCATTCGCCTCGTTGAAACCCCCGATGCCGTTCCCGAAAGGTTTCTTCCTTCCTTCCTTCTTTTCTTCCTACCACACTCGAAACCATGGGAAAATACCCGAGAGCCTTCCTCGGAAAGTCGATGACCGCCGAAAGAACAAACTGCGGCTGGATGACGACGAAGAAACGTCGTGGCGTATTAGCAACGGGCGAAATTTCACGCTGACAAAGAGCAGAACAGTGAAAAGCGGTGGGGATATGCAGAGTTTCTGGTATATCTCTTCTCCTGTTTGTTCCGGGCGTCACCTGGACATGGTCTTGTCATTTTCATTTTTTTTTTCTTCTTTAAACTCTGCGTTTGTTAAATAGAGCAACGTACCTTATCCCCACCAAGTTAACATTGTACTACTGACCATTTGCATGGACATAACCAGTGCAAGATCGCCAACGGTCAATCTAATCGTCTTCGAAGGAGAAACTTAGCCCGGCCCTTTTTGCTGCAAATCGACCAATGAGGTTTGCCACCAACGAAAGCGTTGGAATGAATTTTTTTTAAATAAATATTGTAGGCAACTGATCTACTTACCTCTGTCACCTTGTACTTTCCGTTGTGCCACGTGAGAGAGAAAACTTTGAGGCAACAATGACGATCGTGATGTAACGGTCGAGAGACTGAAACTACTTGTACGCACAAGGGCAAAGGACTTGTCGAGCAGCCTCGAATTCTCCAGATCTTTCGGATTTCGTCAAACGGGTTTAACGGAAAATTGTGGGGAAATCCACAAAAAAAAATTGCAGTTTTTTAAAAGTATATTTACTGCGAAATGAGGCCTTGTCAAAGCAAGTTAAAAAGGTTACAAAGCAGAATCTTGCACATTGTTTCCTCATATTTTTTAGCCTTCGAATGGTATTATAATTTACAGAAGTTCATGTATGCTGTAGCAAATCGTATTCCGATTTTTACGATTTCTAGGTAACTCGGTCTCAAAGCATATATGCACGATAATAAAAGCATTGAAAAACGTGTTTCACTATATTGCCGATAACGTTAACAAAAAAACAGTCTCATGTTTCTTCCCGCTTTACCGAGACCCCAATAGTCCTCAAGTTCTAAACGCGATAGCAAACAAAATGTAAACTGGGGCAATTAATAATACAGGGCTGTAAAGAATCATAGCCAACGCTCGTCGTAAACACCTCTAGGCCTTATAGATCATCGAGTCTTTTATCCATCGTCCAACGGTCGTTGGAGACGTGCCTTCGGACTCGCAGTCTTTTTGGTCACTGGCAAAACGTCCGTTCAAAGAGAGAGAGAGAGAGAGAGAGAGAGAGAGAGAGAGAGAGAGAGAGAGCAGCCATGTGATATGGACGAAAAGAGAGATAGGAAGAGAAAAGGAAAAGGCGAAGGATGCCCGCATCCTCGACGCCAGGCGTCGTCATCCTGATTGCCCTGCTACGTACTAGTAGCACCGAACAGCTATCGGTCATTCCATACCAAATGGGCCATTAATTTGCCATCATGTCAAGTTTTCTGTAGTTTGTAAGCATAAACTCTGTCTCAAAAAAAAAAAAATTTCATTGAAAAGTACATTCAAAAACGCAATTTTTTTTGAAAAATTGACTTGAAAGAAATGAAATTTAAAAAATCGTTATTAAATTTTGGGCACACCATAGGGGCTAAAATACTAAAATCATTTATCGATGTTCGTGCTGCAGTAAACAAATTTTGAAAAAATAATTAGCTCTTTTTCGACCATGCTAAATTTCGGTGGCCCACTTGGTACGGAATGACCCCTATATAAACATATATAACACTATACTAGGATACGACTAAGGGCATCTAAATGAGCCAGCAGTTCGTCGTCAGCCGTCCCATAAGCCGGACCTAAAGGGTTCATGTACCTGCGCGACCCATGGATCGTCACCGATTCACCCAGCGCCTGCTCCTGTTCATTATGACCCCGAGTGCAATATAGTTGGGTTTATGTCCTGCTCTGCAGCAACTCGACACGGAAATCAGGTTTTTCACGCACGCACACACACACACACACACACACACACACACACACACACACACACACACACACACACACACACTACACACACCAGAAGCTCCAACAATTATCCGTATTAAGAGGGTTGTATCGATGTTACACACGAACGGAAGCTTTGTGTACACTTGTGTGTGAAACCTGGCCCAGGATTTAAACGCGTGCGACGCCGAGATCGCACCCTCGAATTTATGTATGCTGGTGTTTCGGTGCGGCAGGTATGCGACCTTTAGACCCTTGGGGTCCATTGGGTCCATCCCGTTGATGACCCCATATGTGAGCAAGAAGACAGTCGGCTCTGAATCGTATAATATGCACGAGTCCGATTTCTACATCCGCCTATACCGAGATGCATTTTTTTTTTTTTTCATTTGCTTACGTTTCCGGTGTTTTGATTATTAAGGAAATTAAAAAAAAAATGGGATATCATGATAAAAATGGTTATATATAGAAATAATTGTTGATATGGTGGATTTTATTATTGTTCAATTGCCTGTCCACGAAGTGCGATGTCCGGAGGCTGTACGCAAGGCATTCCTCGTGCTTCCCATTGGTTTCTCAATGCGAACCAATGGCGAATTGGGATTCCCTTCCCTACGCTGCTCGAGATGCTGGCGCTCGCTTCTCGATGGTCCAGCCTTTCCCCGCACCTTCTCGCGCACACGAGGGCAGGATTTAGCTCGAGATATTTATCTCGGTGTCGTTCTTCTCTGGAAAAATAAGCGCATTGCTGCCAAGTGTGTTATTGTTCAATATCCTTTACATGGTAGTCAGTTTTTACACACAATCGTATTGCTCTAACGCATCGTTACCATGTAATTGGGTCATTCTTTAAATAACCAACACACTTGTGAACCTTACGGTCTCCGATCGGATTGTAACTTCGGGATATCGTAACCCATATTTAAATAAAGTATATAAAAGATGTATCCTAGATGTACAAGAGATGTCTGTCCTAAAAATTCGATATGTCGGATATATATGAAACATATGCGAGCGAAAAATATATTTGAGTATTAATCATGTATAAATATTCTATATATCAGATATAGATTTTTATATAATACTTATCCATGGGGGAGTGTATAGGATTCTGAGACGTCTTAATTCTTTTCAGATTTTCAAACCTGATTTTTATTTATCGTTTTTTAATTCCGGAGAATTTTCGAAAAAACTCTTCGTTTTTTTTAAAAATATAATGTCAAATTAATTTAAATTCAGAAAAATTATGAAAATTTCAAAAACGTAATAAAAATTCATTAAAAAGTAGTTTTTTTAACCTATTTCCATGAATGGACAATTTTTTAAAAATCTTCATTTGCTTTATTGGACATTTTTACGACGCCTATGGTATTTTCAGACTGGGATCTCTTCGGGTAACATAGTAGTGAAGTTGAAGATTATTTTTTTTACTGTTACATCATGTTTACTTTGCTGAAACTAACCGAAGAGCCAACAACTCAAGTTAGTTTCCCAATAATTTCAAGGTTCGCAAAGTCCTATATTGACAAAATGAAAATAAAAAACCAAAAAAATTAAGTTATCTCGAAATACTATACACGACTATGCCCTGAAGTTATAATATAATATAGTTTAAAGAATTACCCAAATAAGAAACACGATTGTAAATTATTTTAAAGACTTGACAACACGTTTGTTTTTAGAGTATTCATGAAATACAGGAATATCTCATCGAAATTGTCAACCTAAAGAAAAATAGAACTCTGTGAGTGATGAATCATCAGAATTTTACAAGACTAGAAGGAAAAAGGCGTTTTTTCAATTCGTTGACCCAGTTACTCGATTATTCATAGTTTCGAGTGACTAATTCCGGTGTTGAAGATCATCGTGAGTTGTAAATAACAATAGAGGTTAGCGGTGATTCTCGAATACTTTTTTTTATAACGCCAAATTAAAATAATTAATTACATAATTTATTTCGAAGACGAAACGCCTAATTTACTCATAACGAGATAGAGTCGTGAGTGATTTTTAAAATTGCATATGAATTCACTGAATACTAATCTATTAATCTCAAAATATTATTTTTTATTCCAGAATCATATTATTACCAATTGCATATTAATTTACGGTGTCCAATCAGAACAATTTTTTAGTTTAACAAAGAGATTAATCATTTTTTCTATCTAACTTTTGTTTTCAATGTTGTTCTTCGACAATTTTCAAAATAAATAAGATTCAAAATTGGCCCAGAGATAAAAAATGAATTATAGACTATTTATACGAGTTGTATCTCGTGCACAACACTTATTTTCTCGGTATCCGATCCAAATTGTATTCCAGACGATTCTTCCTCAAAACTATATCCAGAAAATATTACCACTACTATAATCAGATTAAAAACGTGCTAAATTCGTAATTTCGTCATAGCCTTCAATTTTTCACAACGCGTGTCGTCTATTTTTCCAAGTAGCTTATAGATAATATTCCCGAGTGGTTTATCACCTTTTTCTTTACGTGCAAATATTTGTATCCTTACCTGCAATAATTATTTTCCTCCCAGTTTGACTTGGTAATAAACTGTCGTTGCACGAATGTCTTGGTCCGTGCGCAGAGAGGGAAGAGAGCGAAATAAAGAGAGACAGACAGAGCGGAAAAAAGTAAGAGTAGAAAAAAAAATTAAGTGGCTCTATGCAAGCGAAAGGTAACGTACATGTACAACACGGGAGATACGAACGTTATAATTACCTGAGCCGTTGAGGGCGGAGAGGAAGAAGAAAAGAAGTAGAGATATGTGTAATAAGGCAGAGGCATCGGTGTTTCGGGCTTATCGGTGCTGGCAATGAGAGGAGGGAAGAAGCGCGGAGAGTCACTCGGCTCTCGGGCGTCGGATATTTTTTTCGCCTCACCGAGGCTCGCTTTTTTTTCTTTTTTTTTTTTCTTTTTCCCCTCTGTGGCTCATCCGCAATTGTTCTAGTTACGACGCGAGCCGCTAAATTGTCCGTCTAATCAGCTTGCACGCGCGTTCTCGTTGGATATACGACGGTGACTGAAGGAGGTATCTATCACGAGGGAATTGCAATGCGATGGTGCTGACGGTGTTTTCGTTGTTACAATGCTTGGGAAGTACAGAGAGCGGTAAGTAGGTGAACGACGCTCTTAATTTTGAGTATTTAGTTAATTATTGATGACTCTAGGCTCACTGTTTGACATGCACGCTACTATATATGTATATATATCATTATGTACGTGTAACGTCGGGTTCGCCTTGGGTTGTACCATCAGCGATAAATATATTACCTTCGAAACTTGACGTGCGTTAAGCTAGAGCGGAATTTTTCACCTTCTCGTAAGGCGAAAACCAACCGCCTCGAAGTATTATCACTTCTGACAAATAAACGACCGCTGCACTATCGCCTATCGTGGTGCACTCTATAGCTACCTGAGTTACTCTTGCTGGGCAATCGGGCAGGTTGACTCGATGGGTCCGAGGTCGAACTACCAGCGTGTATCCATTAGAAAACAGAATTACGCGTCTTATTTTGTCAACATAGAGACATACGCGATAGCATCATCAGTCAGAGAGAACATTATTTTATACAAATTCAAAAACTAGAAACTAACAAACAATAACTACTATTTAGTGAACTTTCCTATTTAATAGTCGAAAATAATTTATCTTTTATATAATTTATCTAATTGTGCGTTTCCCCAATAAAAATAATTTTATTAACCAACATTTATTTTGTTTATCAATAAAGAGATTGTAAATCTATTTTCCAATTCCCATTGTTTTAATACCTTATTAATAAATTGGTCGCATTGACATTAAGGTTAGGAAATTTGAAAAATAATAATAGTTTGAGCGTGGAAAGTCGCCAAACTTGATTCACTGTTTTTGCTACCAATCCTGTACGAGAAGATAAAGGAAAAGCGTTTGTCACCAATACATGACCGCGTTAACGTACTTTTTCGTATGAAAACATATTCGTGAGTCTCGTCGGCGGCATATAAGGCGAGAGAGGGGCTGGTTAGGGCGCTACCAACCCTCACGGCTCCCACCGTGGCCCACATTAGGGAACGAAACGTGACGGCATATTGCCCGTAGCTTCCCATTGGTCAACTAAAGTAGAGCACAATCCCGAAAGGGTGGTGGAACCTTACATTTTTTTCTCTCATCGAAAATCTTTGCTCGCGCTCTCATCCCCATCATAATCGTTAGATTCGGAGACTCAAGAAACTCTCGGCAGTTCTCGATGACACCTCGTCGCAGATTCATCTTTGTCGCTGTCAAGAGAAAAATCTGCCTGTTCCACGTGTACATTTTATTTTCAACATATAAATTCGAATTTAATAGAGAAAATCAACAAATCTTCATCGAAATGGTTATTACCATGAGCGGTTGGCCATCTCCCGGCGTTAAAAGTGAGTACAGAGCAAAGTGTATTTATATACATATATGTATAAGAAGTAGCCCAGATCGAAAATAATAATCTATTGTGTATCCTTAATATATGGTGCCAAGAAATTCGATATGCTGCATATATTTTACATATATGTGTGCAAAAATATATTAGATATATATATATATGGAATATATAAAAAATATATATGTCGAATATATTGTGCATATATTTCTAAGTGGGAGTGTAGTTAGAAAAATTTCAAAGTAACTGCGGTTAGAGTTGGACGAGGTCAGAGCTTCTCGCACGTGGAACCCGCAAGTTCGTAGCAACCTGTATTTGTGCTATTAAGTTCGCGAGCTATATTTGCGTAACTATCTGCCGAGTGGGACACTAGAGCTATAGAGGCTCGCTTACGCGCTCGGGTCGATTAGATGTTCTCACGAGTCACGTTTGGACATTAGAACAGAAATTTAATTTTAGTATTCTCGGGTGAAACGAGCTGATTATCGTTGAAAGAGCAAACATTCAATTTGGTACTTTTATTGACTCGTACACGTCGCAGAGAAATCGTCACGATGACAAAAACTGGATGGTTGCGCTTAGAAAATGTCTTTGAATAAAAATTGCATGATTGCAATGAGAAAATGTCTTTCAATTAAAGAGATTTCATTGAAATCTTGGGTCATACATTTTTTTTTTTACTGACAATGAAATAATTTATTTTAACTTATATAATATTATCGTTTGTATTTTTATAGAATAAAAATTCGTTAAAATATAATGATATTCAATGACTGGAAAATTTATTTAAATTAACTAACAAATTTAATTTTGGATTTTTCCATCAGCTGGACTATCGAAAGCAGAAACCTGTATTAATTGTAGATAAAATATTAAAAATCATAAAATATCAATAATAATTATATCAATAATTGTTTATTATCTCCAGGGCTTTTCGTCCTTTACAAGGGGATATTTTTACATATCACAAATATTTGTTTGTTTTTAAAATGGCCTTAATGTTTAACCTTATTACCAAAACATGCATTAATTACATTACTTCTTATCACGTACATCCTTTCTGTTTCTTGTTTTCTTTTCTTTTTTTCAGATCAACTTATATTTTCCACTTTACTCTTTGAATAGCTATTAGTTTTTGAGCTATTGGTAACACTTTTTGTCTATTGATCTATGGTCCAGTCTCGTATTTTCAAAACATTGATAGCATAGAGGAATAATGCATTCCATTCTTGCTTCAAGTTTCCAAAAACAATCTTAAAAATTGGTCTGATTATTAGAGCCTTTATGGTATGGTAAGCTTATGCGTCTCCTTAAATGATCACTAATTGAAAAAAAGAAATTGTAGGAGGTCGCTCCCACCGACGTATTCTCAACCAGGACATACAAGATGCTACGATATAACTGTATATTAAAAGCTCTAATTCGACATATATAATTTGTTTGATTTTAAAAAATATAAATTTAACGTAAATAAAATGTTAACTTGCACGGAAAAAAAAGTTTAGTTGCCATAACCAAGAAATGAGTTGACACAACCAATCGATTATTCTATTTATCTTACAACTGAAATGGTATAATACCATCGATTCGAATGGTAATACCGACGATTCGAATGGTAGTCCCAACTATTCGAGTGGTAGTCCCAACGATTGGATTAGTTAACGTAACTAATCTCGCGAGAACTAATCGTCAATAGTTGAGGCAACTAATTTTTTAGACATTGTGTATAGCAAATCGAAAACGTAGTTGCCACAACCAAACATTTCTTTCCGTGTGGCGTCGGGTCGCTACCGCGACTCTTGATGTTCTCTTTGAGGTTCAAATGCAATAAAATCATTAAAATCAAATGAATATTCAATTGATGTACTTAAAAAATAGTCAACCTTCTTATTTTCATTGAATCAAGGGAATATTTTTGTTTCTCGGTGTGAGTGTAGCTGCAGATCGATAATATACATAAGTACATAACATAACCATATAATCGAGCATCGACGCTGTGCGTGAAACTATCAATCTCTACGTGATCTCGATATCACGGTTATAATATACCAATCACCGAGCACCGATGGCAGTGTCCGTCATAGATAAGAACCAAGCGAAGAACAGAAACAGCAGCACACAGAAAGTAAGATGTGAGAATCCCAGATAGAAAAAAATATATGTATCATATATTTTTTAGTTTTAGGGGCTTAATGTTGGGGGTTTTCCCCAATTTGCAACAGCGTAATTTCTCGTACTGTTCAACTTATTTTACTTTTGCTTCCACATAGACGAAACTTTGGTTTCGTGAAAAAATTTTATTCGAGATTTTAATGTCAGACCACTCGGAATGATCCAAAACGTCGAGAAAAGTGGTTTAGAAAAATAGCCGGTATGTGTGTGTGAGTGTGTATGTGCCGATTTCCTTATAAGCACGATAACTGTCGTGATTGTAGCTGTATTTCCTTCAAATTTGGCGCGCAAGTGGGCTGTGATACACCAACGTTTGAAATTGTAGTTGACGCAAATCGGCTGAAAAATTCAAATTTTACAGCATTTTGAAAATATCGTTTTCACGCCATAACTTTCGAAAATTAACAGATATCGGGCTGATATATTGTACGTAAACGGACTACCATCAAACCATGATGTATACTAAATTTGGCGATAATCGATAGGATGGTTCTAATTTCATTGCAATTTCAATTTTTTTTTTTAATATCTGCAGACTTCAACTCCTGTAAATTCTGAGATACCTGACTGCAATTTTCGACATGAGAGCACAATTATTGATTATTAATGATGAATTGAGTCAAAGGAACTACCGATACGTCGGTAAATTTCGCTTTTGGTGAATAAAAAAAGAAGAAAATGCTGTCACAAATTTTTGAAACTTTTTAAAAATTTTTACCGATTTGTCTTAAATTTTCGTCATATATGGACTATATCATCGATAAACATTTCAGTAGAAATTTGACGCAGATTTGTCCAGGCCTTCAAATTTTATGGCATTTTGAATTTTCTTAGCGCCAAAAAGTTATATATGTCGAGCATATTGTGCATATATATTTCTATTTCTATGTGGGATATCTGCGGATAGGAGATTTTCCGTGAGTACGATGCCAAGGCGTGATCGCTAATTTGACCGACCTCTTAAGATCGCGATAAGCGTACACGAGTATATATATATATATATATATATATATATATATATATATGACAATGCTCCTTCCTCGGAGACTCTGGAAATCCCCAGATCAATTTCTCGATTATATTTACTTGGCGCACATCTGGCACAACGAATTCTCAAATTATCGTCAGTAAAGTAGATATACATTACTGTCGTCAGAATAAATTGGTTTGTTGGGTCCGGTGTCGCGGACCCTCGCGGAGAATGGGATGATCGATCGATCACCAATAGATATTCGTTCTCGAATCACTCCAGATAGCCTCTTGAATTCTTAACGTGCCGTAATCACGGCACAATGAAATTTCATAATATCGCGACACTCCCGCGTGCCTTAGCAACTGTGAGACTATATATATTTGCTGTGCGTACGATCGTACTTTTCATTGGGCCGAGACGAGGGCGGCACGCGGGCGTGCTCGCATCCGTGAGTCACGCACCTTCTTTTCTCCCCTCAGCGGTGGCATCGGCAGAAGCAATTCGCGCATGTATACCCTGCTTTATTCTCTGTGCACCATTCTTCGATATGCGTGCAGACATGCAGTCCGGAAAGCACGTGATTCATCCTCGCAGAGGAGGGATCGCGCCACTTGTTCTGCACCGAGAAAAAAAAGTTTTCATTGATTCCAAAGAAATGGGTGGATTGCATTTTTTTCATTGACTTTAAGGTAGTTCTTGTGCCTGGTATTCATTTCGCGTAAGTTCAAGAAAAATCATAGGGAATTACAAACACTTAATACAATTGTATAAAAATCTGAAAAATGTCATGCATCCTTGCAGGTTTTCAATCAATCCCCTACGACTATATTAACATTTCCGCTTTTCCACAATTTTTCTTCATCATTCATTCATTTCCATTTCCACTCACTCCTCTCCCCACTCATATTCGCTGCCAGCCTTTCGTATTCCGTTACATATTCGCACAGGGCCATTGCGGGTTTTCCGGTTTTTAACGCATTATTTTAATTTTCTGTTGCATTCCCTCTCCCCTACTGCTCCTACCTCCCACTCCTTCAAACTATTTCAAATACATTTTCGTTGAAAGTATGCTCATCCGTGATGGGCCATAACCGATTGAGTGTCTATAAAATGAATCAAGTTGCTGCTTAGTCAACCGATCGGAATCGAATGGAAAAGAGGGAGAGAAGGGTATTGCTAGTTCCTCGTGTCACGTAGCAGCAATACACCGCATCTTCCTTTATTTTTCGTCTTGGTATAGAATATACGACAAGCAAGTGTATACCTATAGACGGACTCGCGAAAGAGAATATGCGCGACCACATAAACCGCAGAAGAAGAAGCCAAGCTACTGGACGTTTATAAAGAGGAGGCACGTGCGCGCCGTTTTCGCTCCTCTACACGGCGCACGGCGCACGGCGCACGGCGCGTCGTTCCGCTTATATGCTCGATCGCCTTTAGCTCTCCATACACCGTGCGCCACGTTACTACTATCTCGATCTCATGGCTGAATAACTACGCGAAAACAAGACATTAGTTATCGCCCCGGGAATTTCTCAATTTCTACCACCCTGAGGTCGTTTATTATCTTGACCGGCAAATCTCGCCGGTTGTTAGATCGATTGCCTTTCGATCTTTTTTTATTATTAGAATCGTGAAATTATTAATAACTCGCGAGATTCGAGGACTTGATTGAGGAGAGAAAAACCGAACGGGTTGCAAACAACTTTGCCACTACTTTTGTGACATTTCTTCGTTTACTTTTGTTTTTGACAATTGTATCACGTTTTTATTTATTTTCGTTACAATCTAATTTACAATAGCTAAGGATTATATTTATCTGCTTTCTAATTTGCAACTTAGCGTTTCTTGTTTATTTAATTTTTTTTTATAGAAGAAAAAAAAAACAAAGTTGTACGATTTTATAATTTGCCGTAAATCAGTTATTAATTTTGGTATCTTGCTGCGATTGTTTTACAAAGTTATATTACACTTTATACTGTAAAACAACTCTGTAAAAACAATAAGAAATATTAGACACAAATTTCTCAAACATGAAGAGGTAACCTTTAACTACTAACCTTCTCGTGTTATAGAAACGCGTATTAAAAACGAAATGTTTACTCCCGACTGAAAAAATGAGTGTATTTAATAGACAAATCGGGTAAATAAAAATTGTGAAATAATTTGCGTATGACTAATGAAAAGTGAGATTACAAACTTTTATCTTTGGGAACGAAAGTAAAGCACACAAGGGACGAAAGTGAAGGAATGGCGAACTGTGCGCATGTGCCAGCCAACCTATCGTTTCAACACTGCCACGAAACTAGCCATTTTCGTCTCGGAAAACTGGCATGGAAAGTACCGCTGTTCATGCACGTATTACAACAACATCAACAAAAAGGACCACAACATGCGATGGAAAGGCGAAAAGCTGCTGGTGTCCACTACGTTTATGAGTGTATACGTCATTCGAGTTTTAGTGTAGCTTTGTCGTTGCGGCTTATCTTCTACGTTCTTCTTATCAGCGACAAGCACGGATGCAGATTAACCTTTTATGTCTCGTATATTTATGTCGACCGCGCGCTAGCAAATGAGAACGACCGGTACGTGGACTCGGTGTTTTGAACCGAGGCTCTCGAAGGCTTTCTCGACCTTATGCGTTTACTCCTGCTCTTGTTCTCCTCAACTGTGACCCCTCGAGCTCTCAAGTCATCGTCAGTCAACATCCCGACTAGCACGCACCAACGGATTCACTCCAACTTGTACTTTTTATTTTTCTCTTTCTCGTTGCTGCCACTTCTGCCGCTGCTTCATACGTTATATACAGTAAATTGTCTCTAACTCGTCGCTCTGACAAATTCATTTTCGAGGTATTGGAGAGAGTTGTCTGGCAGAGAAATTCCTCCACTCAGAGATGTGCAATAACTGTACTTTACACTAAACGTGCACCCCGCGAATATCGTCGGTGCACGTTTACACAACATTAAAAACAATCGCACCATCATTTTCGACGAATAAAACTTTGGCTAGTACTTTTCGCTTGTAAAAAAATTGTATTGTATTCTCCCGCTTAAACCGATCGCACGATTTATCGAGGAAAATAATGACGGTATACGGAGAAAATCGAACTATTTATTAACTTGTATTGACTTTCGTTAATACGTGAGTAGAATAGTAACCGAACTGCCGACTTACATGCTAATAACATTTTCTTTGATTATACATACTGTACATGTTTACATGTCTCACTTAACAAACGATACAATCGTAGTCTCTGAAACGAACTCAATCGTTATCGTTTTTATTATTATACATATTGCATATGTAATTCTTTGGAATCAGTGGTTGTGTCACGCTTTGAAGGCAGCTTTCTCATCCAAATAAAAAATATAAATGATTTTTAAAGATCTCGATATAAAGTCGTGTGAAAACAACCAATAAAAACTAATCTAATAATTAGCTATCCAGCCAATCATTGTTTCAAACAATATGTAGATATCCTTTGAAAGCAGATATCGTTCTATGCCTCCTAATCTGCTTGCATATTATGATTTTATTCTTAAGGAGGATGGGTAACGTCTTTCTGGCGTACATTGTTGTATTATTCGAGCAGTTTTGTTTTTATGTTTTCTCGGCAACCAAGCAGACAAGAAAATACAAAGGATGATTTCTGTTAGCAACATTTTTTTGCCATTTTTAGTATACTTTCGAGCATACTGTTTGAGGTGCGTATACTTTTCGCTATGTCGTCCATGTACAAGAGTGTAACTTCAATAATTAATTTCTCGATAACTATCCGGACGATTGACATGAAATTTGGCAAGGAGGTGCGATTTTTATCATTTTTAGTTGGGTATCCAACCTCCTTAAAATACGCAATAATGCTGCACTTGGACCATTTTATTATAACCATTATGGTGGGCTCATGAAGTACTTGGAAAAAATACAGGCTTGGGGACCCATGAGGGACTTGGAAACAATCCGGGCTTGGGAGTCCATGAGGGTAGACAAAATCGAGCCTGGAGAAACTACGCACTCAATGGAGGGTTAAAGAAAAAATTACGTTTGAACGATGAAAATTTCAATAGCGTCAAGTTTTATAAAATTTACGGAAGTAGTTCACGTGAGGGTTGTATGACAAAAAAAATCAGAAGCTCGATGCACTTTTCTTGGTACTAGGGAACGTCAAGTTCGAGAAAGTTCACTGTAGATACAAAACGATGAGGTCTAGGCACAGGATGAGGACTGCGCACGTTTCGTAGCATTCTCGTAAACTCGTAAATCCGTCAAAGCTCTCTCTCGAGAGAGAGAGCGAGAGAGAGAGAGAGAGAGAGACAGAGAGAGAGAGAGAGAAAGAGAGAGCCTTTTCACCGTCAAACAAGTACCACCACACACAGCATGTCTGGCTCACCTTCTCCTCGTCATCGTTGTTATGTGTGTAAACGGAACTAATGGGGCGTACCAAGACGACGACAAGGGGTCCCGAAGTCGTGAACCGAACCGACGCTCGGGTCCCGTCGAGTTCAATGATGCTATATATATGTATGTATGTATACCACTCGCTGCTATACTCTGTCGGTCCTTAACAATAACACATAGCGCCGACGAGCGGGCGCGTGTGGCAACACGCGTTTAATAGGTCCAGTTTATCCTGAAGAGCCGGCAGATGAGAAAACGCAGTGGGGTTAAGTACTATATTCACTTGATTTTGTAATTCTACTTCACCTCGGCTATTGCATTGTTAGAAAAGATCGCAAGTTTTTATATATCAATTCGTCAATTAAATTCAATGTCCAATTGTGATATGAAATAAATGTACTTTTACAGTTTAATTTAAGTAAATTATTTTTAAATTACTAAACTGCACATTAATTTTACATCGCACTTGTATATTAAGTTTAGTGAATCAGCTTATTCATAAAAACTTGGACTTCTAGATTACAAATTTCCTAATATTTTATGAATTCAGTAGAAATACTGTAATAATTTTATCTCACTTGCATATCAAATTAAAAATACGACGTGTCTCTGTGAAAGAGTTTCCTTTACTCGTAATGAAAAATTACACGAAATGTTTTTAACAGTTCCTGAGATAAGCGATATGCCAAAAATTTCTGAGCACTGCTCTATTGGACTCAAGATGAATTATTCCGACTTGAATGTAGGGGTTTGAGATAAAGATGAAATCGGCAACTATATGAAGTTTTTGTCAACTTCCAAGATGATGAGATTTTTTTTAGTACTATTTTATCGAAAATAAAATTTGCAATATTTTAATTTCGATAAAACAGTACTAAAAAAAATCTCATCGTCTTGGAGGTTTACAAAAACTTTCGTTTCCTAGTTAACAATGAACACACCATCCGGTTTGGCGCTATGAGCGTTTTGAAATTTGCGAATTCCGGCACTTTTTTTTTTTTTTTTTTTTTTTTTTTTTTTTTCAAGGGACGAGAGGCAATTTTAAATAATTTTTCACAGACATTGGCTTTGGCGAAAACTTTTCTTTTCTATGAATTTTCAAGAATCTCGATGAGCAACAAAATAAAAGAATATTTGTTTTTTTCTTTAACAGGCCTAATAAATAATTACTTTGTTCAATGCAAAAGATAATTGTTCTTGTTAAATTAGCAATTAATACAACACTCAGAGAAATCGTAGTAGTATAGTCAACTATAAAATGACAACTATTAATTTTTAGTTGATGCAACTATTTTCATATTTACAGTAACTATGAAAATAGTTATGGTAACCATTTGGTAGTTATAGTAATTATTTGATAGTTGTGGCAACTATTAAAAATTTTCTCGGACGAACTGAAAATAAACAGTTGTCACTTTATAGTTGCTAATACCGTAATTTTTTCTGAGTGAAATGCGATGGGAAATTTCATGGGAATTCCAAGATATTTGCCTGTATCGTCGTCAGACGCTGTTCGTTAAGTCCCATTGATGGAGCCTTGTTTTGTACGTGTTAATCTCTGGGTCGTCGAAAAACCTTTCGCGAGAATTATCTTATTTTCTGTGTAACAGCATAATAATGAGGGTCGAGAGAACTGAAATGACTAGAAATGATTACCGTTGACTATCGTTTTGTACAATACAGGGTAATACATTATATTATGACCCTCAGCTCTGTAGTACGGTACTGAGTAGGTACGAAATGACGGGAGAAGAGCATCCAAAGACCGGTTAACAATAGTAACCTGCCCCACTGGTTTATATTGGCACTACGAATGTCGAGGTAAAAGGGCAATCCCCTCACGCAGTCGGATTATACCTTACAGTGTG